>QRFJ01000460.1:81528-395425 GCA_006176705.1 Cocos nucifera
CTAAGCCGGTCATAGTTATCAACTTAGAAGCATTGGTATCACATTTGAAGGGGAACTTGATTCCCAGAGTTCAATGATATGGATTTCTTAAGCCTACAAATTTGAAGAGAAGATGGGAATGCTATTTGTTTCAATCAATGTATTTAGAAAGGCTTTGAGGTAGTATGATATACAACAAGGGTTTGACATATGTACAAGCATAATGAAAAATCTTGACTCACAGTAGTATGCAAGAACAATTATGGTTCGAGGATTTATGCCTTTCCCCTATAGAGGGTATCCATGTATCAAATTAGAAAGTTTGAATCCATATACAAATATGGAAAACAATTTTGAGAATCATCTTGTAAACTTCAGATGGTTGCCGCAAGCCTACATTGAGGATATTAGTTTGATTCTAGATAAAGTGTTAAAAGATTTATTGCAAGGGTCAAGAGGAATGTTAAGGTATAGATCTCCAAGGTTGAAGCCTATAGGGCAAAGAAGAAGACACACCTATCCATTCATGGATCATATAAAGAGCAATATGGAAAGCTATGTATGAGAGTATTATGACACTATTAAAAGGATTAACCCTAGTAATGCCATGCTTATGAGTACATTGCCTAGGGAAGGGCAGCCACCTCACTTCCAACAGTTGTTAGTTTGTCTTGATGCATGTAAGGAGGGATTTCTTAATGGATGCATACCCATTATTGGATTAAATGGGTGTCACTTGAAAGGATCCATGGGAGGATAATTATCATCAGCTATTGGGAAGGATGGAAATGATGACATATTTTTCATTGCATGGGCCATTATCAAGGTCGAGAATAAAGAAAGCTGAATTTGGTTTATTAATAATCTTTTAGGAGATATAGGGATAGTGGAAGAAAGGGGTTGGACATTTATCTCAAATAGAAGGTAAGAGATGGCCATTTAAATTTGCTAGCTTTTCTATATTCTATTATCTATACTAACATTTGTGATCTGCTTTAATTTACACAAGTTAGTAGAGACATTCTATCGCATTATACCAAATGCAGATCATAGATTTTTTATAAGGCATTTGCATGCAAATTTTAGAAAGTTATTCAAGGATAAGAACTTCAAAGATGTTTTATATGTTGCAGCTAGGGCTTCTCCTAAATCTGAATACAAACTGAAGATGCAGACATTAGCTAACTTAGATAAAAAAGCAACAGATTGGGCTACTTAGACAAGAGTTATCGTTATGGTGTACGCATGCATTCGGTCTCAAGTTGAGGTGTGATATGATACTCAATAATATATGTAAATTATTTAACTGTTATATGTTGGAAGCCAGAGATAAGCCAATTATCATATATTTGGAGACTATTAGAAGGCTTTTGATGATGAGGTTTGATCCATACCAATAGGCAAGTTGCAATGAAGTACGATGGTCCTATATGTCCTAAGATTCAAAAGAAATCAGAGTTAGCAAAGTTACAGGCAATGCAGTTTCATATAATATAGGATAGAGGAAGCAGCATAAAGGTGGATCAATAGGATAATTATATGGTGATACATCTATTGATTCATAGTATATGTATGTGGTGACTGATACATTGTATGTGGTGAAATATTATTGATTCAAAAGATTTTGATCTTACATGACTGATACATTGTATATGTTGAAATATATCTTTGTTGGATTTTGTTGTGAACTCAATTGATGAAGTTAATGGTGCCCTTTTGACTACTTTTGTATGAAAAATGTGATGCAAATGTGTAATGGTATAGGTATAATCTTATCTATGCTATGTGCTAATTTTGATTGTATAGATGTGCATTGCATAGTTGTATGCACAAATGATAATTTTATTGAGCATAATGTTAATAGGATTCGCATAGGTGATTGTACAAATGTGTATAGCACAAATGATAAATTGTTAATAGGATTTGCACAACTGATTGTATGGATGTGTATGGTACAAATGATAATTATATTAATTAAGGATATGATTTAAACAGGTGATTGTATTTAGCTAGGTAATGATATAGCTGGTTTATGATTGATTACGTATCAAATTGATACAACTTAACCATTTTTGTATATGTTCACTTTGATTGTATTTGTTAGATTATCAATCAATGATGTATTAGTTTATATGTGCCATATATTGATGAAGTTATACATGGTGAGATATCAGTTCAAACATAATATAACGTGTCATTCTTGACTATAAAAATAATATATAAGGATACAACAAATATTAAACACTCAATATTTCCATTCGTAAGTTTTTAAATAAGTTACACGTAGATCCCAAAAGTTTTTATTACAAACACTTCAACCCTAATAGTTTCCAAACTACTCCTTCCCTATTGTTTAATCTATAGAGTGAACTCTTTCAGATCCTAGTCCCCAATACTCCACTTCAATACCACCACTACCCCCATGAATACCCAAGAAGCAAGAAGATACCATGCCAAATATTTTTTTCTGCCTTTGTAGATATGGATCTTACTCTTCAAATTCTTATTTTTTTTAGATCAATTTGTTGATAGCTCTTTCATATGCGGTGTTGATGGAGGATCATTCCATTAGGAAACCCACATCCTCTTCTTCCTGCATTAGTAAATTGAAGAATGGAGTGAGGAGTGAGAGATGGAAAATCGATGAAAAATTAAGAAGCCCATTACCTCATACGTGAAGCAACCAAAAAATCTCCATTTAGGCTTAGCCGTGGTCTATGAGGTCCTCAAGGGTTCACTCAACCCACAATCACCATAGACGATGGACTTTTACTTAGAGTATTGGATGGGGCCATGGTTGCTACTAGTGCTCAAAGCCATTATGCTTCAGGTTCCTCTTTTACTTTGCTCTATCCTTCTTTCTAGCTCTCTGCTCCATGGTCTTCTTTGCATCTGCTCGATCGTCTTCTCTCTTCTTTACTTTCTATTATTCCCTTCACTATAGGGCACAAAGGCATTGTGAAAAAGAAAAGTGGGATAAAAGAAGATAATCACATGAGAGCCATATGACTTTTCTTTCCCTCCCCTCTATTTTGCACCAAAACATTAGAACTTCCAGAAAGGGTAGTTATAAAAATTTATAAAAATTAAGCTATCATGTGATCATCATGTGATAATATTCTCTAACAAAGATAGATAGCTGAGCCACTTTGAAATAATTTTAAAATAATTTTGGGGTTTATTTGACATGTTCTGACCTTTTGGAGTCCAAATACAAATGGCCAAAATATAGAGGGATTTCTCTATAATTTTTTTAAAAAATTATTAGTTATACAATGATATATGCATGAAAAGATTTATTTCATTAATAAATGTTGAGAAAAGTGCCTCGAAACTTGATCCTCAATAGTTCAGAAGGAAGTCCATGATGAGGAGGATAGCCTACAGCAACACATAGTACAGTAGGAGGCTTGGTCCGTAGCGCGTAGGCCTACAAGGTGGCTCATAGGCTTGTGCAACCCATGGCCTATAGTGCGCACGGTCCAGGTGCACGCACGACCCAGTGCATGGGTGCAAGTCTAGCTTGTGGACGCTGGCCCAGCGCACGAGTGTGGCGCATGGACCGCATGTTGAACAAGATGGTGGGGGGTGGCGAATGGCAGGGAGGAGCGGCCGGAGATTGGGGGAAGAAGGGGCGACTGGGGATGGCGGGCCAGAGCGGGAGGGGGAAGAAGGGGCGGCGTCGGCCAAGGGGAAGGAGGTGCGACACCGACCGAGGGGGAAAAAGCCTCACCGATGATGGAGAGGAGGGAGAGAGATAGAGAGAGAGATCGAGCGCGCACGAGAGGAAAGTAGAAAAAATTTGAAGATTTTTAACCTAATCTATGACAGCGGTTATTGAATCGCTGCCATAGATCTATGATAATGGTTATTCAAAATCGCTGCCATAAATCTACGACAGTGGTTCTATAACCGTTGCCATAGATATATGGTAGTGATTTTTGATAACCGTTGCCGTAGGTTGAAAATAATTTTTTTCTTATTTTTTTTCTAAATATTATATAATTTTAAAATTTAATGTCCATCTTCATCATTCATTATCTAAATAATTATTATTAGAGTATCATCGCAAAAGATCGCCTCGATCCGATGGCCCTAGCTTCATCGATTAGAAAAATTTGATTTTGATGATCACGAACGATGATGTGATGATTTGATAGATGGAGACCTCCGATGGATCCAAAAATCTGCAATGATGATCTCGATGATGTTTGTAGCATACTATCAAAATTTCACTTCAATCAGATATCGTTATCATGATCAATTTAGTATGGAATGATTTCGACCGTTAAATTAAAAACAAGCGATCAAAGGGTTAAACGGTGTCTGATCATGAGTCAATTTTTTAGTTAAATAATTTTTATTATAATTTTAAATATTTTATATGATGATGATAGTAAAATTTAAATCATTTTCATATAAATTATTCATGTTAAGCAGATATTGCAAAAGCACGAGCATAACAATCAGTGAAGTTTCAGAATGGTTATCAGAAGACGTATAGTTTTAGATCGTTCTTCATCTCACAAGTTGAATTTTATAATCACCACCATAAAAAATGATTAAAGTAGTAGCTAAGATCATTTTAAAAAAATTATCTCATAATTGGATACCGTTTGATCCTTTGATCACTCGTTTATTATTTAACGATTGAAACTAATCTATACTAAATTGACCAAGATAATGATATCCGATTGAAGTAAAACTTTGATAGTACGCTATAAACATCATTGAAATCATTGTTGTAGGTTTTCAAATTTATCGAAGATCTTCATCTATTAGATCATCGCATTATCGTTCGTGATCATCGAAATCGAATTTTTTTGATCGACGAAGCTAGGGCCATCGGATCAAGGCGATCTTTTGCGATGATACTCTAATAATAATTATTTAGATAATGAACGATGAAGATGGATATTAAATTTTAAAATTATATAATATTTAAGAAAAATATATATATATGACAGCGGTTATAATTAACCGCTGTCGTAAATAAGCTTATAGCAGCGATTCATACTAACAGCTGCTATAGGTCCGACTTATGACAGCGATTTTACTAACCGCTGCTATAGGTCCGACCTATGGCAGTAGTTACAATGAACCGCTGCTATAGATCGATATATGACAACGGTTTTTTGTAACCGCTACCATAGGTTCGACCTATAGCAGTGGTTAATGAAAGTCACTGCCGTAGGTTCTATGATAGTGATTTCGAAAATCGCTGTCATAGATCATTTTTATAGTAGTGATTTCTTCTTATGACAAGTGAAGATGAAAGATATGCTTATCCAACAAGAATTGATCGATACTCTCTTGTGCGAGGAGAAATCGACTATCATGGAGGTGAAGAATTGAATGTGGCTCTAGATACAGATGGTAAGTATGATCTATTTATACTTTGTGAATGATGTAGTGATCCATGTACTTAATAAGACTTTTTTGACAGCGATGCAGTCAAAACTTGAGGAGATGTATATGGCAAAGTCACTCACCAATGTTCTTTTTCTCTGAAAGCAGTTCTATCAACTATGGATGAGCGAAGGACATAGCATATAGGAGTATCTTAGTAACTTTCAGAAGATCCTTATCGATCTTCTCAACATTGATGAGCAAGTTGAGGAGAAGATCAAGGTGTTGGTCTTGCTTTCATCACTTTCTCCTTTTAAGTTTTTGGTGACTTCTCTTTTTGTGGGGAAGAGCACCATTAAGATGGAAGAAGTTACTTCAACACTTCTTCAGAATGAGGTTCTCAGATGAAAGAACCAAGCCTTGAGTTTAGGTGGCAACTCATCTATAACGGTGACTGAAGGTGGTGGTGGCAGAAGTCAAAGCGGTAGAAGATCATAAGATGGATGGTCCAAGTTTAAGTTGAGGAACTCTAGCAAGATCAGATGCTATCTATGAGGATTGGTGGTGCTCCTACCTTGAAAGGTCATGGAAGGAGCTAGGGTGTTGGCTCCAGGAAACTAGGATAGGAGTTGTCCTAAGATGGAGGTGGTGTGTAGGCCTCCACAGGCTTGAGATCTCCGTGTTGAGGATCTTGAGAGGTTTGGTTGGTACTTCAGAGATTTGAGATACAAGATGGAGCAAAAAATCAAAATCGAGAAATGAAGACTATAGAGAATGAGCTTTTCTACAGGTTAGCCAGCTCAGTCTGAAATTAGATCGACTAAGTCTCAGTGGATAGGCAAATAGAGAGATGCATGTTCGGAACTGCAGGCATGGCATGCAACTGGATAGGCTCAGTCTAAACTGAGCCGATCCAGTCTCAGATTAGCCGGCTTGGTACTGAGACTGAGCCGGCTCATTGTACGGATAGAGTTATGCGAGGGTTTGTTTGGACTCGGATAGGAACTTATCCTAAGAGTCTTAAGGCCTTATTTGAGAGATCTTAAGGGGGCTAACTCATATATAGGTCAAGTTTAGATCCAAGGGATAAGAGCATGGAAGATATGAGTGTATATAAGCTCGGTGAGTGCTTTCATGTATTGGGTTAGTCAGAAAAATTTTTGGTCAGGCCTAATGGCTATGTATAAATATATAGGTTGTATTAGAATTTTCATTGATTAAGGAAGCAGTGAATACAGATCTTTTCTTCCTCAATCTCTCTTCTCTCTTCTCTCTAATGCTGTTGCCTTAGATTTTTGAAGAAGCTCTAGAGAGAGGGGGTACCTCCCTCAAGCCCAAAGAGGGAGGCACCCCAGCATAGATCTAGGTTGTAGATCTATGGTATACTACCTTAGAGAGCGTCAAAAGTCTCTCCAAGTCCGTGCTAAAGATCAAAAATTTTTTGCAACATGGCATCAAAGCGATACCATGGAACAATAATTAGTATCAGAGCTGGGTGATGCCATGGTGATGTCGTCAACATTTGGTATTAGAACTTGATGGTGCATGGAAGAGAAGAAAAAATCATACAGGATGAAATCAGAAATCTGTACAAGTATTTCATGGTATATCTCAGATCTACCTTTATTATTGCTGTGGTTTGGCCAATCGAGAGTAGCAAGTTGAGGTGGAGGTTGAGAGGATTAACAAGAAGAATTTTTCCCAAGATGAAAGGTTTGGATGCATGATTTGCTAGTTGGTCTTGGTGGAAAGGCTGGGATATATAACGGATGACAGGCATGGAGTGCTGGAGTGCTACAGTAGCATTTTACTGAAGATGCAGGGCTGAGAGAGGCTCGACAGTGCAGCAGCGGAGGAAGGTATCTCAGTAGAGAGCATCAAGATTCTCTAGGAAGATGAACAGTGTGGAACTATTTAATGGATGAAAGGGATTTCCCAAGGGATAATGATCGAAGGAAGGCTGAGGAAAAGGCTATACGTCCTTTGATTACAGAAAGATGGGGATGTATTCAGCAGTTCGATCAGAGCATGAATTTACGGAACCTTAGAGGTGATGAAGATGGATGATCCATAGAGATCCAATAAGTCAGGCTTGGATGGCTTATCTTGGATCAGGTTTCTTCTACAGGAGCATAAGAAAGAGTCATGGTTTAGATGGAGGATGGGTTATGTGCATCAAGAAAGGACCCAGATACCTATGAGAAGGCGGTGTCGAGACGAGATAGGAAGCACTGCAGTGCTACAGTAGTGCTTCCTTAGAGGCATGGGGATGAGCAAGATTTGGCGGTGCAGCAGCTGAGGGAGGTATCTTAGCAGAGAGTATCAGGAGGCATCTCAAAAAGATTGAGAGCAAGTCTCAGAGAGAGCTAGAAAGTCTCAGAAGTCTTGGGATAAAATAGGTAGGTTTGAGCTCAGGACTGGGTTTGAGCTGTAGTTCCTCCAGATGCAACTAAAGTGATGACTAGTATAGAGGCACAAGAGGAAAAGGCTAGGATAGAATTTCCTAGGATTCAGTCATTGATTTTTGAAAAGTTCACTATGAGAAAAATATTATTTAACAACGAAAATTTTGTAATGGACAGAATCCATTTCTAATCAGTTATTAATTAGCAATGGATTTACAATGGAATGCTCAATTCCATTGCTAATCTTAAAAAATTAAATTTATAAAATGTTTGCAATGGAATAACAACGGACTTGAAAATTGTTGCTAAATTTTGTAGGAGGTTCCGCGTATTATTGGCAATGAAATTACAATGGATTAGCAACTAAATATTGTAATCGATTTACAATGGACTAATTTTTTGTTGCTAACGATTCATTAAAAAATTATATATTTTTTTGATAAGCTTACAATAGATTTACAATCAAAGTTGTCTCATTGCTAATCTGAAAATAAAAAAATTTGCAACAAAATTGAAATGACATTGTCTCCGTTGCTAATCTAGAAATAAAAGAATTACAACAGAGTAATAATGGATCTGAATATCGTTGCTAACTTAAGATATGTTCTTATTAGTAACTGATTTGCGATGAATATGGTCGTTACTAAGTGTGATATAAATATTTTGCAACTGGATGACAATAGTATTAGTCCATTGTTAATAAAAATATAAGAATTATAGTTTTACGATGTAAAGATAATAGATTTTGAGTCTGTTGTAAATTCTAAACAAAAAAGTCTTACTTCTTTTATTTTTATCATCCTCCCACCTCACATACTCTCTCTCTTTTTCTTTCTTCTTTCTTTTTTTTTTAAAATCCTATTTTAACAATAAACTAGCTTATAAATCCATACGATGCATGAAAAATAATTTTTTTAAAATAATATTTAATTTTATTTATCTATTATATATATATTAAAAATAATTAAAATAATTTAAAAAAATTATATTTTTATCTGACCTATGAATAATTCTAGCCATGACTCAAATTTAGATCTCTCAAAAAAATAAGTTTTTTATGATATTTTAAATAAAATTTTTATTCAAAAGTTATAAATTAAAATATTTATAATAAACCTTTTTTTTTTTTTAGAAGGAACTAAACAATTGTTTCAAAGTATTTTATAAATTATTTTAAAATCATCCAAAGGTTACTCAACTAAACGGGAGCATGGATGGGAAGCAATGGCAGTTCCATTTCAGACCGGTTTGGTTGAGAGTGAAAAAATAGTAAACCCAATGTTTAGTGGTAGCGGTCCGTGGCGGGAAAACCTACTTTGCATCGATATAAATCATCTCCTATTCGCCCCACACCTCGTCTCTCCCTTGCGGCCTTACCCTCCTGTCCCTCTCTTTTGACTGTCGTTAGAGAGAAGGCAAACCCTGATCCTGATCCCCGACGGTGCGATCGGGAGGCTTCTGAAGAGGAGGATAAGAAGATGCAAGAGATTGGCGCCTCAAGCTTATCGCTCCACAGCTCGTACTCTTAAAAACCTAGCATCGAGGAGATCTACTCCACGTATACACTCGAGTGAGTAATCTCCGCCTATTCGTTAAAATCCTCCTTTCTCTCTCGGTTCTTCGTGCTTCATACCAAGGAATAGCGGCTCTGAGGTCGAATTAACGATAGGATTTGGTATTTTTTGGCTGAAAAAAATGAGGATTTTGATGATTTTTTAATTGATTTTAACTGCGAAGAGGTGTTTTGTTTCTGGTTTACTCTTAAGTTGCTAAAGTTTGATTTTAGTTTTTAGTTTCTTGGTTTTTTGTGTTTCCTTAATTTAATTTGAAACAGATGATTTCTGATTTTAGGGTTTGATATATTGCTTGCTGTTTGTTGGATTTCTACGCATTAAAACGTGCATGAAAAAGATGCTTGATGTGATCGACTCTCAGGTTTACGGCTTATATTTGTTGTTGTTCTAGAGTTTTGGAGGCGATTTAGCTTATACTTCTGTTGTTACTGTTTCCATGTGGGGTGTGGGTGTAATTATGATAGGGAATTGCTTATTTGATGAAATGAGAAAGTAGCTAATGAGTGAAGAACTCCCTTTGGAATGACTTGTTTCCAAGGATAAAGGACCCAGATAAATGTGAAACACAACATTGTAAGTTTCTTTTATAAGAAAGACGGTTATATCGAAAAAAAGATCTGCAAAGAAGTTTTGAGAACTGAAATGACAAGCATTGGTGCAAACAAGTGTTTCTGTAGATGGTCTGGAACATGCAAGCCTTACAATGGCAAGAAGGTTGTAATGGAATGGTCCTTTTAAGATGGCAGCAAGGCCCAACCGTAGATATCGCAAAGATAAGATGTATGATTGAGGATTTGTCACGGGTTGTTCAAGAAAATAATTAGAAGAGTTGGATGAAACTCATAAAATCCAAACACATTGATTGGTAATTCTTTTAGATTAATTGGTTAGAGATCACCAGATTTTAGCAAGCTATATGGTAGATTATACTGTTCATAAAATTTTCTTTAAAGTTGATTTCTTACCCTTGAAAACTATTCTCCAAATTCCAATTTATCTCGAGAACATTGAAACAAGGAAATTTGTCTTAGTACATGGAGAAGGGTTGGGAGCATGGTGCTGGTATAAGACTATTTCCCTGATGGAGGAAGTAGGGTTGACAGCTGTTGCTTTGGATCTCACTAGGTCTAGGATAGACAATACAGACATAAACAGCATAACAACTATGGCAGACTATGCGAAACCTCTCATTGATTACCTACACGGACTTCCTCATGATGAAAAGGTGAAAAGAAACTTTCAAATTATTATAACTGTTATGCTTATGCACCTCTTCATTGTTTAATAATCATCTTTCTTAATAATATCTTGACCAGTTAAGCTGCACAGGTCATCTTGGTTGGTCATAGCTGTGGAGGTGCAGTCATTTCATATGCACTCGAGCTTCACCCAAAGAAGATGTCAAAAGCAGTGTTCTGAGTGCAACAATGGTAGTGGATGGACATAGATCTTTTGATGTGTATGCTGAAGAAGTGCATATTTTACATTAGTACCTTCATTCTTTCTAGGCATGTGCAAGATTTTATTTTTCTAATTTTATAATGTTCTATAAATTAGGGGTATCCTTTCCTGGAATTCCTAAACCTCCCTGCTCTAAGTGAATGTGGTTTTTAATCGAGTCTGTTTGCACAACATGAAGAGGTTTCATCAGCAAGCCAGCTGGCACCTTCTTTTAGCATCCACTCATGATCTCTATTTCTTATCATCTATTTTAAATCTTAGAAAATATAAAATCAGCATATGTAAATCTAAATAACATGATGTCGAACTTGTAAATGAGATAGTTCTTTAGTTTTACATGAACATGTAATTGCTATGCTGCAAACATGTTTATTGATCTACCACCTAATTAGCAAGCCTCCTTTTATGTTGCTATCTCAATCTTATTGTGCATGTATAATCTTAGAAGATGCCATGATACTTCTTAAAACTTATAAAGGATGTAACTTATCACACGTGCCTGGGCTAAGACAATGTTTAAGTTGGAAGCTGCTTTTCACTTTCGATCATATTTGCAATTTATACTTGCATTTCTATGGAAAATTTCATGAAAGAGATGCGGTTATTATTATATGGCAATGGTAGAGACAAGCCTCCTATAGGTCTCGTGTTTGACAAACAACAAATTAAGGGATTGTTTTTTAACCACAGCCCTTCCAAGGTTTGGCTGCTACTTCATTTGACAAATATATTATTTAGAAAATCTATTTATTTTTTTCAGAAACTATTTCTATGAATTCTCTGTGTTGAAAATTTCAATAACATTTTTTCATTTTATGGGTACTTGACCACTAGTTTTGGCTATACAGCTTGCATGAGTGCAGTGAAATATCAGCTATACAACACTATGTTTTTCACATCTAACCAATTAACATATTGTATACTGAAAACAATGGAAGTCCATATAAAACTCAAGGAGATAATAATAGTAATCACACTCAAGGCTTTTTCTGTCCTACTAATAGTCAGAAAAGATCATAATACATAAAACTAATAATGGACAACCAAATTATAAACCTTCGTAACTTGATAGCATTATAAGCTATCAAAGCCAATAACAGAGAAACAAATTTGCTTCACCAATATTTGAATGATATTGACGAACAGGTGATTTTTGGCGTGCAATGAATATGTACCATCAATAAGATTTATCGATTTTTTTGGCACCTCATATATATTTTAAGTTTGTAACAAACCTATATCAAAGATTCTTCATATCATAGAACCTTTGTTATTTTTGAATTCTATGCATTAGCCTTTCAACTATTAGATGCTATGCAATAAAAGCATTTTTCATAAACAAGAATTTGTTTTCTTCCCCCATTTTCTCTTGTTGTTCAGGCTGACAAGCAGAAAACAAGGATACCAGAACCATCTAGATCTAATAATGTAAAAGGGTCCTGAATCATTTGTAGCTATAACCAGCATCATGTTTAATGTAGTGTGATAGTTGTATTATGTAAAATATCTGTCATTATATTCCAATATAGACCTACGAGGAGTCTATTTATTGAAATTTAAACACCATTGGCATTTGAGGTAATTGTAGTCACATTTAAGGATTTCTCTTTAAGTCCTTGAATAAACTCCTTGTTTACATTATAAATCCTGCCAAAATTAGCACCAAAATGCCATCATATCCAGGTTCACTAATTCCCAGGTGGTAACTGATATGTGTAAACATGATTTCTTGTCAGCTGAAAAACCCATCTCTCACTGTCGTGCAGTCTGTTTGGAAGGAAAACATGATGGATCTATTTGCCAATTTAGAGTAATAGCATATTTTCACTGATGTAGTGACAGTAATATCTCTTTTATAAGTGGAAATGTTTCAAGAAATTCCATCTGGAAAAACCTTCTCACACCTCCAAAAACTTTACATTAGATGTTTTCTATGTGGAAATCAGAAACAAATCTAAAAAATTTTTGGAGCATTCATTTCAAGCACATGGAAAGTATCATATGCCCCAAGACATCACTACTTCCTTTCCTGCTAATGTTTTGTTTCAAGCATTAAATATGTGCTGTCAATTGATTTTTATGGTGCAATGACAGGACATTGCATTGGCCATGGTGTCCATGAGACCAATCGCTGGCTCCTATCATGGAGAAAGTGTTTCTGGCATCAGAAAATTATGCAAAAGGGATAGAATATTTGGATTGAGTCAGTATAAATTTATCTCTAGTAGCCCATCTTCTGTAGGTGCATCTAGCACAGCAACCTCGAATCGAACAACATAGCCTGACGATCCATTGGTTCAAGAAATGCACAGCTCAAGAATGATATGTAGAAGATGAGCAATAGTTTGGAGAAGATACAGTAAATTCTTTAGGCTATAACCACTCCACATTGATCATCGGCACCATCCTCTATGTCTGAGCTTCTTGGGTCTTCAAAAAGAAATTCTACTACAGCTTCTCTTTCGATTCCTCAGCCTACATCATGGAATTGGCCAGGTACTTGGTGGACCACTCTTCTTGGTTGGATACGCCCGCCAATCAACATACAGTATGCTTCTCTTATGGCACCATCTGTAGCTCCACAAGAAGTAAGAAAAAATGTCATTCTACTTTTTCTTTACTTGTGCTTCTCTTTACAATTTCTTAATTTACTAATGTATGATATTAGGCATCTACTTCGAAGCCTCATGTATCGGAGGGCGATAGAGATGGACAAAATAATGGTGGTGGTGATGTGCACCTAGGCACTTCATGGTTGTTGTTTCTTTTTCTCTTTTGTTTTATGGATAAGATACTTATTTGGTGTATGTACTTTGTATGTGTGTATGATATGTACTTTATGTATCTTGATACTATATGAACTTTAAGCATACTTTGATATACTATGCATATTTTATAAAGTATTAACTTTATTAATTTTTTGGTATTATTGGATGAAGAATTATTATTATTATTGGATGGCTTGAGATCTATTGTTAGATGGCTTGAAACTATTATGGTTGTTGTTGGATATATAGTAGGTAGATATAAATATTAGATTTTTAAAAATATATCAAAAAAATTTATAAAAATCATTAATTTAGCAATGGATTAAAAATGAAAAAAAAATTTAGAATTATGAATTAGCAATAGATTTACAACGCATTAGCAATGGATATTTGAAAATGGTGCAATGGATTAGAAATATAATTGCAATGAAATATAAAAATTTTAGCAATGTAATAGAAATAGATTTGCAATGGATTCAAAAAAGTTTAGCAACGAAATAGACACGGATTTGCGATCAAATATAAAAACTTTAGCAATGCCATAGTAATGGATTTACAATGAGCTCAAAAGATTTTAGCGAACTTGCAACGGAATACTAAAACTTTAGCAACGGAGTAGAAATGAATTTACAATGGAAGGCTAAAATAATTGCAACGGCTTTACAATGGCATAGCAATGGACCATAATAAAAGTTTAAAAATTTAACAATGGATTAGCAACGATATTGTAGTGAAACTGCAATGATAATTATTTGGTTGGCAAAGTCGTTACTAAAAAATGGGCAATAAAATTATTCAGTTGCTATTCCATTGCTAAAGAATTTTAGCAATAAAATAGCAACGAAAACGAATTCCATTGCTAATTAGCTACAAGGTTTTTAACAATGCAAGTAAATTCATTGCTAATCGGTTGCTGAACGATTTTGTTCATTGTTAAACTACCTTTTTTTAGTAGTGGTTGGATGAGCTCTTAGGTTTTGGAGGTGCCTACAAGTTGCAGAGGTATCCTAGACATTTTCGAAAGGATTCGTGGAGTCTGGAGGGTATGAAGGGGTAGCGATGATGTTCGAAGTGCAGCGGTAGGCTCAGCAGTGCAGCATTGAGTGGTTGGCCTCGAGTGGCTCGGGTATAGAGTCAGTTTTTATGGCATCAGAGGGACTTCGATTTCAGATGAAGCATCAGATAGAGGTAGCTTCACCGATGGAGAGAGATGTGACACGAGTTTAGAGCAAAGGGGTGTAGGAGGATCGATATCTTAGCATGCCAGTGATGCACAGTTCTAGGTGGAGAGGCATGTGGAGAAAGATAGGTATAGTTCTAAGGAGACCGTGTTAGGATATGCAGTGAGTGTTGATATAGAAACGCTATGGATTCTCTAGAAAAGTCCAGGATAATTGATATAGCTATCAAGCAGAAGAGATCCTACAATTTCAGGGTGGCATGAAGAAGCAAGCTAAGATATTCAGCGGTGGAGACGGTCATCCCAAAAGCCTCAAGGATGCACAGTAGCTGAAGAGGATTGACAGAGGTGATGTTTGTATAAAGGGTTGTTAGGGTGCACATCGACAGCGAGATCGTGCAGGAGGACATTGTCAAGGAGTTTGCCAAGGCTTGGGGCACCAAGATGGAGATTGTGAAGATTGGTGGTGTTTCCAAGCTTTGGGAGGCCATGAAAGGAGCCTAGATGTTGGCTCTGAGGATTCTAAGATAGGAGTGGTCCTAAAGCTAGAACAGGAGTTGTCCTAGAATTGAGATAGTGTGTAGCCCTCCATGAGCTTGAGATCTAGGTGTTGAGGATCTTAAGGGATTTGATTGGTGCTTCAAAGATCTGGGACAAAAGATGAAGAAACTAAAGTTGAAGAATGAAGACTGCAGAGAAGGAGCTTTTCTGCAGGTTAGCTGGATCAGTCTAAAACTGCACGGCACACAACTGGGTCGACTTAGTCTAAAATTAAGTCGACTTAGTCTTAGGTTAGCCGGCTCAGTGCTGAGACTGAGCCAACTCAATGCACGGATAGAGTTATGCGAGGGTCTGTTTGGGGCTAGGATAGGAACTTATCCTAGGAATCTTAAGGCCTAGTTTGAGAGGTCTTAAGGGGGCTAACTCATGTATAAGTTGAGTTTAGATCCAGAAGATGAGAGCATAGGAGACATGGGTATATATGGGCTCGATGAGTGCTTTCATGTATTGGGTTAGCCAGAAGAGTTTTTTATCAAGCCTAATGGCTATGTATAAATATATAGGTTGTATTAGGATTTTCATTGATTGGAGAAGCAGTGAATAAAGATCTTTTTTTCCTCAATCTCTCTTCTCTCTTCTTTCTAGTATTGTTGCCCTTGGTTCTTGAAGAAGCTCTAGAGAGAGGGGGTGCCTGCCTCAAGCCCAAGAAGGGAGGCACCCCAACATAGATCTAGGTGGTAGATCTATGGTATGCTACCTTAAAGAACGTCGAAGGTCTCTCCAAGTCTGCACTAAAGATCGGGGATTTTCTACAACATGGCATCAGAGTAGTACCATGGAACAATAATTGATATCAGAGCTAGGTGATGCCATGGTAATGTCACCAACACTATCGGTGTAATGAGTTGGGACATCGTGTTAGAGATTGCCCATAGCTCAAAGATCGGACGAAAGCTATAATGACGGCAATCCAAGATGGTAATGTGGATGAGATCGATGATTGTATGCTTATGGTTTCTGATGAGATATCTATTTTTTTCTCATTAGTGAATTTTAGATTTTGCATGTTTGTATCATGTTTATTGTAGAAAGAAGCTATTTGATTTCCTGGAGAGCAGTGAGAGCACTATTCATTTGCTGAATGGATCGAGCTGTGCAATCAAGGGCATCGAGACCATCAGCTTGTAGGTATATGATGGTGCAATGAGAAAATTGGATGAGGTTCGATATATACCCAATTTCAGGAGGAATCTTATTTTGCTGAGTAGATTAGATTCAAGCAACTATAGATGGAAAGCTAGTGATATAATCCTAAAGGTTATGCATGGTAGTAGGATTGTGATGAAGGAAAGAAAGTATGGTGGATACTACCTTTTGATAGGGAGCTTAGAGCGAGGTGAAGCTCCAGGTGCAGGTGGATCAGGCATGAGATGAAAGACTCAGGAGGATGATAGGTGATGTCATAGGATAAAGTTCCTATTGCCACAGGAAGCTATCTCGAGTAGATCTTAAGTCAGACAGAATACAGTATATGATGAAGATAGAATCGAGTGGTCTAGCTTAACTCTCATGTTTGTCCATTCATGAGTTGACAGATATTTTGAAGGAAATCGTGCAAGATTTTTAGCATGCTTTTCGAAATTTTTTTAAAATTTTACTATAGCGAAAGTAAATATTAATCTAAAATTAATATTAAGTATGCATTGATCATATCAGAAATCCTACATCTGGATCTAGATATGTTAATATGTAAAAAAAATTAAATGCATAAGGTTAGTAAATCATATCAACTAACCTACTCGTGTTTAGAACACGATACCTGTGTGCGGATAGCTGATCTTTATGATCAAAATTCACCAAAAGAAGATCTGACATCACGTTGCAGCCGCACACTCATCTAGCCTCTACGATTTGTCTACATTAAGCTCCTGATCTTGACCAGTTTCACCGAAGTGCTAGCTCCTCGTCAGGGTCTTTGACGATTGATCTTCGATTGATCCAATCGATTGCCTTCTTTTTGATCTTCTGGATGCTCCAAAAAATTAGATCATATATATTGGAGGACGATGAGGTAGTGGTGAAAATCTAGTGATGATCGGACACTCACAGTACTTGATCTCTCCATCCGAACCTAGAGTCCCAACTCTAGGGTTTCACACACCTAAAAAACCCTGACACCCGAAAATCTTCTCATGCCCTCTCTCTTTGGAGTTTTCCCATGAAATAAATTTTCACGTAAAAAGAAACTCTCCCTCTATCATACACCCACTCCTAGATACTCTTAAGATGGGCAACTAGAAGAAAAAAATCAGAAGAGGCGTGTGAGAAAAAATGGTGTAGGATCCCTTTTTCTCTCTCTATGGAATTTTTTGCATTCAGAATGGTGCCCCCACTCTCTAATTTTCTCTCTCACAGAACTTCTTCCTAACCCACACATGCACAAAAAATTTCTTCTTAAAAAGAGCGACCATAACATGAAAAATATGCGTGGAAGGGGAGAAGGCCTGGAGGTTGAACTTATTTCAACCTCCCATTCAAATTCAAATTTAAATGAATCCTTATCCACTTCCAATCACCACTTTTAGGTGGGTGACAAGCAGAAGGATTCTCCTTCTGTTCCCACTCTAAAAAAATCCATGAAAAAAATCTTGTAACATTTTATGGGGCATGGAGGAAAGGATAAGGATAAGAGATGGTTCCAACAAAACTAGTTGAATTCAAAATTCAACTAGATTTGAACTAGTCCAACACTTGGACCAGGTCAAATGCAGATAAGATAGGAGGTGCAAAAAGCATCAAGGCATGAGAAACTCTCATGCAAAATCTGAAATTGCGTGAGAGAGAGAGGCATGGTCAAAGTAGGGTGGCGCAGGGAGAAGTAATTCAAATTTCAAAACTCATTTGAATTAATCCAAATTGATTTCAACCAAACCAAATATTCCAGACCCAATTAGACTAGATTAAATCCAACCAAATTAGGCTTAACCCAAACTAATAAACTTTTAATAAATTATAAATTAATTAGATCCAGCCCCTGATCAAATCAGAATCAAATATCTCATAGCGATTAGGTCATCTCATGACTTGATTGGGTCAAATCTAATCGAATCCAATTCGACTAGATTTGATCAAATTCTCATCGCTCAATCAAATTGAGCTAATCAGTAATTAAATTGCTAATTAATCCTCTAATAAACATAAAGTCCCAATCGGATGGATATTTGGGCAATAGAGTTCTATTTATATGAAACTCTTGAAGAGTCCCAATCCAGTGGGACTCTTAAACCCAATGTCCCAAATGAATGAAATTCGTGATCATAAAATTTCAGACCAGTGGAACTCTTGATCAAAGAGTTTCAGACAAGCAGAACTTTGAGTCCCAATCCAATAGGATCCATAAAGATAGAGTTCCAATCCAGTAGGACTCCTAGTCACAAAGTCACAGTCCGATGGGACTCTTGATCACAGAGTTTCAGACCATTGGAACTCACGATCAGCCATTAGATTAGGTAGGAACACCTATTGTATGTGACCCCATAGGTTCGAATCCTAAGCTGATAGTATAGAAACTAATTTTCTTTACCAATCGATGTAACTATCTAGCAATGGTATTCGATGTTCGGATAGGTCGAATAGTCGCAATGCAATATCGACGAACCTGAGGCATATGGTTATCGTATAATTCATCCCCTTGACCTCAATGCTCAAAAGATGATCAGAATTTAACTGTCAACCCTAAAAAGTTATCTATAATATATTTCAAAGTTCAATGTCCATCGAATGGACTACCTTGATCGAAATTTTGCTAAATTAAATTACAGTAATGCACTTACTCCAACACTTGGAGGGGTCAATCCCATCTTGACTCAAGCACCGACTTCACAAGTATTTGACTGCACCCAGTAGCCTTCCGTCATTGAATTAGAAATTCAGATAGTCCAGTATCTACGTGTAGTGAGTTGCTTGCAAGTTACTATGGTGATCTAAGGTTTAAGGAATACTTATATCCATATCCTTTGCGAGCAACTCTTGACAGTAGAGAGCTTCGCAGTTAGGTCACGTTCAGTGAAATATATCCTTACACTTCACCTGCATGCCATAATAGTATCTTCATACTTCTTGGTTAAGAGAACAACCAGCACTTATGGCACACAACGACTTACACTCGATATGTTGTTGTCCTGGGTAATAATGAATCATTTGATCACGAACTGATTTAAGGACTGAATGCAAATCCTTCTTTGTCGAATCTAAATAG
This sequence comes from Cocos nucifera, assembly GCA_006176705.1. NCBI lineage: Eukaryota > Viridiplantae > Streptophyta > Magnoliopsida > Arecales > Arecaceae > Cocos > Cocos nucifera. The sequence continues at coordinate 101,004 of QRFJ01000460.1, forward strand.
TCCTAAGGACTTCATCACGAAAGAGTTCATTATAGAAAGATGCAAAAACATGAAGAAAAGTTAGAATAATAATTTTATTTATTTATTTATAATTTAAGTATAAATTACATTCAGCTCAACCATCTACAACCTAGATGATTGGCTTTAGGATACATTTTCCAACAACTCCTACTTAGACTAAAGCCACTCAGAATAGTATCGAATACGCATCTTTCATTTGTGATTGTCGAACTCTTTGATTCCAAGAGCTTTAGTAAATGGGTCGGCCATCTTTTTCTTTCCATCAATCTTCTGAAGCTCGACGTCATCTCATTCCATGATCTCTCGTACAAGATGGTAGCAATGCAGAATATGCTTGGTGCGCTGATGTGTCTTCAGCTCCTTCGCTTGAGCTATGGCTCCAATGCTGTCGCAGTATAGCAAAATCAGACCATCTAAGGAGGATGCCACTCTCAGCTCGCTGATGAACTTTCACAACCACACAGCTTTCTTCACACCATCGGATGCCACGACATACTCCATCTCGCCATAGAATCGGCCACAGTGTGCTGCTTGAAACTCTTCCAGCAGATCGCTCCACCATTCAGGATAAAAACATAACATGATACACTCTTACTATCATCATGATCTGACTGAAAACTGAAATCAGTATATCCCATAAGTTTTAAGTCAGTATCTCCATAGATGAGCCACTGATCCTTAGTATTTTTCAAATGCTTTAGGATTGTCTTTACAACTTTTTAGTGATTTTTATCTGGATCAGACTGGTATCTACTCACTATCCTTAGTGAGTATGTCATATCCGATCTTATACATGTCATGACGTACATAATAGGATCCACTACCGAAGCATATGGTATTCTACTCATACGTTCTCTCTCTTGAGGAATTGTCAGACAATCTCTCTTAGAGAGAGTAATCCCATGGCCTATCGAAAGATAATCCTTCTTAAAATTCTCCATGCTGAATCTTTTCAGCATAATATTGATGTACGTGGACTAGGACAATCCAAGCAATCTATTAGATCTATCCCTATAAATCTTCATTCCTAGGATGTAGGAAGCTTCTCCCAAATCCTTCATGGAGAATTGCGATGACAACCAAACCTTTATTCTCTGTAATGCAGGAATTAATGTCATTTTCGATTAAGAGAATATCATCCACATATAGTACAAGAAATACTACTACAGAATCGTTAGCCCATTTGTACACGTAGGGCTCTTCTCCGTTCTTAACGAAGCCATACGTTCTAATCATCTTATTAAAATGCATGCTCCAACTTCGAGATGCCTGCTTCAATCCATAAATGGATCTCTAAAGCTTGCATACCTTGAACTTATCTATGGATGTGAAATCCTCAGGCTGTATCAAATACACCTCTTCATCTAGCTCTCTATTTAAGAAAGTTATTTTCACTTTCATTTGCTAGATCTCATAGTCTAGATGTGCTACTATTGCAAGTATAATCCGAATGAACTTGAGCATTGCTACCAGAGAAAACGTCTCATCATAGTCAATACCATAATGTTGATGATATTTTTTGACAACCAAACAGGCTTTATAGGTCTCTACCTTCCCATCTGTATCCCTTTTTTTTAAAAAAAATTACTTACACCCAATAGATTTTATCCCTTCAGGTGGATCAACCAATGTCCATACACTGTTGACTTTTATGGACTCTATTTTGGACTTCATGTCTTCCAACCATTGATCAAAGTTGGACCTCTGCATGGCATTCGTGTAGATGATTGGATCCTAGTCATTCTCATCAAGTTCAATAGGATCGCCATCCCAGACCAAAAAATCATAGTTTCTATCTGATTGATGTGGTACTCTACTGGATCCCTCAAGAGTAACTCTACAATGGGCTCTGGGTTTGATCTTATCAAATCTAATTCTGCAGGTTCACTAGAATGTGTCAATTGTTCTACCTGTCAAACTTCACTAAGCTCAACATTAGAGGCAGCTGTTCCTTTCATATGGAACTTCTTTTTCAAAAAGACTATCCTATTGCTGACAAACATCTTTTGCTCTTCAGCAAGGTAGAAGTAATATCTTCTAGTTTTCTTGAGATATCCTATAAACAAATATTTATCAGATCGAGGTCCAAGCTTTTCTGGGTGCAAATATTTTACATAAGCCGGATATTCCCAAATCCTAAAGTGAGAGAGTGTCGGCTTACGCCCAGTTCATATCTCATATTAAGTCTTTGCAATAGACTTGCTCGGAACAACATTCAAAACATAACAAGCAGTCTCTAATGCATAACCCCAAAAAGAAATCAATGGACTCGCAAAGCCCATCATGGACTTAATCATGTCCAACAGGATTCGATTCTTTCTTTCAGATACATCATTATGCTATAGTATTCCAGGAGGGATCCATTATGAGAGAATCTCATTCTCTCCTAGATATGTCAAAAATTCATTGGAAAGATATTCACCTTCTCGATTAGACTAAAGAGTTTTAATACTCTTTTCAAGTTATTTTTCTACCTCATTTCGATATCGTTTGAATATTTTAAATGAATCGAATTTACTCTTCATAAGATACACATACCCATACTTAGATAGATCGTCAGTAAATGTAATGAAGTAGTAGAACCCACCTCTAACACATATGTTTAAAGGTTCACATATATCAATATGTACTAGATGCAGAAGCTCAGTAGCTCGCTCATTCTTTCCAGTAAAAGATGATCTGGTCATCTTACTGAAAAAGCAGGACTCATAGATATTCAATGATTCACCATCATCGATGTCAATGATACGCTCCTTGACTAACCTGTTGATCATGTTCTTGTTTATATGACCTAGCTGACAATGCCAAAGATAGGCATCAGAGACATGATCTAGTTTTGGGCATTTATTTGATGGGTACATTATATTAATAAGCTATAATAAAATATAAATATCATTTTTTAGTTATGTTTGCATTGCTATAACACCATTTATAATGATATCATAATAATTTTTTTTATTCATAAATAATAACCATCTTAGGCCAAAAGCCCAATAGATATTATGTTCATCATAAAAGATGGACAATAGTGACAGTCACTTAAAATGACACTATTATTATATTCAAAAAATAGCTTCAAGAGTTTTCAATGCTAGGACTGAAACTTTACTTTTATCCCCAATATTAAGGAATCTATCGTCATTCTCAAAGTTTTCTATCAATTTGAAGTCTATGCAATGAATTGCATATGTAAATTAGACTCTCCAGTATCTAATACCCAGGTAGATGTATCACATACGGAGAAATTGTAAGGTATTATCATATAATAGTTTTGACCAGCAACCATTTATTGATTTTCTCCTGTTCAAGCCTATTTGGATTCAAGAGGATATAATTCCTCTTCTGATCTGTCTTGATTAGGGATCAACACTAGACTCCTTCATTCTTAGGTCCTAAAAACTTGCCACTATTCAATAATGAACGAAGCGGATTTATTCTAGCCATTCTAATTTATCTGAAAGAAAAATATGAAACTTTATTAGTACTTAAATTAATTAATTCTAAAGATTTGGACTTTAGTCTAAAAGTCCTTCCACTATTTTTAACGAATTGGTAGTCTCTACCTCTAATTCAAGAAATTACACTAACTTCTTAGTGGATATTGGAATCTACATAGACTATAGATGGATCCGAGGTAGGCTCTAGCCAATCCATGTGCATCTACGGGTAGGTTCAAAATTAATTATTTTTTTAAATAATTTTTAGTATTTAGGTTTTGCTCCAAAAGTTAATTCAGTAAGCTTTGGCCTCCACTGAAAAGGTCTGATTAGATCCAACCATTAATATGATTGAGTTCGGTGCATCAAACCAATGATGACTAGGCTCGAATAAAGCTCTGGCTAATCTAATCATCATTAAGAAAGTGCGACCTAGTCATCATATGATTGATAGTAATTTCAATATCCAGATGAACATCAAGTGTTAGGCACCTCCAACGTCCATCTAGAAAATTAGACTCATTACTATTCATCTTAATGGGAGGCTATGATTTGGTTATCCCCATAACTTAGTCATTTTTTAGGATCTAATAATTTAGAGAATTCAGGTTATTTATGATTTAAGAATAGAAAGGATATGGACCAATTTCTCTCATTGACTTCACCAAGTCAAATCCTCCCACTGACTTCACCAAGTCAATAAGTTAGGAGTAGGATCAATTTAAGTCCATGAGCACCTAATTCAGTCTTACTGATTGAAATTAGTCAAACTAATTCCTAGTAATATGGGTCAGTCCAAATCACCAAGTGATCTAATCAAACTCTAATCGATCATGTCGGTCATATAAGTGAGATCAGTGAAAGGGATATACCGTTAACTCGTTCAAGATCGAATCAGTACGAGTAGCTCCCAATTAAAAACCATTGTCGAGACTGTCAAACTTATCTTAGACACCAATCGATTAATTAGGTTTAATTTGATCAATCTAGTAATTTCAGGCTCGACTGCTTAGCCATGAATCAAGTCTATCTTGGTCTCATTAAAGACATGGACTCATCTAACTACAACTATTGAAGTTGAGTCTAAAGTATCCTTGACCTAATCTAATTCAACATTTGATTAGATTTGATTAATTACTCTAGATTAATCCATTCTTTAACTAATCTTAGATCTAACCTAATTAATGGACCTAATTCATCTAATCTTTTAACCCACAGTTTTATGATTTTATTTTAAGATCTTTAATTCACAATTCTAGACCCTTGTAGATAATACTTAATTCTCTTAATTAAGTTTTTGGATTGATAGATTGGGGTTCAGTATTTCGAAGATAATTTTTAAATTTTAAAATATTTTTATTTTCTGTTCACTAAATGGGTTAACTCATTTCATAAACGGATCAGCTCATTTCATAAACAGCAACCTATTACTAATTTTAAATAAAAAATAAAATATAATAAAAATTAAATCATGAATCTATTTTTTAGATCTAATCTAAATACATTCATGTTGAACTTTCATATTAACATAATTTTAATAAATTTTTTTTATTATTCATCTTAATGAATGAGTTCACGGTGGTATTCCTACCGCCATAAGGGATCCCCATAGAATGGAAGGAGATGGCCTTTAAACCATACTTATCCCTTATGACCAGACGGCTTGGTAGCTTATTCATCCTCGATTATTAAGTTATCTGAATATAAAATATATCATATATATAAATATTTAATTTTTTAATTAACATATTAGAATATGTCAAGCAATCCTTGCTCTGATACCAATGAAGAAAATTGCACAAAATTTTAGTATGCTTTTTAAAATTTTTTCAAAATTTTATTACAGCAAAAGAAAATATTAAGCTGAAATTAATACTAAGCATGCATTGATCATATCAAAAATTCTACATCTGGATCTAGACATGTTAATATGAAACAAAAAATTAAATGCATAAGATTAGTAAATCATATCAACTAACCTACTTGTGTTTAGAACACGATACCTATGCACGAGTAGTTAATCTCCAAAATTTGAATCCATCGAAAGAAGATTTGGCATCGTGCTATAGCCGCGCACTCATCCGACCTCTATAGTTGGTCCACATAGAGCTTCTGGTCCTAACCAGCTCCATCGGAGTGCTAGCTCCTCATCGGGGCCTTCTATGGTTGATCTTCAATCGATCCAATCGATCATCTTTTCTCTGATCTCTCGGATACTCTAAAAAATTAGATTATATACATTGGAGGATGATGAGATAGTGCTGAAAATCTGATGGTGATCGGGTACTCATAGTACTTGATCTCTCCACCTGAATCTAGAGTTCCAACTCTAGGGTTTCACACACTTAAAAAATCCTGACACTTAAAAATCTTCTCACGCCCTCTCTCGTTGGAGTTTTCTCATGAAACAAATTTTCACAAGAAGAGGAACTCTCCCTCTTCCGTACACCCACTCCCAGATACTCTTAAGATAGGTGACCAAAAGAAAAAAAAATAGAAGAAGCATGTGAGAAAAAAATGGTGCAGGATCGCTTTTTCTCTCTCTATGGAATTTTCTACATTCAGAACGGTGCCCCCTCTCTCTAGTTTTCTCTCTCATTGAACCTCTTCCTGACCCATGCATGCACAAAAAATTCCTTCTTAAAAAGAGCAACCATAACATGGAAAATATGCATGAAAGGGGATAAGGCTTGGAGGTTGAACTTGTTTCAACCTCCCATTCAAATTCAAATTTAAATGAATCCTTATCTACTTCCAATCACCACTTTTAGGTGGGTGACAAGTAGAAGGACTCTCCTTCTATGCCCACTCTGAAAATTTTTATGAAAAAAATCTCGTAACATTTAATAGGGCATGAAAAAAAGGATAAGGATGAGAGGTGGTTCCAACAAAACTAATTAAATTAAAAATTCAACTAGGTTTGAACTGATCCAACGCTTGGACTAGGTCAAATGTAAATAAGATAGGAGGCACAAAAATTATCAAGGCATGAGAAACTCTCGTGCAAAATTTGAAATTGCATGAGAGAGAGAGAGGCATGGTCAAAGTAAGGAGGCGTAGGGAGAAGTAATTCAAATTTCAAAACTCATTTGAATTAATCCAAATTGATTTCAACCAAACCAAATATTCCAGACCCAATTATACTAGGTTAAATTCAACCAAATTAGGCTTAACCCAAATCAATAAATTTTTAATTAAAAATTAATTAGATCCAGTCCCTGATCAAATCAGGATCAAATCTTTAATAGCGATTACGTCATCTCATGACCTGATTGGATCAAACCCAATCAAATTCAATTCAATTAGATTTGATTAAATTCTCATCGCTCAATCAAATTGAGCTAATCAATAATCAAATTGCTAATTAATTCTCTAATAAATATAGAGTCTCAATCAGATGGATGTCTGGGCAACAGAGTTCTATTTACATGAAACTTTTGAAGAGTCCCAGTCCAATAGAACTCTTGAACCTAGTATCCCAAATAAATAAAATTCACGATCATAGAGTCCCAGATTAGTGAAACTCTTGATTAGAGAGTTTTAGATAAGCAAGACTTTGAGTCTCAGTCTAGTGGAACCCATAAAGGTAGAGTCCTAGTCCAGTAGAACTCCTGATCATAGAGTTTCAGTCCAATGAAACTCTTGATCACAGAGTTCCAGACCATTGAAACTCACGATCAGCCATCAGATCATGTAGGAACATCTATTGTATGTGAACCCATAGGTTCGAATCCTAAGTCGGAAGCATAGAAACTAATTTTTTATACCAATCGATGTAACCATTTAGCAATGCTCTCCGACATCCGGATAGGTCGAATAGTCGCAATGCAATATCGACGAACCTAAGGTATATAATTATCGTATAATTTATCTCCTTGACCTCAATGCTCAAAAGATGATCTAGAATTTAACTGTCAATCCTGAAAAGCCATCTACAGTATATTTCAAAATTCAGTGTCCATCGAATGGACTATGCTGATCAAGATTTTGCTAAATTAAAATACAGTAATGCACTTACTCCAACACTTGGAGGGGTCAATCACATCTTGACTCATGCACCGACTTCATAAATACTTGACTACACCTAGTAGCCTTCCATCACTGAATTAAAAATTTAGGTAGTCCGATACCTAAGTATAGTGAGTTGCTTACAAGTCACCATGGTGATCTCAGGTCTAAGGGATATTTATACCCATATCCTTCACGAGCAATTCTTGACAGCAAAGAGCTCTGTAGTTGGATCACGTTCAGTAAAATATATCTCTACACTTTACCTACATGCCATAATAGTATCTCCATATGTCTTGGTTAAGAGGACAACCAAAACTTATAGCACAACGACCTACACTCAAGATGTTGTTGTCCTGGATAATAATGAATTATTTGTTTGCGAACTAGTTTAAGGATTAAACGATAATTTTTTTTTTATTGAATCTAAATAATCCTAAGAACTTCATCATAGAAGAGTTCATTATAGAAAGATACAAAAATATGATGAAAAATTAAAATAATAATTTTATTTATTTATAATTTAAGTATAAATTACATTCAGCTCAACCATCTACAACCTAGATGATTGGCTTTAGGATATATTTTCCAACATATTTGCCCCAGGATATGGGGGTGAGATTTGTAAGATCATCCAAAAAGCTTTCAAGGTTAGGTAGAGTCTGAATGTCGAGTCGAGGTAGAGATTGTTGAGAAAAATATCTCAAAATTTGATCCACAATAATCGAAAAAAAATTCTATGATGAGGAGGATAGCCCACAACAACAAGTAGTGCAGCAAGAGGCTCGACTTGCAGCATGTAGGCCTACAGGGTGGCTAACAAGCTTGTGCAGCCCGCAGGCACACATGGCCTACAGCAACCCATGGCTTGTAGTGCATGCGGCCCAAGCGGGCATGGCCCAGCATGCGAGCGTGGCCCAAACTATGGGGTCCATGCGCTTAAAGGTTCATGGCCAAAATATGCAAGCTACGGCCCTATTTTGCACGATCAAATGGTCGAGAGACCTTGCATAATGGCCTAGGACATTACTATCTTGATCTGACGATTAGATGGTCATGTTTGGATCCTGTTAGGAGATCTAAACTAGTTTAGACTCAAATTGAATGCTTTAAAAGAGGCTCGAAGGGCCTGTGGATCTAGGAGGTAGATTGGTAGAGAAGAGCCGACATAGAGTAGAAGCATAGGGATGCTTTAGGTAGACTGTTAGGCAACGATTAAAGCTACAAGGGATCTCCTAAAGAAAGAGCTTTATAAGAAATTAGAATGCTTCTTGTTGAGATAGAGAGCTTGATGTATGAGGGTTGACAAAGTATAATCTTCTCTTGTAATAATTTTTTTTCTCATAGTGAAGCTTACATACCCCATGGAGATAAGTCTTAGTTTGATTCACGTATTTAATTATGTTCTTTTATTTATCTTTTCTTTCTTTCTATTGCGGTATCGATATCGTCACCAGTATTTCGATCCTAAACTTGGAGGATCCATATTCTGCACGAGGAATCTTTTCAAGTGGTGATTCTAGAGCAAGTGGTATCACGGCAATAAATAGTCAGTATTCCACAACAACACTATATATTGCTAATTAAATTTTATTTAATCAAAAATATCAATTTTTAAAGGTATCACTATAACATAACAAAATTTTAGCAATATTTATAAATCATCATTATAATATTATTGACCTTTTACCATAATTTTTAAAACTATTAATATAGAATATAATCTTTTTATAATGGTTATAAGATATCATCACTATATAATAATTTTTAATAACACTCTTGATGAATTATTGCAATATTATGTATCTTTTAATATATTTCTTAAAAAAATACTAGAAAGCATTTATAGCAGTGCATTTTTGTGAGTGTTATTAAAATTCTATTGCTATAAAATATTTTTTGCTGTAGTTTAGATAGAAAGGAAAGATGAGGAAAGATGAGAATAACAACAAGATTTAGAGAGAAGGAGAAGGTGGTGGTGAGAGTAGGAGGGATAAGAAGAAAAAAAGAAAGGATATTTTTTGATAAATACTCATTCCAGTGAAGGTAAAATTGTCCTATATGATGGTATTTTAATGGTGTTAGATCTTAGATGGGACTCAGACTATATTGAACTACTTAACTAATTTTTAGGACTACTTTGAAATTTTTAAATAGATACCAAGTTAAATTGTTTCTAACTTTCAAGTAAATTTTCTCCCTTTTTTATTTCAAGTAGAACTGACTCGTAGTTGATATCTAATGCTTAATGGAAGTATAGGCTACCACGATTCAGGAAATCTTGTGGTGTATGATGCACGTTCAACTTTAATTGTAAGCAAACCTTTTTTGAGGATAAAGCTAGTTGTCAAGCAGTAAAAAGGGATCATTCTACTTGACGAGAAGTCAAGCTGAAAATACACTCTTTTACCTTTGTTTATTAAAAAAAAAATCTTTTTTAGGCATGTTGTAAGATGGTAGTAAAGGGCTCTTTTTTTTTATTTTTTCACATTATTTTAGGGGAAGATATCAGAAGCATTTATATTAAGAGTAGGAGAATGTTGCAACATTGGTTTTGTTTTTATAGTTACACTTACATATAAATTTAAGAGTAGGAGAATGTTGCAGAGTGTAAAATAGATGGTATGTCTTGCGTAAAATTTCACTGTAAGTATTTATATTAAGGCATTCCTACTCTTAGGACTCATTGGATTCGAGGGAAAAAAGTATGTCAATAAAAAAAATGAAGAAATATCTTATGTTTGGTTAGAGTTTTCAAATTAGAGAGACGAGAAAGTAGCTTTTTCATATAAATAAAATTTTCACATTTTATAGAAAGATAAATTTATTTAAAAAATGGGATAGCCACTTTCCCATAGATGGAAATTAGGATAAATTTTTTATAAATATTTTTAAGTTTTTAGATAGAATGAGATAAATTTTTTTTTTTTTATTAAGAGCATCATAGATATTTTGTATAACTTTTTTAAATAAGTATATGCTCAATCAAATATAAATCACTTTCTGACATCCCATTTTTCATGAACAACCAAAATATGAAAACCACATTTTCAATTATCACATCCCACGGCATTAGCTTTTTTTAAAAATATATTTTAATAAAAAAAATTCTATGCACCAAACAAGTCCTCCAGGTTTCCACCAATATCATGTCAAGTAAGTGGATCTGAAATTAGAAAGATATCAACTCAAAATTTAAAAAACAAAAATGTGGAGTGTATGATATAATATGGCTCACCTTCCTCGAACGTTGTAGACCACAGCCCACAAGGTCCGCAAACAAAATAATTTACATAAATGGACCTAATAAATATTATTAACGTAAGATATCATAAATTTTGTCCACTAAATTAGTGGGATTGGTATTTTCTTGGTGTAAATAACTCGACGTGGAATGGTCAAATAGAAAATCTTGTAAATCCATGGAAAATTAATACACTAGCCATGTTACAGCTACAATTACTAAACAATTAAGCTGTTATGGAGCCAGTTCATGTTTGTCTCCTATTTGGCTTTCCCAGTTTGTAAACCAGTGGAACTACCATTTGACCTAGTTTGAACCAAGCAAGATTAAACTCGAAATACAAATATAAAATAATTGATATATTGTATATTATTTTATTTTTTTGATAAAAAGGTTATAAATATCATAGTTCATTCAACTCTCAAGAATAATTGCATCCACCAATTTAGTATTATAAGAATTTACAATGCATTCAAGATCGGGTTGGTGATGCCAGACTAAAGACTTGAGATGTTTAAAGCTTTCGGAGTAAGAATATAAGCAAAGTGACTTTGAAATGATTCACTTCATCAAGAATTTTAGAGGAAGCTTTTACAATATGAAATGATATGATAGATGCACCAATAAGAGTTAGATCCATTTTCTAACAATTTTTTGTAAATTATGTTTGCATCATGCTTGAAAAGCATTTGAAATACTAGTTTCTTCCAATGCTAATAATATTTCTATGAGAGCATAAGCTTCTACTTCCTCAGATGAAAATAATGACAAAGGAATGGACATACTAAGATTTCATTTAACCTCACTTTTATTTTTTCTATTTTCAAACAATATAAAATAAAAATTTTATTTTTGTTTTATACTAATTTGTAAAAATATAAATATGTTTTATTAGATAATTATCTCTTTTAAATAAATATCTTGATGGTGTTGGGTGTGATGGTAGTTAAGCAAAGGCAATGAAAATGTTGATGTTATAGGCAATAGGTATGGTGGTAGCATAATAGAGATGATGATGATAGCAGTGGTGGTGTGATAGAGATGAGGTGGTGATGGTGTTTTAGGCATCGATAGTGGTGGTGGTGAGAACACTAATGATACGATGAAGGTAAGAGCCATGGCAATAGTAGTATATATGGTGGAGGTATTGATAGTAATAGTCATAACGACAATAGTAGTGGTGGAGGTGCTAGCGATATGGCGAAGGTGGTGATGATGGTAATAGTGAAGATGGTGGTAGAGATGGTAGCTATGGGGGCAATGATGGTGTTGACAATAATAGTGGCTATTGAAGTCCGTCAACAACTCTAAAGCATTGTTGTGTTTGTTTTATGTATTGATCTAGTTTAACTTAGTATTAGTTTTAGTCTAAATAAATCAATCCTTGTCCTAGTAGGAGAATATGATGTGCGGAGAATTGTTAAGGTCTCTTTTATCTTTTAGCACGACTATATTTTATCTTCTAGTGGAATTTTATCTTTTAGTGGGAGAAATGTGGTTTTATAAATAGAGGGAGAGAGTTACGTAAAAAGTAGGAAAGAATTCTTTTTAGTGTGGTGAAGTGTCTTAGAGAGACATGAGGTTTCTTTTGTAAGGAAAAATAAATTCTTTGGCTTTTATTTTCTTTTGAATATATTTATTTTTTTCTTTCAAATTTTTTCTTCCACTATTATTTTCTTCTCCAAATTCTCTATAATTTTTTTGTATTTTTTTGGCATTTGTTATGGATCTTGGATTGGCATGGCCGATCTATTCTTGGTAGCATGTCATTCTACATGATATCAAAGCTATATATTTTAAAATTGATGGTTTGTCTATATTGAAGAACTTCTAGTAATTTGCTATATGATGATGCAAGTGTATAAATTTTTGCTTAGTGATTTAAGAGATGAATCATCATTGTTGATGCTACTACCATTTATCTCAATATATAGGTTCAACATGTCTAACCCACCAACATCAATATGATTGTTATTGCTACTACTGATTTTCTTCGTAAGTTGAATAACATCTATTATTCAATTCAGAAGTCTATATTATCAAGTCTTATTTGATACGAAAAAATTTATAAAATATCTTGAATGAGTTACAAATGATGCTAATGGATACTCTCAATAATAAGGTTGCAAGAAGAAAGTGGAATATGAAATCTAAGAAGGTGATGTAGATTATTCAAGTTTCAATTAATAAAAATATTACCTCTATATATAGGATATATAAGAGCCGAATAAAGCATGTGATATTCTTGCAATCATCCATTCAAGCTCTAGCAAGATAAGATATCGCAAACAAAAATTATCTAAAAAGCGGATTCTACTTTCAGGCTTCCCCAAAAATCTAAAAAGAGCAAAATTGGTTTAGATATGATGATTTGAAGCGAGAGGACCTTGATTAGCTAAAAATTAAATTGCGTTCTGACAACTCAAAGCATGGTAGGTTTGATTAGTTCAAAGGTCAACCAAGTTCACAAGAAAATCTAGAGTAGGAGCAACCCGATCATTTGGATGTTGTATCAAGTTCTAAAATGTTGACAAACAGAAAGAAAGAAGATGAAGATGAGGATTTTAGAAGAAGAAGGAATTGCTTCCTCTAGGACCTAAAGGGTCCTTTTTATTAATTTTCAGGGATTCAATTTAAGAATTATACAAACATATTTTTCTCTGATTAGAAGATTTCATTCCTAATCAGAGGGATCACAGCTCATTTCAACACTCCCTCTCAAGATGGGTTATAGATATTATAAAGACCCATCTTGTCACGAATAAATCCAAAAGAATGCACACTAAGACCTTTGGTCAAAATGTCTGCTAGTTGACTAGCAGATCGTACATAAGGCATACAAATGATTCTAGCATCAAGCATTTTCTTGATAAAATATTGATCGATCTCAATGTGTTTCGTCCAATCATGCTAAATTGGATTATTAGTAATATTGATTGCTACCTTGTTGTCACAATATAGCATAAGAGGCAATGACTGATAAAGATCTAGATTCAATAACAAGATCCGTAACCATAGAATTTCACACACGCCATGTGCCATAGCTTGATACTCTATCTCTACAGTAGATCGAGCAACCATATTCTAATTTTTGCTTCACCAAGTGACTAAATTACCTCTAACAAAAGTATGGTAACCCGAGGTTGAGCGACGATCATCAAGCGATCCAATCCAGTCAGTATCTATAAAACACTCCACTCGTAGGTTGCCATGATAAGAATAAAGCAAACCGCGATCAAGATAGCTTTTGAGGTATCAAAGTATCCATGTCACAGCATCTATATGAGCTGAACGTGGGTCATGCATAAACTGACTTACCACACTAACGGTGAACATAATATCAAGCCTTGTATGAGATAGATAAATCAAATGCCCTACCAATCGTTGATAACATTCTCGATCAATAAGGATACCGGTATCGAATACTAGTCGATGATTTTGCTCAATAGGAGTGGCAATAGGTTGACATCCAAACATACTAGTTTCTGTAAGGAGATCTAGAATATATTTTCTTTGGGAGAGAAATCTTTTTTTAAGAACAAGCAACCTCTATCCCAAGAAAATATCGAAGATGTCTAAGATCCTTCACCTCAAATGCCTAAGCCAGCTGAGTCTTCAAATGAGCTATCTTCTCACAATCATCTCCTGTGACCATAATATCATCAACACAGACAATCAAAATAGCAATCTTACCTCTATTGCACTAAAAGAAGAGTGTATGATCTGCATTGCTCTGTTTATATCCTATCTAAATAATTGTTCGTTGAAAGCGATCAAACCAAACATGAGGTGACTGCTTCAGACTATAAAGAGATCGTCGTAATCAGCATACTTGGCCCCCTATCTGAGCAGTAGCAAATTTTGGAGGAATATCCATATATATCTCCTCTTGAAGTTCTCCATAAAGAAAAGCATTCTTTACATCAAGCTGGAATAGATCCCATTCGAAGTTAGCAGCACATAATATAAGGGATCTAATAGAGTTCATTTTTGCAACATGTACAAAAGTTTCATCATAGTCAATGCCATAAGTCTGTGTATATCCTTTTGCTACCAAAGAAGCTTTGTAATGCTCAACAGTAACCTCAGGTGTCTGCTTAACTATAAAATTTCATTTGCATCCCACAGTTTGTTTACCAGTTGGCAAAGATACAAGTTTTCATGTATTATTTTTTTCTAGCGCTCGCATTTTCTCAAGCATGGCGGCTTTCCACTTGGGGTCTTTCTTAGCAACCTTTCAGTTCTCGGATATGGAGATAGAGGATAAAGAAGCTATAAAACTTTGATAAGATGGAGAGAGAGACTCATAGGATATAAAGTTAATGATGTCATGTTTGTACCCCACTCCATCCTTAAGTCGAGCGAAAATACCAGCATGACAAGTAGGCTTACATAAAGCAATAGGAACATTCAGATCATTATTATTTAATGTAAAATGAATGAAAGGTATAGAAGAATTACCATTCATAGAGGAGAAAATAGTTGGGATAGGAGAAGAAGACTTGGAGACTAGAGAATGCATAATAGGCTTTGAGATAGGGGATGAATCAGATGAAACAAGCTATGAGAGAGTCTCAGATGCTTCTCCTAAAGTGTCAAAACTAGCATTAATAGAAATAAACTCTCTTTGAGTATCAGATCCATCATCTGTAGTAGGACTGCCAACATCCATAGCAATAGGACCCCGACCTCCTCTAGAGAACTCCTCCTCTTGATCAGTTCCAGAGGTGATGGAAGAAGAAGAGGACACAGAAGATATATAGAATGGCTCAGACTCTCGAAATGTTACATCCATGCTGATAAGCAACTTCTGCTTAGTCAGACACCAACATTTATATCCTTTTTTAGTAAAGGAATAACCTACAAAAATGCACTTAAAGGCTCGAGCGTCAAGCTTGCCAACTGAAGGTTGATGATCTCAAACAAAACAAACATAACCAAATACCTTGCGGGGGAATTATGAAAGAATTAGTTCCTTGCAGGCATTCAAGAGGTGTTTTATAGTCCAAAGTTTAAAGTGACATTTGGTTAATCAGATACACTATAATTAACACTGCTTCTTTCCATAAAAATTTAGGAACATTCATAGAAAACATCAAACATCTTATCACTTCAAGCAGGTGTCTATTCTTTCTTTCAGCAACTCCATTTTGAGACAGTGTGTTAACATAAGTTGTTTAATATATAATACCATTATTATGTGTATACTCCTCAAATTCTTTATTAAGATACTCTATCTCATTATTAGAACGAAAAATCTTAAGAGTTGCTCCATATTGAGTACCAATCATTTTATAAAAATCCCGAAATGTTTGAAATACTTCATTCTTATTTTTCAATAGATAAATCCAAGTGCAATGACTAAAGCAATCAATAAAAATAATGAACCACCAATGACCAAAAATTATGGCAGTCCCACAGGGTCCCCACACATCAGATTGAACTACCTCAAACATTACTTTACTACGAAGGCCTAAGCTTGGATAAGCACCTCTAGTATGTTTAGCTAGTTCACAGGCATCACATACAAGCTTCTTTTTATTATATAATTAAAAAATAGTTGGGAACTGATAAGTGGTAAAAATACACTAACAAAAGTATTAAATTATAAAATAAATTAATCTATATTATTAAAAAATTGATACTTTTGTTAATCTTATATAAGAAAGAAGGCCACCAATATGAAGATCTTATTTTTCTGATTCAGATGAAATAAATTTTAAACAAAATGGACTTCAAATGAGCCCAAAATTGAATTTCAAAGAAAATAAAAAAAATAAAAAAAGTTGGTCTGGTTCAAATCGGTTCAGCAGACCGCCCGGCCCAACCGCGCTCAGACCGACCACTAACGAGATGCTGATTGATGTCAGCATTTTTTGCGGTGCATGGTGGTCCACTATAGAGGGTATTTCGGAGATTTCACAGGAAGAAGCACGCTCCGATTAGCTGAAGAAAGCGACGGTCCATGCAACACCAGGCTCGCGCATAGTCTATAGAGGGTAATCTAGAAATTCTACCTGATCCGATGGACACCTTTCACTGGAATTTGATCGAACGGCTAATAGTTATGCGTTGACGAATAGCGGATGCAGCTCCCAATCGAGATCCAATGGTGGAGAGTGTTACCGATTTTAACTAGAAATTTGAAGGCTCCTGTAAGCGATCCGACGGTTAAAATTTAATCATCAAGAAGATCCGACAGCTGAGGTTAATTCGGACTTGAACTAGATTTTTAAAAAGAATTTTTAAGCAATTTTTGATCCATTGGATGCTGATCTGAAGGCCAGAATTATCCAGGGTTTTAATTTGACTTATGTTAAGAGTTTTAAATCCAATTTGGTTAGAATTTCTTCCGAAAATCTACCTTTTAGCCTATAAAAAGGAGGCTGCCTGCTGTTGCCGAGAGGAAGGGAGGCATAGAAAAAAAAAATACAGAGGGTTTTTGGGAGAGAGTTTTAAGAGAGAACCTGGGAACAGGGGAGAAGAAAAAGAGTTCAGAGAGAGTTTAGGAAGAGAGAATTTTAAGGGAGAAAGAAGAGAAAGAGCTTTTATTTTTTTTTCTCTTTTCTTCTTCTTTTCTTCTTTCGACAATCAGGACATCGATCAAGGATCTTCTCTTCTTCTTCATCAAGTTTTTCACACCAAGAGCCACGGACAATCAATTTCAGTAATTAAACAGCCTAATTTCTTCATGCTTTTTTTAATTTTATTTGCTCTTTTTTGAACTTGTTATCATAAACTAAATTTTTTTTACTAAGACTAAGGTATAGCCACTCTTTTGATGCAATATTTAGTATGATTTATTTTTAATTTTATATTTTATTCATGAGAAGTATATAAATCTGATCTTAATTCTTTTAGATTACTGACCATCTTCTAATTGATCTAACGAACATAGATGTTACGAACCAAGTATATCTATATTATTGCTTCTTGATTATATACCTTATATTATGAATCAAATTAGAATTCATATGCATACAAAAATTTTAGTGCGCTTTGGACACAGTGTATTTTAATTAGAGAATTTTACAAAACTTGATGCATTAATATTTATTTAAATTATACCTGGATCAAAGGATAATTAATAAATATTAATAGTTTTGCTATACCTGAATCAAAGGATAGTGAATAAATTAGGAGACTCCACCGTCATATGAAATAAAATTAATCTAATAATCTAAATATTGTATTAACTGAGTTGGTGAATCGATTGCCTTAGTAACTTATTGCTCTTAGTTTAAAACCCTAATAATTACACTCTCTCTATTTTTTTTAAATTTTTAATTATTTTTTTATTTTATTCTTTAATTTTTTATTCTTATAAATTGGTCTTCTAAATAAAGCATAGAAAAAACTTTTCAGTACTTATTTTCTAATCCTCTAGGGATGATACTCTACTCACTTACTTTATTACTTGATCGACTGGTGCACTTGCCATAGCTATAGATTAGCACGCATTAAGTTTTTGGCACCGTTGCTAGAGATTGTGTCTAAAATAATATTAAAATTTTGATCCTAGCTTTACTTTAGAATTTTATTTTTAATTTTTTTTCTTACTTTATTTTTAAAATTTTGTTCAGTTCATGACACGTACTGGACATAGTAACTTACTACCTTTAGATCCAAAAATTGAAAGGACCATCAGAAGACTACAACAAGAAAGAAACATGGCAGCTGAAAATTCTAACGACATAAATCTAGGATTGGAATGGTGACTGAGAGACAGCATGAAGCTATTCAACTAGTATATCATCCATTAAATGATTACATCACACCATCTATAATCGATACAGCTTCGAGCATCAGAAGACCGCCTGTATGAGCAAACAACTTCAAAATAAAATCGGCGATGATCCAGATAATTCAATCAACTGTCTAATTCAGTGGACATGTGCATGATGATTCGAATGCCCATATTTCTAACTTTCTTGAACTTTATGATACTTTTAAACTTAATGCGGTGTTGGATGATGCTATTAGATTAAGGTTAGTTCCTTTCTCTTTACGGGATAAAGCTAAAAGTTAGCTTCATTCTCTTTCTACAGGTTCTATCACAACTTGGGATATCCTAGCCTAAAAATTCTTAGCCAAGTACTTTCCAACTTTCAAGACTGTCAAGATATACAACGATATCACTTTTTTTATGCAGATGGACATGGAGATACTATATGAGGCTTGGGAGCGTTTCAAGAAACTACTAAGAAGATGTCCACATCATCAACTATCCGTATGACTTTAGGTATAAATTTTCTATAATGGTTTATCTCCTACTAATCATTCTATGATTGATGCAGCAGTAGGAGGAACCATTAACCAAAAAATGAAGAAAGAAGCCTTCGATCTGATCGATGAGATGGCATCAAATAGCTATCAGTGGTAGATAGAATGCATGATGCCAAAAAGACCAGCAGCTATGCAGGGAGTAGATTGCGTGCCAATCTTACTAGCTGAAATTGCAGCCCTTAAAGCCAAAGTCAACAACTTGAAGAAAATAGCTATGCATGTTCAGAGCATCACCTATGATCTGTGTGGAGGAGGACATGATACAAGCAATTGCTTGATAGATAATCCTTTGGCTAAAGCAACTGATACAGCTAATTATGTTGGTAATTTTTTCAGGACGCAATAAAATAATTCCTACTCCAACACATACAATCAAAGGTGAAGGCAGCACCCAAATTTCTCATGGAGCAATCAAAATGCAGCACAACAGCCACTCCCGAGGTTCCAAGTACCTGAAAAGAAGTCCAATATGGAGAAGTTGATGGTCAAATTTATGCAAAACCAAGAAGCAACTATAAAAAATTAGAAGCCAAACTTAGGCAGGACCAAGCAGCAACAATTCAAAATTTAGAGATGCAAATAGGTCAAATGGCTAAGATAATCTCTGAGAGACCTCAGAGATCCTTGCCCAGCAACACGAAGACCAATCCAAGGAAGCAAGTCAATGCTATCACCCTAAGAAGTGGTAAAATGCTAGAAGAGCCATATCAGAAAGAAACTGAAGAGCCAACTATAAATAAGAAACCATCAACTAAAATTCATCAGTCACCAAAATAATCAGCAGATGGATGGTCTCCAAGTATACAGTTTGTCGATCCAAATGTGAAGCTCTACGTGCCGCCACTATCGTTCCTAGAGAGATAAATACAGCATACAGATAAAAGATTTTTTAATTTTTTTAAAATTTTAAAAAATTTATATATTAATATTTTTTTTGTAGATGCTATCACTCAAATGCCCAGGTATGCTAAGTTTTTCAAAGAAATTCTAACAAATAAGAAAAAATTGAAGGAGCATAAGAGAATAAATTTGAATGAAGAATGCTCAGCAATACTTTAAAATAAATTACCACAGAAGCTAAAAGATCCAGAAAATTTTACTATCCCTTGCATTATTGGTGATTGTAGTTTTGATAAAGTTTTATATGATCTAGGAGCAAGTATTAATCTCATGCCTTTTTCTATTTTCAGAAAGCTGGATCTAGGAGAATCGAAGTCTACCACTATTACTCTTCAATTGGTCGACAGATCCATCAAATATCCAAGAGGTATAATAGAGGATGTCTTGGTAAAGGTAAACAAATTTATTTTTTCTATTGATTTTATTGTTCTTGATATGGAAGAAGATTATGATATACCCCTTATTTTAGAAAGACCCTTTTTAGCTACTGGAGGAGCTTTAATAGATGTTCAATAAGAAAAATTAATTCTTAGAGTCCAAGATGAATAAGTTATTTTTAATATTTTTAAAGTTATTAAACATTCCAATGATAATCAAGCTTATTTTCATATAGATGATATTGATAATTTAGTGCATGAGTATTTTCTAGAAAACAGGTTTGAGGATCCTATTAAAGCTTGCATTGTCCAATCATAAGAGGGTTCAGCTGAAGATGAAAGGTAAACAAAATGCATAAAATTGTTAAAGGCCAGACCATATATTCCACGCACATACAGACCACGATTTGAAGAATTAGAAAGATCATCCACTCCTTTTCGAAAGACATCAATTGAAGAGCCACCTACTCTTGAACTTAAATCTCTTCCTCCTCATTTAAAATATGTTTTCTTGGAAGGTTCATCACACTTAGCTGTGATTATTTCTTCTTCTTTGATAGATTTAATGCAAGAAAAGTTGTTAAGAGTACTAAAGAAACATAAAAAGGCATTTGGATGGACCATAGCAGACATCAAAGGAATTAGTACCTCAATTTGTTTGCACAAAATTCTCATGGAGGACAACTATGAGCCTACGGTCCAACCCCAAAGAAGACTCAACCCTAAGATGCAAGAAGTGGCCAAAAGGAGGTAATCAAGCTACTGGATGCATGTATTATTTATCCTATCTTCGATAGTTCATGGGTGAGTCCTGTTCAAGTAGTTCCTAAGAAAGGTGGGATTACTGTAGTTCAAAATGATAATAATGAATTAATTCCTACTAGGACTGTTACTGGATGGAGAGTATGTATGGATTATAGAAAATTAAATGATGCAACTAGAAAAGATCATTATCCTTTTTCATTCATTGATCAGATGTTAGAAACATTAGCTGAATATGATTTTTACTGCTTTCTAGATAGATATTCTGGTTATAATCAAGTTGCCATAGTACTTAAGGATTAAGAAAAAACTACTTTTACATATCTTTATGGTACATTTACTTTTAGAAGAATGCCGTTTGGTTTATGTAATGCATCAGTTACTTTTCAACGATGCATGATGGCTATTTTTTATGATATGATTGAAAATTTTCTTAAAATATTTATGGATAATTTTTCTGCCTTTGGATCCACATTTGATAAATGCTTGCATAACTTATCTCTTATTTTACAAAGATGTGAGGATACTAATCTTATCTTAAATTAGGAGAAGTGTCATCTGATGGTACAAGAAGGCATAGTGTTAGGCCATTAGATTTCAGATAAAGGTATTGAAGTGGATAGAGCTAAGCTTGAGGTGATCGAAAAGTTACCCATACCGACCTCAGTTAAGGCTATTAGGAGCTTTTTGGGGCATGCTAGATTTTACCATCGATTTATAAAGGACTTCTCTCTAATTTTTAAATCTTTATCTAAATTATTATGTAAAGATGTCTCTTTTCATTTTTTTGATGAGTATTTGTAGGCATTCAACACCCTCAAGGAGAAGCTGGTCACGGCACCTATTGTGGTAGCACCAGATTGGTCCCTACCTTTTGAGTTGATGTGTGATGCTAGTGACACAGCCATAAGAGTAGTACTCGGTCAAAAAAAAGATAAAATTTTTCAAACTATATACTATCCTAGCCGCACTTTGACTGAAACTCAATAAAAATATGCAACCACTGAAAAGGAGCTTCTGGCAGTAGTATTTGCATTAGACAAATTTCATTCTTATCTTATTTTATCTAAAGTTATTATATATACCAACCATACAGCTCTAAAGTATCTCCTTACCAAGAAAGATGTAAAACCCAGATTGATCAGATGGATTCTTTTGCTACAAGAGTATGATTTGGAGATTAAGGACAAGAAGGGCATAAAGAATTCAGTTGCTGACTATCTTTCCAGATTGAAAAACATCATAGAGAAGGAATTAGATTTTTGCCCTATCAAGGAGGAATTTTCAGATGAATGCCTCTATGCTATATCAGGTAGAATGTTTTCATGGTATGCTGATATTATTAACTATTTGATTGGTAAGGTTTCTCCATTTGGTCTTTCTTTTCAACAAAAGAAGAGGTTCTTATCTATTATTAAATATTTTTTTTGGGATGAACCCTTCTTGTATAAGTGTTGTTTAGATTAGATTATTAGAAGATACATTCTAGAGGAAGAAATGGAAAAAATTCTGCATCATTATCATGACCGAGAGGTAGGAGGACATTTCGGCCCAACTAGAACAGCTTATAAGATTCTTCAATCAGGTTTTTATTGGCCCTCTCTATTTAAAGATGCTCATACTTATGTCTCTTCATGTGACCGCTGTCAAAGAACTGAAAATCTCTCTAGAAGACATGAAATGCCTTTAAATAATATTCTTATGTGTGAAATTTTTGATGTTTGGGGTATTGATTTTATGGAACCTTTTTCTAGTTTATTTTCAAATCAATATATACTTATGGCTGTAGATTATGTTTCAAAATGGATAGAAGCAGCACCTTTTCCAACTAATGATGCTAAGGTAGTTGTCAAATTTTTGAAAAAGCATATTTTTATACGTTTTGGTACTCCTAGAGCAATCATTAGTAATGGAGGTAAACACTTTTGTAATAAATAATTTAAAATTTTGTTAAACAAATATGGTGTCACTCATAAAATAGCTACCCCATATCATCCACAAATCAGTGGTCAAGTAGAGGTGTCAAATAGGAAATTAAAAAGAATTTTAGAAAAAACTATAAGTGCATCTAGGAAAGACTGGTTATTGAAATTAGATGATGCATTGTGGGCATATAGAACTGTATATAAAACATTTATTGGTATGTCCCCATATAGGCTACTCTTTGGAAAAGCATGCCACCTCCCTGTTGAGCTAGAACATAAAGCATATTGGGCCATGAAAATTCTTAACTTTGATATACAAGATGCAGGAAAGAACTGGTTAATGCAAATAAATAAGATGAACGAATTTTGCCACCATGCCTATGAGAATGCCAGGATCTACAAAAAATGTACTAAGATATGACATGATAACCATATTATAAAAAGAGGATTCCATAAGGGACAGCAAGTTCTCTTGTATAGTTTACGGTTACATTTATTTTTAGAAAAGCTAAAATCAAGATGGACAAGTCTCTATACAATTACTAAGGTATTTCCATATGGAGCAGTAGAGATCTTTGACGAATCAAAAGGTACCTTCAAGATAAATGGTCACAGACCGAAAAATTACATTAATGAAAGTTTTGAGGAGAAGAAGGAAGCATTTTAATTACAAGATCCACTTTAGAACTAAAAGAAAGTCAAGCTGAAGACTATAAATCAAAACTACTAGATAGGTTGTTTCTTTTCTTTTTAGTTTTGATCATTTTTTTTTCTTTTATTATTCTATAATTTATTGTTGCTCTTTTACTGCTTTGCTATGTATTTTCAATTTTGCAGAAAAAAATTAATGAGAACTCAAGTAAATTTCAAAGCTTCAAAGAATCAGACCGAACCAAATCAGGTGTATTCCTTCTTGTTCTTTATTGCACTCTTTATTTTTATTTTTCCTTTAAGATAATGTAGAATACGTTAGGGGGTAAAAAAAATATATTATTATTTGAGCAAGATAGACTAGACAAGTGATAAAAGATAGAAGTATCTGCTAATGAATGTAACGAGTTAAAGAAGTAGATTAGTTGGTCGGACTTTTAGTGGCTTACTTAGGTCATCAAATGACTATTAGCACTTCTAATTACACATGCACACTAACAAGACATAGTAGGTATTGATTATAAGACCAACTGAGGATTCAATTATCACTAAAAATTAGTAATTAATATACATTCTAATTAAAAAAATTTAAATTTAAAGAAAGAGCTACCTACCTAAAAATAAAGTATAAAAGATAGAGTATATGTGGATTGCCTAAAGCCTAGTAATTAGGTCTCTCCACCTAGGTCAAGTATGAAAATTCACGTAAAATGGTGGAGGGAAGGCCAGAATGCTCACCACATTAAAAAAAAAAAAAGGCAGTGTGAAAGCTACCTTAATTCATGAGTATAAAATTGAGAATGTATAGAAAATTGACCAAAATAAGTGATAAGAGAGGATACTTTTGTCTTTTAATTTAACACTGAAATGCTAAAGTTAGTCATCACGAATATAAATGTTGTAAATCTTTGATGTACTCTAAGAAAGTTTTTAATTGTATTGACTGCAAAATTTGCTTATGAAGCTCAATGCTTAGTTAGCGGTATTTTCTAAATTTTTTGACCTTTAATTCTAGATTTTATCTTTTTGATGGATAATCTTATTGAAACATGGTATTAAATAAAATATTGCTAAGAAAGTAGCAATAACTAAGTTGGGGGGTGTGATAAGTGGTAAAAATATACTAATAAAAGTATTAAATTATAAAATAAATTAATTTATTTTTTTAGAAATTAATATTTTTATTAATCTTATGCAGGAAAGAAGGCCACCAATATGAAGATCTTATTTTTCTGATTTAGATGAAATAAATTTCAAGCAAAATAGACTTCAAATCAGTTGGTTCAATTCAAATCGGTTCAGAAAAATTGGCTCAGCAAAGTGCCCGACCCAACCATGCTCAGATCGACTGCCGACGTGATGCTGATGTCAGCATTTTTTATGGCATATGGTGGACCACTATAGAGGGTATTTCGAAGATTTCATAGGCAGAAGTGCGCTCCGATTGGCTGAAAAAAGTGGCGGTCCATGCAACATTGGGCTCGCGTATGGTCTACAGAGCGCAATTTGAAAATTCTATCTGATTCGATGGACGCCTTTCACTGGGATTTGATCAAACGGTTGATAGTTGTGCGCTAACGAATGACAGATGCAACCCTCGGTCGAGATTCAACGGTGGAGATGTGTTACCGATTTTAACTAGGAATTTAAAGGCTCCTGTAAGCGATCCGATGGTTCAAATTTAATCATCAAGAAGATCCGATGGCTAAGGTTAATTCAGACTTGAACTGGGTTTTTAAAAAGAATTTTTATTCAATTTTTGATTCATTGGATGATGATCTGAAGGCCAGAATTATTCAAGATTTTAATTTAACTTATGTTAAGAGTTTTAAATCCAATTTGGTTAGGATTTCTTTCGAAAATCTACCTCTTAGCCTATAAAAAGGGGGCTGCCTGCTGTTGCCGAGAGGAAGGGAGGCAGAGAGAAAAAAATACAGAGGGTTTTGGGGAGAAAGTTTTAAGAGAGAGCCTGGGAACAAGGGAGAAGAAAAAGAGTTCAGAGAGAGTTTAGGAAGAGAGAATTTTAAGGGAGAAAGAAGGGAAAAAGCTTTTATTTTTTTTTCTTTTTTCTTCTTCTTTTCTTCTTCCGACAATCAAGACATCGATCAAGGATTTTCTCTTCTTCTTCATCAAGTTTTCCACACCAAGAGCAACGGACAATCAATTTCAGCAATTAAATGATCTAATTTTTTCATACTTTTTTTTATTTTATTTACTATTTTTTTGAACTTATTATCATGAACTAAATTTTTTTTACTAAGGCTAAGATGTAGCCACTCTTTTGATGTAATATTCAGTATGATTTATTTTTAATTTTAAATTTTATTCATGAGGAGTATATAAATCTGATCTTAATGCTTTTAGATTACTGACCATCTTCTAATTGATTTGATGAACATAGATGTTACGGACCAAGTATATCTATGTTACTGCTTCTTGATTATATACCTTGTATTATGAATCAAATTAGAATTCATATGCATGCGAGAATTTTAGTGCACTTTGGACGCAACATATTTTAATTAGAGGGTTTCACAAAACTTAATGCATTAATATTTATTTAAATTACACCTGGACCAAAGAATAATTAATAAATATTGATAGTTTTACTATGCCTGGACCAAAGGATAGTGAATAAACTAGGAGACTCCACCGTCACATGAAATAAAATTAATCTAATAATCTAAATATTATATTAACTGAGTTGGTGAACCGATTGCCTTAGTAACCCATTGTTCTTAAGTTTAAAATCCTAATAATTACACTCTCTCTATTTTCTTAAAATTTTTAATTATTTTTTTATTTTATTCTTTAATTTTTTATTCTCATAAATCAATCTTCTAAATAAAACATAGGAAAGAGCTTTTCAGTACTTATTTTTCAATTCTCTAGGGACGATACTTTACTCACTTACTTTATTACTTGATCGACTGGTGCATTTGCTATAGCTATAGATTAGCATGCATCAAAAACATATGAGCTAAGAGAGTAAATGGAAGATGACCAAGCCTATGGTTTTGGAGCAACAAGTCTTCCTCTCATAAAGATGATACTGCCAAATTAATTTTTGAGTAGCCTTCGGACACTACTCCCTCCAAATAGTAGAGCCCATTACACATTATGCCAGTTCCAAGTTTTCTTCCTATCCTTGTCTCCTAAAAGACATAATGTATTTTGAAAAAAATTACGGTACAATTAAGATCATTTGTAATAGCACTAATGGATAGAAAATTGATAAAAAATCTAGGAACATATAGAACAGATGATAAGGATAACTCAGAAGTATATTTGATGATCCTTTTTTAAAAATAGGGATAAAAGAGCCATCAACATGATGAACTTTATCACAATCAGAATAGAAAATATAAGATACAAAATCTCTAAAGGACTAGTCATATGATTGGATGCTCCAGAGTCAATTATCCATGAAGAAAAATTACTACAGTTAAGAGCATAAACTTGATCATCGATACTTGTTTGGGCAAAATTATCCTAATATAGAGAACTGGTTGGTTGATTCGAAGAATTCTTTGTGGAAGCGCTACCTTCAGAAATATTTACACCAGATCTAAATTTTTCCAAAAGTTTCATCTCTTCGATTGATAAATCCTTCATAGAAAAATAAGCCTGATTATACTGACCTCGGCCTCTACCAAAACGACCACCTCTACGATCACGGCCTTTAGTTGGATGACCATGCAGCTCATAGCAGTAAGCTTTGATGTGGCCCAGCTTATAACAGTGATCACAAATCTTAACCCCTTGAGGTTGAGGCTAAGTTTCTTGAGCAGAATTGATAGGAGAAGAGCTTGGCTATACCATAAGTGTAAATCATATAGCTATATTCGTAGAAGAAGATATAGTGGCTAATCTTGTTTCTTCACTGAGAATCAAAGAAATAGCTTCATCTAGAGTTGGCCACTCCTGTGTACTAAGAATAGAAAAGCATCGATACTCAAACTTTGGATTTAGTCCATCCAAAAAATCCACAAGGTGCTAATGCTCTATCCATTTGCAGAACACATCAGCATCACCAGGATGAGTAGGGGTAAAGAGATAATAAAAATCAAAATCATTCCACAACTTCTTCAATTCTCCAACATACTCTATTATAGATTAGGTACCTTCACTACTACAAAAAAGGACTATGACAGTAGTTCGTAACCACTGTCGTAGCCCAAAAAACTGCTACCATAGGCTATAGCAGCGGTTCTTTAACCGCTGCTACTATAGCCATCGCCATAGCTCTATAACAGTGATTGTTGTAGTGGTTGTTTGAACCACTGCCATATATTGCCTATTATAATAGTTTATAAATCATTATAATAGATCAACCTATGACAGTGGTTACATAACCACTACCATAGGTTATCTATGGCAGCGGTTATATAAATAATGGTTACATAACCACTGCCATAGGTTATCTATGACAGTGGTTATATAAACAGTAGTTACATAACCACTGCCATAGGTTATCTATGGCAGCAGTTATATAACCGCTGCCATAAGTAATCTATGACAGCGATTTCTTAACCGCTGTCAGATAATCTATGGCAGCGATTTCTTAACCGCTACCATAGGTCTAATGCAGTGGTTGACACCATTTGCATCAGAAACTTATGACAGCGGTTGGCACAGATATGGTAGCAGTTATAAAATCGCTGTCGTAAATTTTGAATAATTAAAAAAATTAATTTTTTTTATTTTTTTATATATTTTACCTAATAAATACAGATATATAACATAAGAAAATATAATAAATATAAAAATTATTCTAAAATGCTATAATTTTATTATCAAATAAAATTTATTATAATATTTTTAAAAAAATAAAATACATCAAAAGTCTCCTAAATCTACATCATCGTCGTCATTATCGGGAGCTGGAGATGAAGCTGGAATGTGGGCCACCATATCCTCGAAGCCCATGACTCTAAAATGCGTACTGAGCGTCAACATCATATCTCTCACGATGCCCTCCAAATGAGATGCACGCTCCTCAGCCCGATCTACCCACGTTGCAACATGATCTGCTCGTGCCAACACCTCCTCAAGCTCCTTCCGACTGATGATACCAAAAGTCTGTGAAGAGACGCTCGCCTCGAACCAGTAGCTCATCGACATGTGTTCGGATCTGCATCGGATCCTCCTAGAATGCTCAGGCCCCAAAACCTGAGACAGATGGTCATGGAGCCCAGAGGTATCCAGGCCATCGTGATCTGCAATGTTAATAAACATTAATCAATATAACATATTGAACAATAATATTAGTATAGCATCAATAAATAGTCTCTAATATGTACACTAATCAATTGACGAGTCTATCGTTATGCAATGCAATAAAAAAAAGCAACAAGATATAAACATCTAGAAAATATTATGTAATAAATTCTACAACATGAATTACATTTATAAATAATTAAGAATAAACAACAATCATAGATCCGATCTCTTGTGCGAACCTTGGTGTTAATCCAAAAATCTGAAAGAAGAATAAAGTAGATGATGGTGGCACCTTAGGGCTTAAAGTTGGAACCTTAGAGAGACATATCAAATTCTATTCGCTCAGAAGCCGAGCTGACTCTGTGCCTGAGATAGCTAGCTCTGTGCTTGAGACATCCGGCTCGGATCCTCCTCCAGTCGGCTTGATCACGATCCAAGCTAGCTCGACTGCGTATCCGAGTTGGCTCGGCTGTGTGCCATCCCCTCGATCACTCCCTCTCTCGATCTCTCTCGCCGACGACGGTGGTGAGGCCGAACCCCTTCCTTCCAGCTTTTCCATCTATCGATCTTCCTCTCTTTCTCTCTCGATTTCCCTCGTCGGTGAGGTCAGACCCCATCCCTCCCTCTCTCACTCTCTCGATCTTTCTCGCCGACAAGGCCAGACCCCATCCCTCCCAGTGATGCCAGCGAGGCGGACCCCCTTCCTTCCTCTCTCACTTTTTCGATCTTCACTCTCCCTATCTCGATCTTCCTCGCCAGCGAGGTCGGACCCCCTCCCTCCCAATGATGGTGAAGAGGCCGGATCCCTCCCTTCCTCTCTCCCTCTCTCGATCTCTCTCATCGATGACGGTGGCGAGGCCAGACCCCCTCCCTTCCTCCCTCCCACTCTCGATCTTCCTTGCCGACGGTCGGCCCTCCTTCTCTCAATCTGTCAATCTCCTTCTCAGTCTCTCCATTTCTTAGTTTTGGATCCCAAAATCGGGTCTGACCTTCCAAAATCTATTAGGTTCCGGGTCTAATACTTCAAGTATAGACCCATCGGATATTCAGATTCAGATTCAGTACCAGTAATTAAAATTAGGTTCAGATTTGAATATCTAGGTTCCAATCTAAACCCATCCCATTGACAGATCTAGTCCACAGCCGCCGACATGGCACAGCCCAAGGCTACCACCACGGCACGATCCAAAAACTATGGCATGCAAATAATTATAATATTTATAATATTTATTATAAATATTTTATAAATTATTATAAATATAAATGATTAATAAATAATACTTATAAAATTTTTAAAAAAAATATACCTATGGCTATAGAGAGTGGGTCGCACCAAAAGCTCAAAGGGTCATCGGTGATGATGCCAGAGGAGGACAACGATACTAGAGGTAACCTGCGAAATAAAAGCAAGATAGTGAGATAAAGAAGAGAGAGAAAGATGAAAGAGAGAGAGTAGGGGCGGTCGGGGATGGGAGGCTAGGGGAGGGGCATGGTGATGAGGAGGCCCGAGAGGCACAGTGACGGGAGGTCACGATCGGGAGGGGGAGTGTGGGGCTGGAAGGGCTAGGTTGGGGTGGCGGGGGGGCGGCCAAGGATGGGGGGGCTAGGGGTGGGAGGGCAGGGTGGCGGGGAGGACGGCCGAGGATTGGGGAAGGAGGGGCGGCCGGGGAGGGTGGGGGGTGGGGGGAGGGGCGGCCAGAGATGGGGGGCTGAGGGGTGGCGGGGAGGGGCGGCTGGAAATGGGGGGGAAGGAGGGGCAGTCGGGGGAGGGTGGGGGTCGGGTGGGGTAGCGGGGAGGACGGTCGGAGATGGGGGGGCTGGGGGTGGCAGGGTGGCGGGGAGAGCGATCGGGGATGGGGGAAGGAGGGTGTTGGGGCGAGGGTGGAGGGTCGGGTGGGGGTGGCGGGGAGGGGCGACCAGAGATGGGGGGCTGGGGGGTGGTAGGGTGGTGGGGAGGGGCGGCTGGGGATGGAGGGAAGGAGGGGCGGCCAGGGGGAGGGTGTGGGGATCGGGTGGGGGCGGTGGGGGTAGGGAGGAGCGGTCAGGAATGGGGGGAAGGAGGGGCGGCCGGGGGAGGGTGGGGGAGCCGGATAGGGGGTGGCGGGGATGGGGGGTTGGAGGGGGATGGGGAAGGAGGGGCGGTGCCGATTGGGAGGGAAGAAGCCTCACCGATGATGGAAAAGAGGGGAACAGATAGAGAAAGATCGAGCGCACACAGAAGGAAAGCAGAAAAAATTTAGAGATTTTTAATCTAACCTATGGTAGCGGTTATCGAACTGCTGCCATAGATCTATGGCAGTGATTTTTGATAACCGCTATCATAAGTTAAAAATAATTTTTTTTATTTTTTTTTTAAATATTATATAATTTTAAAATTTAATGCCTATCTTCATCATTCATTATCTAAATAATTATCATTAAAGTATCATCGCCAAAGATCGCCTCAATCCGATGGCCCTAGCTTCATCGATTATAAAAATTTGATTTCGACAATCACGAACAATGATATGATGATCTGATAGATGGAGACCTCCGATGGATTTGAAAACTTGCAACGATGATCTCGATGATATTTGTAGCATACTATCAAAGTTTTACTTCAATCAGATATCGTTATCATGGTCAATTTAGTTAGAAATAATTTCGATCGTTAAATTAGAAATAAACAATCAAAGGGTTAAACGACGTTCGATTATGAGATAATTTTTTAGTAAATAATCTTTGTTATAATTTTAAATATTTTATACGGTGATGATAGTATAATTTAAATCATTTTCATATAAACTATTCATGTTAAGCAGATATTACAAAAGCATAAGCATAACAACTAGTAAAGTTTCAGAATGGTTATCATGAGACGTATAGTTTTAGATCGTTCTTTATCTCATGAGTTGAATTTTATAATCACCACCATAAAAAATGATTAAAGTAGTAGCCAAGATCATTTATAAAAAAAATTATCTCATAATCGGATACCGTTTGATCCTTTGATCACTCATTTATCATTTAACGGTCAAAACTAATCTATACTAAATTGACCAAGATAATGATATTCGATTGAAGTGAAACTTTGATAGTATGCTACAAACATCATCGAGATCATCGTTGTAGGTTTTCAAATCCATCGGAGGTCTCCATCTATCAGATCATCGCATCATCATTCATGGTCGTCGAAATCAAATTTTTTGATCGACGATGCTAAGGCTATCGAATCGAGGCGACCTTTTACAACGATACTCTAATGATAATTATTTGGATAATGAATGATGAAGATGAACATTAAATTTTAAAATTATATAATATTTAAGAAAAAAAATATATATGAGAGCGGTTATAATTAACCGCTACCATAAATAAGCTTATAGCAGCGGTTTCTACAAACCACTGCTATAGGTTCGACTTATGGTAGCGATTTCACTAACCGCTACTATAGGTCTAACTTATAGCAGCGGTTATAATGAACCGTTACTATATGTCGGACCTATAGCAGCAGTTAACGAAAATCACTACCGTAGGATCTATGGCAGCGGTTTCGAAAATCGCTGCCATAGTATACGCTGCCATAGACCATTTTTATAGTAGTGCTTGGGTAAGTTTTCAAAGCTCTCGCTGGATCTTTTGGACATGCATGTTATTGCCTTTATAGGAATATGTTATGGCCATAGTCTGCCATAACTCATAAGCATTCGTCAGTGCCTCAACCGTATGAGCAATACTTGGTACCATAGAGACAAAGAGCCATACTACCACCCGAGAGTTATTAGAATTTCACTGTCTAACTGCTATCCCATCTCCTTCTGGCCTTTTTGCAGTACCATTTATGAATCCCTCAAGATTGTGAGAATCCAAAATTAGACGAACATATCGCGTCCAACTCAAGTAGGTATCCAGTCCATCTAATTTGATCGGGTTAGCTTTTAGAGTGATCTTTAAAAACTCTCCACCCAAGATGCGAGATTCCATTATCCTAACCATTAACTTTTCTAAATTCTCCATGGTTAAAGAAGTTTTATCACCCATTGTTAAAGAACACTTAAATGATTAAGTAAACAAGAGCAATCTTGAGGGAGGAATTTGAAGTTTTCTCACCAACGATCTGAGATAAACTTGGATAACGAATAAAAAATGTCGAATATCTGTTTGCATGAGGAGCACCTTGATGATATTCAGAAACTACCAAAGAAGATGCTCTATCATTGCTCCAGAACAAGACTCAGCACTTGGGATTGGAGGCACATGTGGTAATAGAATAGACTGCAGTATAGGTGCTCCAGCCTCTTGCTACTGCTTCTCTCCCCCCCTCCTTTTTTTTCTTTTCCTTTTTTTTTGGGAAAATAATACTCAATAGGAAATAAAAAGAGGGTCAGTGGCTTCCTTTCTCAATCCCGTGGTTCACAGGTGCAACGGTGGTGGCATTGATGGCGGCGATGGCGGCAATGATGGTAGCGGCGGCGGAAGCAGCAGCGGCAACAACGACAGTGGCGACAGTGGAAGCAGCGGCGGCAATAGTGGTGGCGATGGCAACAGCGGAGCCAGTGATGGCGGCGAAAGCAATGACGGCAATAGTAGTGGCGATGGCAATGGTAGAGGGGTCGGAAGCTATAGCAGCGAAGGCAGCGATGGTATTGGCGATAAAAGCAATAGCGGCAATAGCATCGCCGACAGAGAGGTTGGATGCCGTAGGGAGGAAGCTGTAGCGACTGTGGCGGATGCGGCAGTGATAGATGCAGCAGCGATAGCGGCGATGGAAGCGACAGTTGCGGTGGTGATGTGGATCCGAGGAAGATTTAAGAAGGTCTAGTGAGGTGCGGATGTGGGAGGCGGTCTCAGAGATCGAATTCGGTTAAGAGAGGGCAGAGCGGTCGGTGGTTGAAGAGGTTTTGGGGTTGAGATGAGGCGGAACAGGGTGTATTCATGGAACAAAGTGCTCTGATACCACGTTGACAAACAGAAAGAAAGAAGATGAAGACGAGGATTTCAGAGGAAGAAGGAATTGCTTCCTCTAGGACCTAAAGGATCTTTTTATTATTTTTCAAGGATTCAATTTAGGAATTATACAAACATATTTTTCTCTACTTAAAAGATTTCAATCCTAATCAGAGGGATCTACATCTCATTTCAACATAAAATGATCATGATTAAAGAACCAGTTGATTCTAAAAGTACTCATAAAAATCTATGGAAAACTAGCATACATATCTCAAATTCTAAGAAAAAGAAATATATCATTACAAAAGAAGAAGACAAAAAGTTACTTGAAGATGATTTTGAAGCTCCTAAGGATCCATCACCATTGCAAAGAAGTAAGAGAAAGAAGAAACCAGTTGATTGGTATTATTCCTCTATTGTTTATTGTTATGCTTTTACTATTATTAATTCGCAAGAACCCACTTCATCATATGATAAGGCCAAAGGCATTAGTATTTATGAGGGTACGATGAAAGAAGAGATTTCAGCTTTTAAGAAAGAATGAGAAATGAGATTTGAGTCCTTTGCCTAATGGTGTTTCTCCTATATTTCTTATGAATTTATAAGGTGAGAAAAAAAAGTGAGAGATTTCCATAATAGACTAGTTGGTAGATATCTTCATCAAAGGATTTATGGTTGAGCAATTTGAAGATTTGTGCAACATGCTTAGAATTGTTATTATGGGATTTGTAGCGAAGAAGAGTATTAGAGTCTATCACGAACCCAAAGTATAGTTTTTTTTTTTTTAATATGCTGATGCGAAGGATGAGCTTTAGGCTAAATAAACTAATCCTAGTCCTAGTAGAAGAATATGATGTATGGAACGTTGTTAGGGTCTCTTCATCTTCTAGTAGGATTCTATTTTATCTGATAATGTGACTTTACTTTTTAGTAAGAAGAGTATGGTTTTATAAATAGGAAAAGAAATTACGTGAAAAATAGGAGAGATTTCTTTTTAGTGATATAAAGCATTTTGGAAAGACATGAGGCTTTTTTATAAGAGAGCCAAACTCTTCAATTTTTATTCTCTCAAATAAATTTATTTTTCTCTTTCAAATTTTTTTCTTCTACTATTATTTTCTTCTCACGATTTTCTATAAATATTATTTTTGTATTTGGTATTTGTTTTGAATCTTAGGCGGTTAGGATCGATCTATTTCGGATAATGTGTTGTTCGACGGCACTAATAGTAATTAAGATGGTGGAGGTGGTGATAGAGATGGTGTTGTTGATAGTGAAGAGTATGAGTTTTTTTTTAGTATAATATTTTTTTTATTTTTAAAAATATTGAAATTAAGATTTTCTTACTTTCTTTTTTCAGAAAGGATGAAAGTGATATTTAAAAAAATAGAAATAAAAAAAATATCAAACATATTTTTTTTGTCTTGATTTCTGTTATTGTTTATTTTAAAAATAAAAAACAAGAAATAAATGGATGCCAAATAGTCCGCAATTATGTGCTTTCCACTATGGTCTCTGATAATTAATTAAACCAATACCAAAAGTAGTGGTAGAAGCTACCCCATCCATATTACACTCAAGGAATCCAACTTGCCGAGGTTTCCAATTACTGATAGCTTGTTGAGGTAGCTTAGATTGCACTGCTTGAGGAGGATTATGTGCTAAAGAATTAATTAGAGCATTCAACCCTACAGTCACTCGCTATGTGTCAGGCTTGGCCTTAGTAAACACAATTTCATTCTAATGTTATTATGCACTAGAGTAATATTGTTGCATCAGCAGGGAATACCTAATTATCTTGCTTGTTAGTTGCTCAATATTTTGAAAACCAACAAGATTTCCTCTTTATAAACATCTGAATCCATGGAGCAATACAACCCTTGAAAAATGCTCCATTTATCTCATAGAAAGATATTTCTTCTTCTCAATAGCACCCACCAAAAGTCACATTGGATATTACATAAAAATTTGGGAAATATTGTAGTGGACATATGACAGACTGAGATAGCTGCCAGAACAAATTTAATCAAAACTTTTATCAGCATGTGAAAGTGTGCAAGCGTTCCAACCGATGAGTCTTGATTTAATTCTTCACCGATAAAATTCCTCTTTGTCCATTTGTCCCACTCCAAGAAAAATAAGTAAAGATGATTTATGAAAGAAAAATATATATTTCAATTATATAATCACAATTTAATCAAAACTTTTATCAGCATGTAAAAATGTGCAAGCTTTCCAACCAATGAGTCTTGATTTAATTCTTCAATGATAAAATTCCTCTGTCCATTTGTCTCACTCCAAGAAAAGCAAGTAAAGATAATTTATGAAAGAAAAAAATATATTTTAATTATATAATCAAAAAGTGAGCAGATAATTATATATATATATATATATATATATATATATATATATATATATATATATATATATATGAAAGCCTCCGATGAATCTTATTCTCACCAAATCTTTTAAACATGTTGTTTTCTCACCAAATCTTTTAAACATGTTGTTCATAAGCTTGGTTAGAAATACAAAAAACTTGCCCGAGCATAGTTTAATCATAAAGAAATCTAAGCTTGATCTTGGCAGTTGCTTGTCCATTCAAAGAAGAACATTGCAATCAGGGGATAGAGAAAAGAAACATTGCCAAATCGATGGTCCAAGACCTTCCATATATGATTTAGTGGGTCAAAAAGGAAATCATTAGCTAATGCACCCATTGTGCTCTAATTCTGAGCACCATTATAGTTATCTGCTGATTATGTATCGCTCGGTGCTATCTTGCAGCCACTCACGTCAAAGGTTATTATGAGAGACCAAATTTGTCTTCGGTATGACCTAAGTAAAGCCATCTTAGGTGCACATCAAGACAGATTATGATCCATTTCCCATTATGTTCCTTTGACCAAAAATCCTTTAGAAAAGCATACCTAAAGATGGATCCGGACAGCGCACGGCTTCTAATGCATGCATCCAAGATTTTCTGGATATGCCTTGCATGCTCGCTACATTGTGAGACGCGCTCAGACGTGGGGATGTTTCGCTTCATTTGATGGAGGATTTTGTTCTTTTCTTTTTACTCGATGGGATGGCTTTCACTAACATGTCGTAGAACAAGACGAGTGCTAAATTTGTAAATTTAGAGATGTAAAGTTTGTAATTTTGCGGAGGATTTTTTTCTAAAAAAGTCGACGTAAGGGTTTGACTATCTAGCAAAAATTTTTAAAAAAATTAACAAAAAATTTGAAGAGAAAAAGATAATGTTGTAAATGATATGTTGATATATAAATTAAAATTTTCGTTTAAAAGCATGAGGTTGTGAGGGCATCAACAGTTTACAATTTACGGAACTAAGTTTTTTCTTTGAAATACTAAAAAAATATTAAGAAATAATATACAAAATTATTTCATGATTTTTTTTTTTTGTTTTTTTTTTTTTGAGTAATTTGGAACGATCTGCCATCTTGACTGAGCGTTGGTTTTGTCGCTTCCAGAGAAAGGGAGACTTCACGTGGGATGGCCTGTCTTCTTGCTAACGCGTTGGTCTTTGTCGCTTCCAGAGAAAGGGAGACTTCACGTGGGGTCTGCCTTCTTGCTAAGACTACTCCGAGATTTGGGGCTCCAGCGTTGTCTATTTGCGTTCCTAGAAAATAAAAATATTCTGCCATGATGCTCTTTTTTTCTTTTTTTCTTTTTTTTTTCATATTTTATTGACCTCAGATTAGATGGTTCATTTGTCCGTGGGCATCTTCTTATCATCCCATTACTCCAATGATGAGAACGTGTTTGGATTTCTTTAATTTTTCTAATTTGGAGGAGGATGACTGATGGAGTTTGGGTTAGCTTGCGTGCAATCTAACAATTGGCAACTTGGATGGTCCAAGTACACCCATTTTGCAAGCTCAAATGATCATCTATTGGATCTAATCCGGATGGTCAGAGCCAAATTACAACATTTTAGACCTAAATGGCATAGTCACATTAGTTATGGTGGGGATTTCAAGCCGCTTCCAATTTTGTTCCATCTATATGTTATCTAGCATTGCTTCTTCCTAATAGAATGGTAGTTAGCAATCTATTAGAAAAGATGATGCATAAAACTATTTAATTACAAGGAAGTTAAACTTATGAGTCATTTTATGAAATTATGAAAAAGGATAGTTTAACAAAGATTAAGATAAATAACTACTGCCTCTGATAATCAATTTAGATTTATACATGAAAAATCCACAAGGATATTATTCTTTTACTTAATAATTGATAGAAAATATAGAGAAAAGAAAATAAAAGTCCCCATATAGACTTCATGGATTTAGAGTGATTTTATGGTAGGGTGCCAAGAAAAATGATTTGGTGGACCATGGGAAGGACGAGCGTATATAAATAGTATGTTAAAATAATTGAGGAAACATATGCTAGGATATTAATTAGTGTTAGGGTCTTTTTGGCTATTCCAATGAAGTCGAGCTAAAAATTCTGTAGGATTTATGGACTGGGCCATTCATGTAAGCATGATCCTATATCAATCAAACTCTATCTAGCCCAAATCTTATGAGAAGAAAAAACATTTTCTTCCATCATGCCAAAGATTAGGATCTGGGCTGGATTGGTGCATTTGGAGCTTGTTTAACCGACTGACTTGTCGACTGGTTGGTATCTCTCCTCATAATCATTCTTGCTCTTCTCCTCCTAGTAGTAGAGTTCACTAAGAGTTCGTCCTCTTGGTTGTTCATTGTCTTCCATCTAAAAATACTAATATGAATCAATTTCCATAGTTGAACAGCCGTAGGTTTAAAAAAAAAATTATCTATTCTTATTCGACTAAATAGAACCTAACTATCCATTAGTAGATTTTAAGTTCTATCCATGATCAAATTTATTACTTTGATATTATAGAATGTCATGTCCCAAATCAAAGATATAAGACACTCATGCTACCATGGGATATCACCCATGATAACATGAAGCCAACAATCATATTCATCAAATATAATATAATAATGAGGTTCAAATTCTAATCATTCATTAAGCAATTAAACTAAGATTTAGATCAGAGCATCTAAATCTAAAATTAAATATTAAAATCCATCTAAATTCATAAAATAGTTGAATCAGCTATAAAGTTTTGGAGCATGCTAGCGCAAACTCTACGCAAGGATCATCTTTCTTTTCTAAACTTATTTTTTTATAAATAAAAAATAAAAATAAAAAGCTACAAGCTACACCAACTCAATAAGTAAATCTTATACTATCTTGGTGGATCAAGCATAAGTTTTTATATGAATAATACATCGTTTAGAGAGAGCATCTATGATCACAAAATAAAATATTCTATGATAAAACAAATCATCTTTTCATAAATCATGAAAATTTCATAAATATAATTCCAAGTGCATAACATAAATAAATTCATAAACATATGCCATGTTGTCCGCACATAATACGAAACATTGCTCTTGAACTAAATGCTAAGGTTATTTTATACCGATGACAGGCCATGGTTAATGATCCATAGTTCATATGCCAATTTTATACCTATTGGCAGAGCTATATTTCATAGCCATAGTCTATATGCTAACTTTATATCCACTGATAAGGCATTAATTCATAGCCATTGTCCATACATAGGTATCCAAGAGCCTTTAGCCATATTTTCTCAAAATAAGCATACATTAATAGGATGCATAATCATAAACAAGAAAACACTAATGTA
Organism: Cocos nucifera; assembly: GCA_006176705.1. Classification (NCBI taxonomy): domain Eukaryota; kingdom Viridiplantae; phylum Streptophyta; class Magnoliopsida; order Arecales; family Arecaceae; genus Cocos; species Cocos nucifera. Next base: position 140,480 of record QRFJ01000460.1, read on the forward strand.
ATCATGATTTTCACGATAAAAATATAAATTTTATAAATATAAAATTCATAGTTCATAAGCAAATTATTAATATTAAGATATTCATGGAACCATTTTTTTTGTAATAACATATGATTTGCATAATATCATATACTCATCCCTTGATTTAAAGAAAAGTATGATATCATTGACATTTAATATTTCTTTTACATTTTAATTGCTTACAGTTCCAAAATAAGTAAGAAGTATAAGATTTACTTACCTCGTTCATCCTAAACCATCAAACTTCGCTAGATAAATTTTTTAATCCATTTTTAAAATATTAAAAATATAACTAATTTTTATTTGATAAATTTAATAGAATTAAATAATTAAAAAAAAGACTATTGAGTGAATAATTAGTCTGATAGATTCGCCCGAGAATTGAAGCGGTTTAAGACTTCTTTGTTAGGATCAACTCGAGTCCATAGAATAAGAAAACAAGACTCTATCCTTATATGCATGTCTTCTTATTGGAGAGAAAGTGGATGAAGAGAGAGAAAATAAGAAATAGAGAAAAAGAGGGAGTCTTCATATTTCCTAAAAGAGGCAAAATAAAATCAGAATCATCAAGGTCATGCCAAAGAGTCCGATCGGTAGTTGGCAGCAATGGATAAGTGGCTGGTAAAAAAATATGGGAAAGCGCTCAAATAATAGGAGATTCGGCTCTTTTCTTGTTTCTTTCTGATCATCATTCAGCAACAACCATGACTCTCGAGAAGGATGGTAAGGAGGCTAGACAACTTAACACCAGGTGCAGCATCAAGTAAGTAACGGTAGTATGGTTGGCCAAAAAAAAGAAAAAAGTTCAACCAAAATAGAAGACTCCTTTTTTCATGATTTTTCAATAAAATTGGTGGGTGACAATGGTGCCCAAGGGTATGGAAAGAAGGGGAGGGGAGAGAAAAGGTGAGGCTGGGGGTTTTACCTTGGCTTTAATGGGTCTCTGGGTTCGATTTCTAGTGAACATAGTGTTAGAAAAATCGACAAAGTCTAGGAGAAAAAAGGGGAAAGAAGGGAGAAGAAGGCTGGATGCTTGAGATGGAGGACTCTAAGGGACAAAGGGGTTCATTTTATTGAAGACTTCTTAGGGTTTTGGCAGCCCTAGGGATTGTTTTCTTGCCAGACTTGGTGGGCTCCTAGCCTTCTAGGCTTCTAGCCCTTTTAGAGATGGGCTGCCCTAGTGGACCAGGCCATTACAGCTATATCCCCCAATATGTTTGGTTCATAACCAAAATCAAAATGGGATTTGAATACTAGAAGAGAATAGATATTAGATTTTAAAGGATTAGGATAATCCCGTTCGTCTTAAATTAGAATGGGAATATAATTTCGTGCAACCGAATGGCTAAAATAAAAGCTACTCATTCTCATTCTCATTCTCATTCTAAAGTCCAGCCCCTAACCAAACATACCCCAAGTTCCTAACCTTGTGTTTGGTTGGGATCATAAGATGGAGGATAAATGGGGTTGAAAGGATGGATGACCCTCATCTACCATTTAAAATATTAAAAATATAATTAATTTCTATTCGATAAATCCAATACAATTAAATAATAAAAAAAAGACTATTGACTTAATGATTAGTCTAATAGACTGCCTAAGCAGTGAAGTGGTTTAGGACTTCCTCGTCGGGGTCAACTCAAGTCTGTAGAACAAAAAGATCGGACTTTATGCTCAGATGCATGTCTTTGTATAGAGAAAAAGTGGATGAAGAGAGAGAAAATAAGAAAGAAAAAAGGTAGTCTTCATCTCTCCCAAAAGAGAAAAATCAAAATCAGAATCATCAAAATCATGCTAGAGGACTTGGTCGACGGTTGGCAATAGTGGACAACTAGCGAGGATGATCGGCTGGCAAAAAATATGAGAAAGGGCTCGGATAATAGGAGATTTGGCCCTCTTCTTGTTTCTTTTCAGTCATCATTCAGCAACAGCCATGACTCTTGGAAAGGATGGTAAGGAGGCTAGGCAACTTAACCCTAGGTGCAACGTCAAGTGGCAGCGGTGCCACTGGCCAAAAAAAAAACAAAGAAAGAAGTATAGTCAAAATGAGGGATTCCTTTTTCATGGTTTTATGGTGAAACCAATGAATGACAATGGTGCCTAAGGGTATGGGAAAAAGAGGAGGGGAGGAGAAGGTGAGGTTGGAGTTTTTACCCTAGCTTTGGTAGGTCTCTGACTTCGATTTTCAATAAACACAATATTTAGGAAAATCGATGGAATCTAGGAGAAAGAGGGGGAAAGAAGAGAGAAGAACGGCAGATGCTTGGGGTGCAGAACTCTAGGGGACAAAGAAAGTTCCTTTTTATTGAGGACTTCTCGGCATTTTGGCAGCCCTAAGGGTCCGTTTTCTTGTTAGACTCGAAGAGCTCCTGCCTTCTAGGCTTTCAGGTCTTTTACAAATGGACTGCTTCAGTGGATCATGCCATCATAGATATATCCTCCGATATGTTTTGTTTGTAACCAAAATCAGAATGGGATTTGAATACTAGGAGAGTAGATATTAGATTTTAAGGATTATTAGAATAAGAACAGAATTTTATGCAACCAAATAGCTGGAACGAGAGCCACTCATTCTTATTCTCATTCTAGAGTCTAAACCCCCAACCAAACATACCCCACGTTCCCAACCTTATATTTGGTTGGAATCATAAGAGGAAGGATAGTTGGGGTTTGAAAGATGGATGATCCTCTTCCACCATTTGGTTTAAAAAATTTTAGAAATGATACATGAAAAAAAGGGATTGTCTATCCTATTTGATCCACCAATTTGTATCCTCTCAAATTGGAAGGATGGAAAGAAAAATGATAAAATATATAAGGAATGGATTTCTATGTTAATAAGATTACCCCTAATTAAATTTTGTGATAAAACTTAATTTTTCACTTTTCATTCATTATTCATATATATTTTTTATGTAAATTAATTAATTATTTAAATTAATTATGAATTATTTATTTATTTATTTATATAATTAATATGAATAAATTAAGTATATAATTAATTAATAAAATTATTTATTTAATTTTGATTAATTAAAATTAAATATTTATGTAATTTTTATATAATTATAAATTATTGAGATTATAAGTTTATGTGTTATCCTACTTCTTTAGTATAGATAAGTGAAATGGATAATAATATTATTATTTTTTATTAGAGAATAATTTAATAAATATATTATATAAATATTTTTTTTTTCATTCCTTCCATATTAAATAGGTAAATAAATCATTTCCATCCATCATTTCACATTTTACCAAACATGTGGAAGGATGGATGAATGACCTATTCATTCTCTTCCTCATCCATCCTTTCGTATAATTAGAGGATAAAAATTTATAGATTTTGTGAATTAGTCCATCCATGTGATATCCTTCCTATTCGGTAGTCTTAAATGAGAATTAAATTCCTCATAACAGAATCATCTAACAAGCATCATGAATTAATAAATCAGTGTGACTGGAACACCCAGGCTGATAAAGACTGACATGGACAAATACACCTATGGGTCAGGCATACAGTGTATGTCAAAATAGAGGCCAATTAAACACTCTGAGGCCAGGTATTGGAAGGGTAAAAGTGCATTTGGTCCAAACTTGACTTGGATTGGAGACATGTGAACTAGTGTTGAAAGGATCAAGCGGGCTTAAGATCAGGTGTAGAGGGTCGCCTACCTTCAGCCCATGAGGGCACAACACATTTGGGATCGGGTCGAGCTGAATCAAATTAGGTCAGATTACTCAATTAGGTTTCGAAATGCACTTTATTATTAAATTTTTCTTTCTCTCAGAAATCAAAGTCAAGTTGGGAATTTGTCCTGGTGGTCATTTTTCATGGCACGGCAATGTTCAAATATTGGATCTTGCATCCCCACATACAAGGGTGTCTTAGTTGAATTATCCATACTCTTCATCATTCCACGACACCCACAACATTACCTCTCTCGGCACTCAATAATATGTTTTCAATAATAATCTGAAATATTCAACTTTTATACTATGTTTCATCAGCAAGATATTGGAACCTCCAAACTTCAAAGAGCGTTGCTCCTTGGCTATCCAGTCACGCACGAAAACCGAAGCTTGCATTTTATGCGTCTTCCTGGGTTTATTCAGTTCAAAGTTTGTCCGCTTAATTCTGAAGAATAGAATGGCCATTTTTCTTTTCTCTTTTTTTTTTTTTTTTTTTTAAAGAAAAAAATTGAAATCTTTGGTACTCAATCAATATACAGAATGGATAGACAGTTATGCTCCCAACCGAACAATTATGGTGAAAATAGTGAAAAATGCTAGATCAAGGCTTGCGTGGTTCTCCTTTTTTTTTTTTTTTTTCTTCTTTTTTAAATTATCGGTATACCATTCATAATCATCTGCTTTGTTTGCATATCTTAAATCCAAGCAGAAATTACATATATGTGTTCTTACAAAGATACTATGTTAAGTAGGGTTCGGCTGCTTGGACTTAACAACATCCTTGGTTGTTTCTTAAGGAGACAAATGCTGTCCAGAATGAAAGAATATTGACTTCTCCAGTATTGACATAAGCTACTCAGTCGTATGGTATTGCTAGTTGGAGAAGAGATCTGCTTGTTTTTCTTAAATTCTTTAGATGTAGAGGCCCAGGTTGCAGTATTTTTTTTTTTAAACCTAATCAGGGTTGAAACTGGCAGCCACAATTGACTTTATATTGCTAATAAGACTTTGTGGTATGCCTTTTTAAGCGTCGGAGAGAATGGGGACGCTGATGCTTCTGCTACCATTGCCGCCGCCGCCATCGTCGTCATTGTATTTAATTTTGCAGCTGCACCAATTGATTCTTGATAAAAGTATTAGCATATCCTGTCTAAGAGGTTACATACTTTCTTGAGTAAGCAACAGTTAAAATTATAGAAATTATTGACTCCTCCATCATTGTTATGAGTCACTGATTCACACATCCTTAAACATTGGCAAAAGTGAGCAAATATTTAGTCTTGCAGCGTGAACATCCATATTTAACCAAGCAAATGGACTCTACTTACCATGAGCTACCTCTAGCTCCAACTGCTCATTATAGCCCTACTCCAATCACCTTTCGATGGTCGAGCCTGGGCTTGGTTGATCTTATACTTGAATACAAAAAAATTAGTATATGTTAGATCTAAATGTTCCATAAAAGTTTGAATCTAAGCAAAGAAAATAACAAAATTTTTGAATATATGTAAATAATATATAGTAAATTTCTAAAAAATTACATATTTAAAAAGTATAAAACAACTAAACAATAAGAACATAATTCGTTCTAATTAATCTCAAGCATATACTCAAAAAAAGATGATTCATAAAATCAATAGAGTAATTTTTTTTTTAATAGTCTAAAATCATTAAACTCTCCCTTAATATTATAGTCAATTGATTTCACTTTTTATTCAAAATTTGCTCTCCCTTACTATATACCATATTTCTTAATTCTATTTCTTGCTTATTCTTGATCAATTTTATATCTCATAACCAAATTAAAATCATATTATGAAAATCAAAAATTGGCCTTCGATAAAATCGGTATAGAGTATAATCCATCAAGAAACCAAAAATTCTTTAAAAATCTATATCCAAAATCTCAAAATTATGATAAAAATATTACATGTTATAAATGTAATAAATTTGGACACAAGTTTATTGAATGCAAAATTTTTAATTCAAGTAAATCAAAAGTAAAACAAGTTTGGATTCCAAAAGGAACCATTTGTGCTGACCCCAAAGGATCCAAGTTAGCTTGGGTACCTAAGTTTGCTTGATTACTTATGCAGGTGTGCTTGACATCCGTAAGAGCTAAAAGAAGGTGGTACCTTGATAGCGGATGCTCGAGGTACATGATGGAAGATAAATCATAATTTATCTCTCTTAAAGCTAAAGATGAAGGTGTTATAATATTTGTAGACAATGGTAAAGAAAAAATTATTGATCTCGGTAATATCTTGATAACACCCTCTACTAGCATAGAAGATGTCTTATATGTTAAAGGGCTAATGCATAACTTACTTAGTATAAGTCAACTTTGTGATAAGGGCTTTAATATTTTATTCAAATCATCTCATTGTATTGAAACTAGTTCTATAGATGAAAGTATTAAATTTATAAAAAAAAGATATGAAAATGTTTACATTGTTGATCTTGATGAACTTAAAAATGAGAATATTGATTGTCTTCTTGCTATGAATGTGAAACTAAATGAATCAAGTTGGATTTGACATAATAGATTAGATCATGCAAGTATGGACTCTCTAGCAAGACTAATTAAACTTAATTTAGTAATGAAATTACCTAAAATAAATTTTGAGAATGATAAAATTTGCAAAGCATGCCAACTTGGTAAATAAACAAAATCTTACTTTAAATCCAAAAATATTATTTCAACTACTAGGCCTCTAGAATTACTCCATATGGATTTGTTTGGACCTATTTTGACTACTAGTCTTAGAGAAAAAAGATATGGCTTTGTAGTAATAGATGATTTTTCAAGATATACATGGATTTTATTTTTATCACATAAAGATGATGCTTTTAATATATTTGTTGATCTATTTAATAAAATAATAAAAGAAAAAGAATATAATATTTTATATATAAGAAGTGATCATGGTATGGAGTTTGAAAATCAAAGATTTCAAAATTTTTGTTCTAAAAATGGAATCAATCATAACTTTTCAGTACCTAGAATATCCCAATAAAATAGGATGATAGAAAAAAAGAATACGATATTGATTGAAATGGCATGAACCATGCTTTATGAAAGCAACCTTCCAAAATATTTTTAGGCAAAAGCTATTAACACCGCATGCTATGTGCTAAATAGAGCTCTAATTAGACCAATATTAAAGAAAACTCCATATGAACTTTATAAAAAAAAAATCAAACATTTCTTATTTTAAAATCTTTGGATGTAGTTGTTTTATTCTTATAAATGGTAAAGATAGATTTGGAAAGTTTGATGCAAAATTAGATGAAGAAATTTTTTTTAGAATATTCATCACATAGTAGAGCATATAGAGTATTTAATAAAAAAATATTGATTGTGAAAGAATCCATACATATAATTTTTGATGAAACTAACTCTCTTAAAATAAGAGAAGAAGAGCTTGATGTGAATGTAGAAATTTTAGAAAATAAAATGAAAGATATATCACTTGAAGATATTTTCTCTCAAGAAAAAGAAGATAAAGAGCAAGAGGTTGAAGAAATAATGCCACATTTTCAAGATGATCAAGGTACATTCAACTTACCAAAGAAATTGTTAGATATATGTACCCTAGAAGCCAAAATTGGCTGACACTTGTAATACACTTCTAGGGGCAAAATTATAATTTTGACTAATATCAATAAAATAGATTATTTTCTATCACATATATGTATTTAGTGTCTGTGATACATCCTTTGAGTTAATGGTAATAATAATTCATATTTTCAAAAGTTGAAAATTTAAGACATGAATAATCATTATTAACTCATAAAATGCCCCCGACCATAGGATCATCACGAGGATGGTGATTGATCCGAAAGATTAGTGTACAATCGCTTCTCTTTAGTAGATGAGTCTTGAGTCTATGGTGTAGAGACACCGGAGTGAGAGTACAGGTACTTGTTAGAGAACGAGGGCACTGAGAGTGACTATCTCGAGTAGTCATTAGAAAGTCTACCTTCTCGTCGATGACTGACTCGATGTTGCAGTGGTGTCTGGTTCTTTGATCTGAGGTGCATCGACAGTTCACCTTGAGAGTGTTATAGTTTGACTACACCATTACTTGATCTCCTAGCCATTCGAAATTCTGAGGTATATGTTGGATGTAATATGTTCATTGTAAGAACTGGATAGCATCAAGATAAAATTTATCTACCTCGGTGGTAGAAGAGTAGCCCTATGATGATCATGAGAATCAAGTCCAAAAGTCCATGGCCATGGTAGAGTGAAATAATAGAAAGAGTTTCTATTTAGATTTTCACATCGGACTCGAATCGAATGATTACATCATATGATAGAGACTAGGGTTTGACGAGTTCACCTTAACCTTAATCTGATCAGGGCTCAAGATAGAAGAACTTAATCACACAAGTAGTTGCACCAAGAGGTTCGCATTCAGTTCTAATGGGTTACCATCATATACTACTAAGTGTCACTGGTGGATTTTGGGAGCAATTAGAATGATTTAGATGATCGATCATTCTAGCTGTTCGAATCAGAAGAATTCTGATCCATCGAAAGGAGTTTCGATGATGTCGATGATAGAGATCATGATATATCCCATTACCATACAGAACTGAATCTAACTGGATCACACAAATAAGGGTTTAAATTTGGTGATCATCAATTGAACTAATCTAGTTCAATTGATCTGAATGAGATTCAATTAGGTTCAAAAAAATCATGCTAGCACTCGATTGAACCTAATGTCCTTCTTTTACTATCATAAATAAGTTGTCCTGACTAAGTCAAAGAAGTTTATGCTCAATCAGAGGCCTTCATATGGTCTAACTGGAGGTTATCCAAGTCAAAAATGGTTGTCTTATTTTATAGGACATTACCTACCATTTTTGGTCATCTGCCATTTCTCGTTCTTTGACTTTGGTCAAAAGTCTATCTTTGATTGGTCAAATGTTGATCATTGACACTTTGACTTCTATCCACATGTCACGCACCTATTGTAGAATTGGTGGGGGCCTGTCCCCCTACCAGAACCTGGCAAGGAAGAGGGTACACGCCACCCTTGGCGTGTGCCCAAGCTGGAGGCACCCAGGAGTCCCTGTTGGATAGGGACTCCATCTCCTTTATGGATTTCAATTAGAGTTCTCCTAAGAACCAACTTTGACTGGTCTTAGGTGCCCTTTAAGGAGGAATCCAGGAGACTCTACTCCCACCAATCAGATTTAGATCTGATTTCACAAAGAATTATGATTGGTTGGGAAAAAGAGAAGTTGGATCACAGACAATCTATAAATAAGACCCTGCGCCCAACTCAGATTGAATGATTGAAGATTGAATAATAATTCTCCATGCCCCAAGGCTGCCTCTCCCCTCTTCTTCCACGCCAAATCCACCTTCTCCCTCTCCTCTCCACGTCCAAAGTGTTTGGATTCTTGGTTGGCGATCTAGATTAAAGAAAGGCGACTGAAAGCTAGAAGGCTGCACTGCTGCATAGGATGACTGCTGATCTTCAAAAGAAGTTTTGAAGATCCTCCAGATCAGATCCAGATCTGATTTTTAGAGACGTGATAGAGAAGAAAATGATCTCCAGATCCAGCCCGAGTGGATACCGGTAGAGGCCAGGTACTTGCGTGGCTTGATCCAGAACCTTCCGCTGCTTACAGGATCATCAATGGGTAATAGGATTACCTACTTCAAGATAAATTAAATCTAATTTTATTTTAATTTTTAAAATAATAATAATCAGATCTAAAATATCTTAGATCTGATTAGGATCAAAGAAAATTTTTTTTTTTGAAATATATCTCTTGATCTGATCAGATTTGAATAAACCTGGTCCGAAAAATCAAGATTTTCCTTCAGGAATATCTGAGAATCACTCTTCTTTTCTTTTCTGCTCACTTCTTTGAGTTTCTCAAAGAATGCACAATAATCTCTCCAAAAATTATTTTTTAATATTTTAAGTATTTTTTTATATATTTTAAATATTTTCTACTATTACAAGTCACTAACATAGACTTCTGAAAGTGATCTAACTGTTGGAGAAGAGAAAATAGCCGTCGAAAAGCTTGTGGGACGAAAAAGCTGCAGTTATGAAAACTAAGCGTTACAAACACTGGGCCGGCTCAGTTTCAAACTGGATCGGCTCAGTCTTACTAGGTCGGCTCAGTTTCCTAGGTCTTAAAAATTTTATTTTCTATGCTTTCTGTCTTCTATTTTCACTGAGACTAGGTCGGCTCAGTTTCAGACTGGATCGGCCCAATTTGCATGCCAAATATAATTTATGATCCTTTCTTCTCCAAATAATTTATAAGCTAAACTTATCTTTTTAACTTGATTTTATCTCCATTAAGATATCGAGTTTGAAGTTTCGAAACTACGTATTCTCATAAATATAGTTAGACTTTATAACTTATACTCAAAACTCTTTGTCATTATCAAAATCAATCTTTAGTTCAACAATCTCTTCCTTTTTTATGATGACAAAACTTTTGAGTATATACAAATAATATGTAGTGAATTTCTAAAAATTGTTTGTAATAGTGGAAAACCTCTGGAATATATAAGGAAACACTTGGAGTATTAAAAAATAATTTTTGGAGAGATTATTGTGCATTCTTTGAGAAATCCAAAGAAATGAGCAAAAAAGAAAAGAGTGATTCTCATATATTCCTTTGTTCTTCTAACATTCTCACTTTGAGAGAAGTCAGGCCATTGCTATAAAAGATCATCTACTACTTTCCTCAAGCATTCAAAGAGAAGAAATCAAGCCAACAAGCCAAGTTCCTAGAATTTCTTCTCTTAAGCTTCAAAGAGTTTGTTTTTATTTTGTTTATTATAATTTTACATTTTATTTCAAGTTTCTTGGGATGAGAAACTTGGGTTGGTCCAAGTTTTGAGTTGGATGATTATAGTGGTTTGATTGGTAAGCCAAAGTGAAAACCAATCGGGGTTGATTGTTAATCTGGAGAAAAATAATCACTTATGAGGTTTTGGTTGGTGATCTGAGAAAAACCAACTGGATTGATTGTGAATCCAGAAAATAATCGTATACGATTTTGGTTGGTGAGCCAGGAAAAATCAACTAGGTTTGATTGTAAGCCCAAAAAATAATCAGACTTGTTGATAATTATAGTTAAATTCTTAAGAGATATACTTGGAGAGTGAATATAGGTGCTGAGTTTGGCACCGAACTATTATAAAATTATGATATTTGTGATTGTATATTACTGTTCTATTGATTTTCTTCACTGCACATTACATAGCTTATTTATTGACATTTAATTAGATCAATTTACTTATATCAAAAGCTTAAAATTTAAAATATTCAATTCATCTCTTTTCTTGGATAGCCATATCTGGACTATATATATATATATATATTACATTCGAATATCTTTGGAGTTAAAAATGCGTGTAAAAGATTTGCAGCATGGATGCTTGTCTATGGCCACAACAACATGTGATATCCCATGATGCCATTGGTATGTCCAAAAAAGTTCAGCAAGAAAAAAAATCTAACAGCTATTAAGTTGCTCACTTACCACCACGGAAGTGATCACTCCAACATGGAGATCCTTGACCATGTCGTGATGCACCAAAAGGTTATGCGCGAATGATAACCGTATTGGATTTAACTTTAGCCATCAATCTATTATATTTTCTATTATTTCAGATTATTCATAGCATTAAGTGGGCTGTACCGAGTTAAGAGCTAAGGTTGAAAGATCATGTATCGGATGTGATAGTACGATGGCCTCAATTACGTAGCAACATTATTCACGGCACTGTTCATGCTACAGTAACTATAAGCAGCCATACGGCATTCTTTTCTTTAGGGAAGTTGGGTTACGTGGTGAGGTTATTTGCCGTCACTCAAAATAAACATATTTTGATAATCCTAATTATTTACATTTCCCCTTCCTCTTCCTCTTCATTATCCTCTCAGTTGCAACCCACCAAACATGCTAATCCCCTTTTCTATTTGTTTGGTGCTCGGAGATGTTTTCACTCATCTTGCAGACAGCAGTTTGTTTTAAGCTCTTACATTCCTATATTCCAAGACGTAACGGACCTACAATTTTTCATCTATTTTTTTTTTGCTGATGACCGTCTTTTTATTGCCAGATGCCTTGGTACTCAAACTATTAATAAATGCATACTATCTTTATTATATTATAGTAAGCCCCTCCGTCAATCCTACTATTATCTTGGGATCCCCATCATTCAATCTAAGTTAAAGGCATTAGATCTGAATTTTATCACTGATAAAATTTTGACTAAAATTCAGTCTCGAAAATAGAAGGCTCTCTTTTGCTGATCGGTCTACCTTAATTCAATAAATTTTGGCATCCATCCCGGTTCATGCTATGAATTGCGTACTTTTTTTTTATGGAGGCATATTTCCTCCGCTCAAAGAAGGTTTCATCTCATTTCTTAGGAAACAATTTGCACTTTCAAAGATGCTGGGGGGGATTAGGATTGCATTCACTTCACCGGAAACAAGCACTTCTTTTTGCAAAATTGGGCTCAATTAGTCTCTTCAAAATATAAATTTTGTTGTTCCTAGATTGATTATCATCCGCCTCCTTATAGTTTCACAATTTGGCATAAAATCTCTGCATTGGGTCATCACATTCGATTCCAGTTTATATGACAATGGCGCCACGGTAAATGTGTGGACGGATCCTTAGATTTTTAATGTTCCTTTAAAGCTTTGGCCCTCGTATATAAATATGGCAGGCAATTTACAGGATTTTACCTTGCGATAACACTTGAAATGTTCCCCTTTCGGCCACCATCTTTAACTACGAAATGGTATCTACAATCACATCCTTGCCTCTTCCGCATTCCAAATGGCCGGATGTGTTGGGATGGGCAAAATCCAGATCTACAACTATTACTTCCAAGGACGTTGCTGAGTTTTTGTGTCCATCTACTCATCCCCCATTTTGGTGTCATTATGCATGGATATGGCATTTAGCTGTTCCTCGGCGAGTGAAATATTTTTGTTGGAATCTAGTGTGGCAACGGCCGCCCACAAAAGAACTGTTAATTTATCGTAATATTATGAGTGGGGTTTCTCCAACATGTGATCTCTGTATGGACCGGATGGAAGATTGTCAGCATATCGTTATCTCATGTGCCTATGCTCAACAATGCTGGATCTTGTGGGCACAATCTTTTGATCTTCATATTCTTTCTTTTCTGTCTGAATTGTTCCAATACCTGTCTAATCCTAGGACGAATGGGCAAGGAAAAGCCTTATTGATTTATATGGCTTCACTCATTTGGTATGCATGCAACCAAAGAATTTTTCAGGCAAACTATATTTAACCACTATATCTTATTCGATTATGTGTTTGTTTTTATTATGATGAGTTATTTATAGCCACTGACTCTATAGATATAGTGAAAGCCCAGTTAAGGAACTAGGGTACTCCTAAGCAAAGGATACATCATCCTTTGTCATTTAATTTAATTTCATAGATACCCCCTCCCTTTGGGACACTCACCATAAATTTTGATGGCACTATCACATCTAGAGGATCAACATGAGGCTTTGTTATTCATGATCATTGAGGGCAAGTTTCTTCCTTCTTCCACTGTTCCTTTTGCTGAACTCGTTGGCACCTAGTCAAGGATGAAGTATCTCATTACTCATTTTTGTTCTCAAGCACTTTGGATCTAAGGAGATTCTTCGGTGGTCATCTCCTGGCTTAGAAACTTAAAGCATAATAGAATGAGTCTATCCCCTTGGATGAAAGAAATATGCTTATGAATTTCTTGATTTCCTCCGATTAAAATATTTCATATTTATCGGGAAGGAAATCAAGCAGCAGATTGGACGGCTGAGCATGTCTTATTAGGTGATTTTTCTTTTACTTCAGCTCGGCTTTCAGAGTATCCTGACCTAATTCGTATCTTAAAGGCTGATGCCTAGCTATTCCATTGGATTTTCGAGACATGGCCTTTGAAAGGTTTCTTTGTCTAGGAGCTGGTGATTATGATGGCCTGTGTGCTGTTATTATTGCATTTTCCGTATGACTATTACCTGATTTTTTTTCAGCTCTCGTTAACTCACCAGACCATATATTATCCTGCTACACTGATACAACTTATCTTCCAGGTGCTAATTGAGTTATATCTGCTCTTTTGTTATCATTGGAATATTATAGTTCTTTTATGCTTGATTTTAATGCATAAGAGCTGGGTATTATTAGCTTTATTCTATAGTTGGACGATTCATAACAGGAACATTCATATGCTGCTGCTACTTGCCGGTTTGCTTTCTTTATGTTTTTATGATCATTTGAAAATTGGGGTGGTAATAGATTTTTTGGAACCAAGTATAACAACTGGCCTACTTGTTTATACCTGCTATGGTCATGTTCTAAGCCAAGTGCTAAAACTTTTTAAAGGAATTATGATGCTGCTGACAAACTTTGTCTAAAATAGAATGTTTCACAGGAACATCTATTTGTGCCACTCTCACCTTGTCAGCTCTGAATTCCTGGATTGCTTGTATATTTTCTCCTTCTTCAGATTCTGCTACGCAACCAATGTCTATGTATTAGTTTATATACTATCAGGCGCTTGTTCTTATTTGTATGTGGGATCAGAGAAGGCCATTAATTTTTTTGTCTACTCCATGCTGCTGGAGTATCTCCTTACAGGCATTTTACATCCCGTTCTCCTTTGCAGCCACTTCAGAACTTGTTCTCCATATAATTTCGATTTTATCTCCTATTCGTTGATCCACTTTGCATTAATGCAGAATGTTTTATGCTGTTGCTTCCATGTTATCAAGCTATCTTCCATGTTACAAGTGGTGTATAGATGCAGGTTCCTTTTCTTTCTCCGCAGATCTCATAAGGGTCTTGGTGTTGCTGATCTCTTTAAGTGGGTGGAGCAATCTTATCTTATCAAGTCACGGGGTGTCCATTCTGATTTCTTCTATAAGATATATATATATATATAATTAATTGTTTCATGTTTCTTCCTTATGATATGGGTTATTCACATTAACAGGTTACACGGTTGCAAAGTTAATATTTACCAATCTGGGTTTCATAGAGGCCATATGTGTGAACTACTCCATATGGTGAGGAAGCCTTTGTTGAATAATGGGAAAGGAGGCAAGAGAATCATCTTGATTCTCATTATCTCATGCAGCCACGATGCACCAGCTTATCAAAGCTATCCCATTTGGATTTCTATGCATATTTCTTTACTTGGATTGTTGTCCCCTAGTTTTTGTTTTATGGAGCCTTATATTGTTATCCTGTTCGTTAATAGGTCCTATGGCCTTAAGTTCTTGCTCTTATGTTTGAGATCTATGTATATAGATTTCTTTATGTTACTGTTTATTCTGTACAAATTATTTTTAGCTTTTGTAATATTATCACATATATATATCTATAATGAATTTTTTGTTTTTTTAATATAGTAAAAAAAAATTTATACTTTTATTTTAAGTATTAGTATGGTCTTATACTTTTCAAAAAAACTTGCAATCAATTGCTCCGATCTCTCAGTGCCTGCCATCCATGCATTCTCTCATAAAATATGGCAAAATCAATAGGGCAGCGTCCTTTATGGTGGATTCTTACATGCAATGCATTGCAACGTAGGGAGAATAACTTGATCTTGGTAAAGCTGTCGGCTTGAAATGTTGACAAGACTTTAAATGTCTTGTCCACCATTTCTAAAATGTGACAGACATGGATCAGTATTGAACTTGGCATTGTAATTTACACCCTATCAGAATTCTCATATTGGTACCAATCCTAGTGTCACCTTCCTGAAGCAAAATTTTCATCTCTGAGGTGAATGAAACATTACCCTTATTGCACACCCACCTTGGCTAACCAGCATGGAACACAACATATTTATCGAGAATAAACTGCAAATTATTATGCCGCAAAGGGACAGAACCTTTTGACATAAAAAGGATAAATTAAGATTTAAGAATTTTAGAATCACAACAAAGAAAGGTGAACAGACTTGTTGCAGTACATTTTTATTGTTTTTGATAAGAAGTATATTTTTATTCAATAATTGCAGACACATGCATATGACTGAAAGGTAACTTAATATGGACGTTGGATCCCTATTCTTCTCGTGGTAACCTCAGCAAGGAACCACCATGGAACAGGCTATAAAGTACCAAACTCAGGTACATCTCAGAAAGAATGTGACAAATAGGAAATATGAAGTTAAAATTATTACAGGATTGTACCATATCAATCATCATCATCTAGACTTATTCTTGAATATTGCTATTTGACATCATATTTTCTAAGAGGTTCTACTCAGGCACAGTCGTCGGCCGAAAATCGAAGCCTATTAGTTAACCTCGATCATAAGCTTTATTTAGAGATCCTATATCTTATATAAGAGGACTCTCAACTGCATTACACCCCACTCAAAGATATGGTCCTCGTTCCCAAGCTAAAAAATCTATCGTCCAACTGCCAACCATCCAGAGATTAGAAGTTTACCAATTCCAAGGTTGGGATCTTATCGACGGCATGGGATAAAGTTCTATGACCAACACCAATACAGATATGTTTAAGTCGAAGCCTTGGCTATACATCAACCTCGGGCCATCAACCTATTTGGCCATGTGAATAACTAAAGAAAATCTTTCAATAGACTCACATCATCCATGACTAACAGACTTGATTTACAAGTTAGTGGATAGATCCCCTATTCTAATGGCCTGATCAGATCACGATCTCGCCCAAAAAAACCTATGTGGTAGCCTACATCTCCACCTCTATATAAAGAGGTGACGAGGGGATCTTCGGAGGTATGCAAGATAAGCTCTCATATTTTCTCTCTCCAACTATGCTCAAGCACTAGCTAACTTAAGCATCGAAGGGTACCTCGTCAGATAACTCCCAATGAGTGTGGACTTCTTTTGCAGGTACCCTTTGGTATCTTGGTTTCTGGATTGGTGTTCGTTCGCAGCCACATCTGCACTCACCAGAGTCTTACGGCAACAATCTAGTGCTTAAGGAAGGGTCACCAGCAATCCAATAAGAGAGGGAGCATGGTGAGACACAACTACCCCGCTGCTTCTTGTCAATAGTCCATCCGATGCAGTCAAGTTAGAGCCACCCAATTGTCAGCTCTTCACAAGTCTGCATAGCCAATACAACTATCCATGATGGCGGATCTATAATAGTTCAATGATCTGGTCCATTAGTTCAAGCACTAACCAATGTCGTCCAGCATCTGCAGCATGCATGGAGCACTGACAACCACCTCAGCCCGCTCTTCAGATTGTGCCATCTCAGCATAGCTGCTGGGACCAATCCCTGGTCCTTGAGAACCCCCTTAGGGGCATGCCGATCCACCTTTGATGATCGACGATCGCTATCTCACCATGGATCTCGCTATAGCAAATGACACCGACATTCCTCCACCTCTTTCGATAAAGACTCTACTCTGGGCTACTCCCCGCATCCTAGAAAATCTCACCGAGAGATTGATCTCGAGTGGAAGGTCCATGAAATCAAGCATGACCAAAGAAGCAACAACAACATCCTAAGGTTTACCTTGGAACCACCCCTTTCACACTCCATCCTCTAGGAATTGATTTCGAGTCGGTTCAAGATGCCATCGGTGGAACTGTATGATAGCTCTACCAATCTGCTTGACCATTTGAAGGGCTACAAGGCCCTCATGATGCTTCAGAAAATCTAAAATGCTCTCCTCCACCTTGCCTTTCCTGTAACTTTGAAGAAGGCAACGAGAGTTTGGTACTCCACTCTCCAGCTACGGTCAATCTACTCTTTTTAACAACTTGGACATCAGTGCATTGCTCACTTCAGAAATAGCCGAGTCCAACTGAGAAACTAAAAGCTATCTCTGTGTCGGCTTTGAAGTGAAGCCTCCATAATGAGCGCCTCATAGATTCCCTGAACAAAATGTATCTGAGGGATTACGCCGACCTCCTAGCCTGAGCCCGTAAATATATGTAGGCCAAAGAGGGTCAAGTCGCACATCAGCAAGAGGAAAGTTAGGCTCCCAACAACAAGAAGTGTGCACGGGAGGATGCGTGCTCGAACCATGCAGAAGAGGAATCCACTTGACCCTTAAAGAACCTCCGATCGAGAAGTCCACCTCGGTGCTAACAACTATACTCCACTAATCATCCCCCAATCTGAGATCCTTATGAAAATCGAGGGACAAAGTCACCTCCACTGACCTCCACCGATGAAGTCTTCTGCAATACAGACGAACAAGTGAAAATATTGCTGCTTCCATCGCGACCATGGTTATGATACCAAAGAGTGCATCCATTTGAAGGATGAGACTAAGAACCTCATTTGATAAGGCTAACTTAGTAAATACATTTCGGAGCGACAGAATTAAGCACCTAAGGAGCCACTTCAGCATTAGCCCGATGAGGAGAATAACAACAACTGATGCGATTAACATGATCTTAGACCTCAAAGGCAACAAGGGGTAGAAGATCATGCTAAAGGGTCGAAGTAGCCAAGGACTGATGATACGATCTTTTTTTTTGATGATGATGTATGAGGAGATCTTCTCAATGGTGATGCTATCATCATTGAGGTGATACTATCATCATCTCAATGATGATAGCAAATTATAACATAAAAAAAATTCTTACTGATAATGGAAGCTCAACTAACATCTTATTTTATGATGTGTTTTGACATATGAAACTATCACTCAATCAGCTAAGATGAGTAAACACCCTCCTGATCGGATTCTTAAAAGATTCTATAGTAGTTAAAGGGAAGATTACTCTACTAGTAACTATTGGATCGGAACATTACTAGAAGACTATGCAACTGACCTTTCTCATCATGCAAGTGCCTTCTATCTACAATGCAACCTCCGACGATCGAGACTTAACACCATTCAAACAATCACCTCTACCTACCATCTACTGGTCTGATTCCTGACTTGGAATGGAGTCAGCAAGATCCAAGGAGATCAGAAGCTAGCTCGGTAATGCTTCCTTATAACCATCAAGGGGAAGAAGCCGATGGAGAACCTTCCAATTGAAGATTATAGAGAAGACTCAAAATAGTTTTGAGAGAGCCAGTCGAAGAGCTCATCACCATCCCCTTAAAGGACAATCCAACCTAGACAATTCAGATCAGTTCTCATTTGATAGCCGACCATAACTTAAGAATGGTTGGTGACCTTTCTACAAGCCAACGAGGATATCTTTGTTTGTTCAACATCAGATATGCTAGGTACTTCTTTTGATGTTATCATTAATAAATTGAATGTAAATCCAAATTACTGATTAGTACGACAAAAAAAAAAGGAGCTTTGTCTCGGAGCGACAATGAGCTATCGATGAGGAAGTCAACAAGCTAATGATAATAGGATTCATCCGAAAAGCATAGTATCCAAAGTGGATATCTAATGTCATCATAGTTAAGAAAATCAGTGATAAGTAAAGAATCTGCATTGACTATATCGATCTCAACAAAGCTTGCCCGAAGGATAGCTTTCTACTTTTAAGGATCGATCAACTTATTAATGCCACCTTACGACACCTACTATTGAGTTTCATGGATGCCTTCTTAGGATACAATCAGATTTGAATGGCACCCGAGGATGATGAGAAGAATGCATTCATAATCGATAAAGATTTGTACTGTTATAAAATGATGCCTTTCGATTTAAATAATATAGAAAAAATATATCAATGCCTCATCAATAAAGGGTTTAAGCACTAGATTGGCTACAATATGAAAGTTTACAATAATATGCTCGTCAAAAGCATGAAAGCCGATGGCACATCGTTCACCTGGTAGAAGCTTTCAGCAAGATGCAATGATATCAAATAAAGCTCAACTCGAATAAGTGCATCTTTGGAGTCACGTCAAGAAAGTTTTTCATTTTTTGGTGACTTAGCAAGGAATAGAAGCCAACCCGAAGAAGATTTGAGCATTCCTTGACATGAAGCATCAACCACAAAATGAGATATTCAATGCTTGTCAGATCGGGTTGTGGCTCTCGGTCGATTTATTTCTAGGTTAGCTGAGAAGTGCCTTCTCTTCTTAAAGACGTTAAGATAGATAAAAACCTTTGAGTGGTTGGAGGAATGCCGAATCACTTTTGAAGACCTCAAATAGTTCCTCGGAGCCCCTCCACTTCTCTCCAAGCTAGAGAAAGGTGGATGGTTATTGATGTACTTGGCTGTTTCACCTAACGTAATTCGCTCAGTTCTAATCCAAGAAGATGTAGGAACCCAAAAGCTAGTCTACTGCATGAGAAAGATCCTCCAAGATATGGAAATGAGGTATTCCAAGGCTGAAAAGATGATCTATACACTTATTACTTCTATATGATATCTCCGACCCTACTTTCAAGCCCACTCAGTGGTCATCCTAACTGACCGGCCTATGAAGGCAATCCTCCAAAGGACTCATACCTCTGAGCATATAGCGAAGTTGACAATCAAGCTCAAAGAGTTTGACATTAACTTTCAACTTAGACCTATGATGAAGGCACAAGTATTGGCTAACTTCCTCATAGAATGCACTATTTTGGATGAAGAACCATCCTTGACAAGATCCAAGGATACTAGAGGGTCACCCTTGACAAAATCCGAGGATACTAGAAAATCTCCATAATGGATTTTGCATATTGATGGAGCCTCGAACACATAAGGATATAGCATTGGACTCATTATTGTTAGCCCAGATGGAGACATATTGGAATACGCCCTTCGATTCGACTTTAAGGCCTCGAATAATGAGATTAAGTATGAAGCCTTGGTCGTTGGACTTCATCTCATGAAAGAAATCAAAGTGAAGGATATCAAAGTTTTCACTAACTCGCAGCTCATCATTGGATAGGTTTGAAGTTAGTACAAAGCCTAGGATCCAACGATGGTGAGGTATCTACAAAAACTTAGGGAGATGTCAGCCACCTTTTGAACTCTAAAAGTCTAGCAAATTTTTAGGTCAAAGAATTCCCAACACCCTTTCCCACCTCACCACCAAGGGCTTGACTGACCATAATAGACGAGTCTTCATCGAGCATCTGCAAACTCAAAGTGTTAAGGAGCTTGCGGTGCTTCAAGTCGAATACGAGCCAAGCTAGATGGATCCTATTAATCCCAAGGATTGATTTTGATAAGTAACAAAATGTTTAAGTATATATTTGGACTAATGAAATCTCTAAGATCATATTTCAGGTTGAATTGTAAAGTATCAAGAGAGAAATCTTAAAAAGTATATTTAAGAACAAATAAAATTAATTTGAAAGCTTTTGGAGTATGATACACATTTGAAACAAGGCTGAAGAAGGATATTTCAAGATCAATATTGAATGACAATTTAATTGATAAACATCAAAAATTCAGTAGCAAGAGCAGTTGAGTCAACTCATGGAAGATTCTATTTGGCTCAAGCTGAAATAAGAACAAAATATAATTTAGCACATAAAAGTTTCGGTTGATATGCTTTTGAGTTGACTTATAATTGAGCACGAGTTGACTTAAATGGACAGTGATAGAAAAGAAGATTTTTCAAAATAAAAATATTTCACTAGAGCAGAAGGTTTGAGTTGACTCAAGTTGGCCGAGATGAGATCTTAGAAAAATACAAAGAGGCTAATTTTTAGAACAAAGTTCGAAGGCAGACTGTAGGATGGTTGAGTCAACTCGAGGGCACAAATAAATAGACTCGAGTTCCAATCATCAGTTTTTTACAGAATATTTAGAACTGCACGGTCTACTTTCTAACGACCATATTCAGACTTCTAATAATCAGAAACATCTCTCTAGGCTACCATACATTGGAAAAGGCCTACAAAATACATGGAATGTAAGCGTACCAACTGGCATCACTTCTCCTGGATACCAATTGATGTTCCATGATATCGCTCGAACACCAATCATCCTTGGCATCACAAGCTCTGATACCATGTTGTGGAAGTCTCTGATCTTTAGCACGGACCTGAAGGAACCTGTGACGTTCTCTATGGGCAGCAAACCACCAATCCTCCACTTGGATCTATGATGGGGTGCCTTCTTCCTTGGGCTTGAGGGAGATGCCCTCCTTCTCTAGGGCTTCTTCAAGAACTCTAGGGCGGCAACTCAAGAGAGAAGAGAAGAAAAAAGAGTTGAGGAAGAAAAGGTCTGTATTGATTCCGATCTTGAAAATCCTAATACAACCTATATATTTATACATAGCCATTAGGCCTGACCAAAAACTTTCCTGGCTAATCCAATACATGAAAGCACTCACCAAGCCCATGTACATTCATGTCTCCCATGCTCTCATCCTTTGGATCTAGATTCGATCCATACATAAATTAGCCACCTTAAGATCTCTCAAACCAAGCCTTAAAACCCCTAGGATCAACCCAAATCCTAGTCCAAAATAGACCCTCGCGTAACTTTACCCGCACACTGAGCCGACTTAGTCTCAGCATTGAGTCGGCTAAGTTCCACTGGGTCGGCTCAGTCTGAAACTGAGCCAGCCCAGTCCTATACCGTGCCAGCAGTCTCGAATGCATAGCTCTCTATTTTACCTGTGCACTGAGACTTAGCTGATCCAGTTTTGGAGTGAGCCGGCTAAATTATAGAAAATCTTCTTTCTATAGTCTTGATTTTTCGACTTTGATTTCTTACTTCATCTTATGTCTCAGATCTCCGAAGCACCAACCAAGTCTCTGAAATCTCTGGAGCCAATCTCCTGACTCCTTTCGTGGCCTTCCAAGGCTTGGGAGCACCATAAATCCTCACAATCTCCATCTTAATGCTCCCAAGCCTTGGCAAACCCCTCGGCAATGCCTTCCTACATGATCTCACTATCCCTGTGCACTCAATAGCACCTATGCAAATATCGCCTTTGTCAATCTTCTTCAGCTATTGTGCACCTTTGAGGCCTTTGGGATGACCACCTCCACTGCTGAAGACTTGTGCTTGCTTCTTGGCACTATTCTGAAATTATAAGATCCCTTCTGCTTAGCAGCTGCATCACTTTCTCTGAATTTTTTTGAAGAACCTATAGCATTTTTGCACAAGTACATGCTGTACCACCTGACACGATCTCCTCATAGCTACACCTGTCTACCTGCACACGCCGCTCCATCTGAAACTGTGTATCACCGACGCTCTGAACTCATGTCAAATTTTTTCTCCAATTATGAAGCTACCTCTCCGAAGCTCCACCTATATTCAAAGTCCATTTGATGCTGTAGAAGTCAACTCTATCACCAAGTCCCTCGAAACCAACCACTCAATGCTGCACTGCTGAGCCTACAGCTATACCTCGAACACCATCACTATCCCTTCGAATCCTCCACACTTTGCGGCCCTCTTCAAAGCCATCTCAAAAACCTCCACAACCCATGGGCACCTCCAAAACCCAAGAGCTCATCCAACTCTTCTGAATCTAATGACTGAATCCTAGAAAATTTCATCCTAGTCCTTCTCTTCTACCCCTACACCAGCCATCACTTTAGTTGCACCCGGAGAACCATCCTCCACATGAACCATGACTCTCCCTAGTGCTTCTACAGAAGAAACTTGATGCATGATACTCCTGACTGTCTGAGACCTCCTGACACTCTCTGAGACCCCCTGACTCTCTCTAAGATCTGCACCTGATCTTTCTGAGATACCACTAATACTCTCTACTGAGATACACTCGTCGGCTGCTACACCGCCAAGCCTCTCTCATCCCTTGTGCCTTCAGAAAAGCGCTACTGCAGCACTCCAGCGCTCCCTGAGTTATCTCTATGCCGCTCTACAGCCATCCAGCCCTGACCTACTAGACCTCCATGGATCATCTATCTCCATCACTCCCAAAGCTCCGCAAATCCATGCTCTGGTCAAATCGCTAAATACATCTCCGACTACTTTTCCATGTTCCAGATATCGAAGGATGTATAGTCACTTCTTCAGCCTTCCTTCAATCATTATCCCTTGAAAAACCTCTCTTCAACAGCCCTACACTGCCCATCTTCCTAGAAAATCCTAATGCTCTCTGTTGAGATACCTCCATTGACTGCTGCATCATCGAGCCTCTCTCAGCCCTGCATCTCCAGAAAAGCATTACTACAGCACTCCAGTGCTCCTTGTCTGTCACAAAACCGTCATACACCCCAGCCTTTCCACGAAGATCGATCAACAAATCATGCACCAAATCCTTCCATCCTGAAAAAATTTCTTTCCGTTTATCCTCTCAACCTCCACCTTGAACTCGCTACTTTCGGTTGGCCAAACCATAGCAATAATAAAGATAGATTTGAGACATACCATGGAATCCTTGTACATATTTTTGATTTTACCTTATACGACTTCTTTCCTTCCATGCACCATTAGGCTCTGATACCAGATATAAGCGCACCAACTGGCATCACCTTTTCTTGATACCAATTGATGTTTCATGATATCGCTCAAACGCCAATCATCCTTGGCATCATAAGCCTTGATACCATATTGCAGAAGCTCCTGATCTTTAGCATGGACCTAAAGAAACCTATGACGTTCTCTATGGGTAGCAAACCGTCGATCCTCCACCTAGATCTATGATGGAGTGCCTCCCTCCTTGGGTTTGAGGGAGATGCCCCCTTCTCTAGGGCTTCTTCAAGAACCCTAGGGTGGCAACTCAAGAGAGAAGAGAAGAAGAGAGAGTTGAGGGAGAAAAGATCTGTATTGATTCCAACCTTAAAAATCCTAATACAATATATATATTTATACATAGTCATTTGGCCCGACCAAAAACTTTCCTGACTAACCCAATATATGAAAGCACTCACCAAGTCCATGTACACCCATATCTCCCATGCTCTCATCCTCTAGATCTAGATCCAACCCATACATGAATTAGCCACCTTAAGATCTCTTAAAGTAGGCCTTAAGATCCCTAGGATCAACCCAGACCCTAGCCCAAAATAGACCCTCGTGTAACTCTGCTCGCGCACTGAGTCGGCTCAGTCTCAGCATTGAGCCGGCTAAGTTTCACTGGGTTGGCTTAGTTTAAAACTAAGCCGATCCAGTCCTATGCTATACCAGTAGTCCTGAACGTATAGCTCTCTATTTTGCCTATGCACTGAGACTTAGCTGATTCAGTTTTGAACTAAGTCGGCTAACCTGCAGAAAATTTTCTTTCTGCAGTCTTGATTTTCTGGCTTTGGTTCCTTACTTCACCTTGTGTCCCAAGTCTCCAAAGCACCAACCAAGCTGCTGAAATCTCGAGAGCCAACCCCCTAACTCCTTTCATAGCCTCCTAAGGCTTGGGAGCACCATAAATTCTCACATGGAAGACAAGTCTTAATAAATCAATTATTGAGAGAAATCAAAAGTCAAGTGAAAAAGTCCAAGTGCATTAAAAAGAGAACATTCTATTCTCAACTCCTTGAAACATCAAATTAATGGATTCCTTCCAACAAGAAGATAAGTTCATCTGCTCAAAAGCTTTCATTAAAGAAGATTCAAAAGCTCCATTAACATCTTTGCTCATTAAAGGAGCTTTGTATTTTTAATTTCTCTTCTATCTTTTGTATTTATTGTAACTAGCTTTAATAGGTTTTTGAAGTTAAGGAAAAGGCTTATCTAAGTCTAGAAATTGAATTATAAGCTAAAAATTAGCTTAGAGATTGGTTATGGTAGATGATCTGATGTAAAATCAACTAGATTTTGGATAGTGAGTTTAGAAAAAACTATCCGACTATAAACTTGGATAGATTATAGTAAAATTTTTAAGTAAATCTTGGAGAGTGGATGTAGGTGCAAGAAGCATCGAACCATTATAAATTTTTTGGTATTTGTGATTGTTCTTCGTCTCTTGCTTTCCATTGCTCTTATATTTTAGCATACTTTGCTACATTAGAATACAACACTCACCAACACTTCACAAGTTTGAAAAATTATACATTACTTGTTTAAATTTTGAAAATCTAATTCACCCCCCTCTTGAATTATCTTGCTGGGCAATAAGTGGTATTAGAGCATGGTACTCATTTCATTTGATTTAACAATTAAGAGTTTAGATCAAATGACAACCTATATGAGTGTATCCTTTGCCGAAGGGCAATCGACCAACCATCCATCTTTGATCAATAGAATAAATTATATTTATTGGAAAACACGTATGCACATTTATATTCAAGCACTTGATTATCAACTATAAAAAATTATAATCAAAGGTCTATACACTCCCACAATCAAAATAGAGGATAATAATATTTTCAAACCTGAAAATAATTGAGATGAGCATGACATGAGAATGATAAAATTAAATGCCAAGACCATGAATGTTCTATATTGTACACTAGATCTTAATGAGTTTAATAGAATCTCTACATGTGTATTGGCTAAAAAAATTTAGGATAAGTTAGAGATCATCCATGATGGTACCAATCAAGTAAAAGAGTTCAAAATAAATATACTTATACACAAATATGAATTATTTAAAATAAAAGCTAATGAATCTATTTTTAAAATATTTACTAGATTTACTGACATTATCAATGATTTGAAAAGCTTAGAAAAATCTCATACTAATAGTGAGTTTGTCCGTAAAATTCTTAAGTCACTTTCAAAAATTTGGAAAGTAAAAGTCACCACCATTCAAGAAGCCAAGGATCTTAACAAGATCCCATTGGAAAAGCTTCTTAGATCTTTAATGACTCATGAATTAACCGTAAGACAAAATATGGATGAAGAAATCAAAAAAAAAAAAAAATCATCGCTCTCAAGACTACTACCTCCAAAAATAATAAAAGTGAAGAGTCCGATGAAGAAGAAAAATAAGAAGACTTGGCCTTGATTGCAAGAAAATTCAAGAGGTGCCTAAGAAAGAAGAAGCAAGGATTTAAGAAGAAGATCTTCAAAGGTAAGCCAAGTAAAGAAAAGGAGAAAGAGAAGGAGAAGGAGCTTCTAATTTATTTCGAATGCAAGAAATCTAGCCATTTTAGAATGGACTGTCCTCTTCTCAAGAAATCATCCAAAAAGATAAAAAAAGAGACAAAATGGTCACCTGAAATAGTAAAAACTCAAGCTCCAAAGAAAAAATACAAGAAGTGGCCAATCTTTGCTTAATAACACATCATGAGAAGGTAAATGCTGAAAACTCTTTAGATTTTATATTTGATGAATTACAAGATGATTTTTCTAAATTTATAACTAAATATAAGAAAGTAATGTTAAAAATAAAGATTTGAAAAAGTAAAATTCTAAACTTGTTCATGAAAATGAAAAGATTTCTGAAAATTGAAATTGCTAACTCATGAAAATTAGAAATTAAATGATGAATTAAAGAAAATCAAGCCACTAATAGAAAAATTTACTTATAGCTCCAAAAAATTGAATATGCTATTAATTGAATAAAAAGCTATTTTTAATAAGATCGAATTAGGATTTAAACCTCATAAGAAGTAAAATTTATTGAAAAATCTATTTGTTAAAGCTTCATCAAACTCTACTTCAATCTTTTCATGTTATTATTATGGTAAAATTGGTCATAAATTCTATGCATGTAATTTTAGAAAATTAAATGGACAAATGATTATAATGCTTTGGATTCCAAAAGGAATCATGACTACTAACTCTAAAGAATCCAAGATGACTTGGGTACCTAAATATTCAACTTGATCTTTTTATGTGGGAGTGGCTGTTCAAGGCACATGATGGATGATAAATTTTAATTTATTACTTTTGAACCTAAAGATGGAGGAGTGGTTATATTTGGTGGAAAAGGACATATCATTGATTTTGGTAATATTTGTATCACTTCTTCCACCTCTATTCAAAATGTGTTACTAGTTGATGAATTAAAACATAACTTACTTAGTATTAGTCAATTTTATGATAAAAAATTTAAGATTATATTTGAATCTTTATTATGCATAGTTTTTAGTCCCAATGACAATGGTATCATGTTCATTAGATATAGACATGATAATATCTATATGATGGATCTAGATAATCTATACATGAAGAATGGTCAATGTCTTATTGCAATGGATGCCAAAGTCAATGAGACTAGTTGGTTGTGGCATTGTAGATTAAATCATACAAGCATGGAACTACTTTCAAAATTAATTAAAAAGAATCTTATAAAAAAATTATCAAAATTAAATTTTGAAAAGAATCAAATATATGATGCATGTCAATTTGAAAATTAAACTAGGAACTCTTTTAAATCAAAAAAAATGATTTCAACTTTTAGATCTTTAGAATTATTACACATGGATTTATTTGAACCCATAAGGACCACTAGTGTAGGAGGTAAGAAGTATGTTCTTGTAATTATGGATGACTTTTCAAGATTTACTTGAATAATATTTTTAGCACAAAAAGGTGAAGCCTTTAATGCATTTTGTAAATTTTATTGCAAGATTTTAAATGAAAAAATACATTAATTGTTTGCATTTATAGTCATCATAATACAGAATTTGAAAATTAGTACTTTAAAAATTTTTATAATGAAAAAAAATTATCATAATTTTTTTTGTACCTAAGACATCCCAACAAAATGGGATAGTAGAAAGAAAATATTACATATTAAAAGAAATGGCACGAACTATGTTATGTAAAAATAATTTATCTAGATATATTTGGGCTGAAGCCATAAATACTATATGTTATACTTTAAATCATGTATTAATAAGCTCTATTTTAAACAAAATCCCATATGAACTATAGAAAGATAGAAAATTAAATATCAACTACTTTTATATTTTTGGTTGCATGTAAGTGTTTTGTACTTAATAATGGAAAGGATAATCTTAAAAAAATTGATGGCAAGTTGAATGAAGATATCTTTTTGGGATACTTCTCATCAAGCAAGATAGATAGAATCTTCAACAAGAGAACTCTCATTGTTAAAGAATCTATTCATATAATATTTGATGAATATAATGATAAATCTTCTAGAAAAGAAGATGATTTGGATGAGGATGCAGGTGATCTCAACAACAAAATAGAAGGTCTCATACTAAAAAATAATTTCTCTCAAAATAATGAAGAAAAAAGAAGAAGAGCCCACTTTTAGTCCAAGAGAAGAGTTACCAAAAGAGTGGAGGTATGCATATGGATATCCTAAAGATCTTATAATAAGTGATCCATTATAAAGAATAAGAACTCAATCTTATTTAAAAAATGTTAACAACTATTTAGCTTTGGTATCACAAATTGAACCTAAAATAATAGAAGAGGTTGATAATGATCCATCATTACAAGAAAATTGGATATTAGCGATGGTATTAGCAATGGCAAAAAAAATCCATCGCTAATAAAGTTTTTTGCCATGATAACACTGACAAAAAAAAAGCCATCACTAATAATATTAGCAATAGAAAATAAATTATTAGTGATGGCAACGATCATCTCTGAAAGTATAAAAATTATTTTAAAATATTTAAATAAAAAACTATTAGTGATGGCAAATTTGGATTATTAGCGATAAAAATAATGTCATTGCTAATAATAAAGCTATTAGCAATGGCAGTATAATTATTAGCGACGGTGCAAGCTGCTACTAAAATTATTTAAAATTTTTAAATTTTTTATAATATTTAAACATAAAATAAAAATTAGAGATGGTATTTTTTAACATTAAAGATGAAAATTATCGTCACTAATAATTTTTTTAAAAAATATTTAAAATATTATTGGTGATGGAATTAGCGATGGCATATTTTTCGTTATTAATAATCCTCAACTGGTTCAACTCTAATTAGAACCTAATTCGAATCCAATTCAAATTTCTACCAAACCTAATTTAATTAAGCATTAAATCCAAGTCCTACTTAGATTATAAAATCTAATTAATCTTAAATTAAATAAAAATTAATTAAATTAAAATTTAATTTAAATTAATTAGATGAAATTAATTTTTAATTTGGGTTCAATTCGAATCCAATTCAAAATTTTATCAATCCTAATTCAATTAAACTTTTAATTCAAGTCCTACTTAGATAGTAAATCTAATTAATTTTAAATTAAGTCAAGTCTAATTAAATTTTAGTTAATTTAAATAATTAAAATAAAATAGTTTTTAATTTAAATTTGATTTGAATTTAATTCGAACCTGATTTGAAGCCAATTTGAAATCCTGTCAAACATAATTCAATTAGGCTTTGAATCCAAATGCTACATGAATTATAAAATTTAATTGATCTCAAGTTAAGTCAAAATTAATTAAATTAAAATTGATTTAAATTAATTAAAAAAATAATTTTTAATTTGAATTTAATTTGAATCTAATTCAAATTTGATTCGAATCCAATTGGAAAATCTGTCAATCCTAAGTCAATTAAACTTTAAAATCTAAGTCCTACATGAATAATAAAATCTAATTATTTTTATATTAAGTCTAATTTAATTAAATTTAATCTAATTATAATCAATTAGAAGAAAATAATTTTTAATTTAGGTTTGATCCAAATGTAATTGAAATTCGATTTGAATCCAATTTGAAATCCTGTCTAACCTAATTCAATTGAATTTTGAATCCAAGTCCTAATTAGATTGTAAAACCTAGTTACATTCAAATTAAGTTAAGTCTAATTAAATTTAATATAATTTAAATTAATTATAAAAAATAATTTTTATTTTAGATTTAATTTGAATCTAATTTAAACTTAATTCGAATTTAATTCAAAATTCTATAAAACATAATTCAATTAGATTTCGAATCTAAATCCTACACGGATTATAAAATCTAATTGATCTTAAGTTAAGTCAAGATTAATCAAATTAAAGTTGATTTAAATCAATTATGAGAAAATGATTTTTAATTTGGGTTCAATTCTAATCCAATTCGAATCTAATTCGAATTCAATTAGAAAACATGTCAATCCTAATTCAATTAGACTTTAAAATCAAAGTCCTACATGGATAATGTTGACGTAGAATCTGGTCGTTGCCAAAATTTGTTAGAGTGGAGGCCGATGAGGTCGTCATCGGGGACCTACAAAATAAAGTTCCATTCAGAGTCGGTGGGGGGTGGCTCTGGCAGGATCCTCCGACGATCAAGTCAGCTCTGACCAATAGGAATGGAGTGCTCGAGAATGAGTTCTGAAGCTTGGAGAAGAAGAGGAGAGCTTAGAGATTAGAGATTCGAGGTTAGCATATCTGGAGGATCCTTTTTATAGGTGGAGCTTAATGGTGACAGCTGCAGCTGTTTGATGGTGGGCCGCTCGAGGTTGCACCGAGTTTGATGCAGAGAGGATGGTATCATCAGGTCGAAAGCGACAGCCATACCGTTCGATAGTGGTGGGCTGCTCAAGATCTGGTAGGATCGCTGTAGCGTCGTCTGTGGCAGACTGATGGTGATCGTTCGTCTAGCTTTAATAGCCAAGAGAGTTTGGCAAATATCGATTCCAGGGGAGTTCGGCCAAGGGAAAGCTCGGAAGGAGTTCAATCGGAGGAGTGCGGAGGGAGTTTGGCTTTCACAGGTGTCTGGTCGGAGGAGTGCAGCTAAGGCTCGATCGTTGGGGAGTTTGAAAGAAGCTTGGCCGACTGAGAGGGATGTCTAGGAGGAGTCTGGCTCCTGAAGAAGTCCAACTGAAGGGGAAGCTCGGAGGGGGTTTGGCTCTTGCAGGCGTCCGACTGGAACGGCGTGAAGAGAGTCTGACTCTCGTGGGAGTCCGACTGAAGCTCGGCCGCTGAGGAGTTTTGCTAAAGCCCGGCCGCTGGGAGTCCAAGGAGCTCGGCCGCTAGGAGTCCAAGGAGTTCGAATGCTAGGAGTCCAAGGAGCTCGACCGCTGAGGAGTTTGGTCGGCTGAAGGGGTTTGGCTAAGACCCATCTGTTAAAGCTCTTTCGTGGCTACTGATTGTATTAGGCAGAGCATCGAACTGGACTTCGACAGGAGTGGAGTTTATCCCCAATAGTAGCTCCCCACTCTCAAGTTCGAAACTCGAAGGAAGGGAGTACAGAAAAGGCGACTGCCGAAGTTCTCTTCTGATCTTCATGCTGGTTCAGGTCGAAGCTCGGGAGAGATCTCATCTCTGACCGAGGTTGAGGTAGGCCTCATTCGCTGTGATTGAGGTTGGAGGTTGAGCTCCTCGAGGAGATATTGTCTCCAGCAGTCGAGGTTAATACGGGCGCTCAGAAGAGATCTGATCTCAGGATGAGGTTGTCTCCGATCTTATCTCTGGTCGAGGTTGTCTCGGCCGCTCGGGAGAGATCTTATCTCTGATCGAGGTTGAAGTTGAAGCTCTCCAACTAAGATTGACACGGTCGCTCGGAAGAGATCCTATCTCTAGTCGAGGTTGAAGTTAAAGCTCTCCAACCGAGGTTGACACGGTCGCTCGGGAGAGATCTTATCTCTAGCCGAGGTCGAAGTTGAAGCTCTTTCAGCTGAGGTTAACACGGCCGCTCGAGAGAGATCCTATCTCTAGCCGAGGTTGAAGTTGAAGCTCTCCAGCCGAGGTTGACACAGTCGCTCGGGAGAGATCCTAGCTCTAGCCAAAGTTGTGGCTCGTGTTAGGATGAGGTTCTCCTCCTGTTCCTAATGGGCTGTGGGAGCACATAAGGGCTACTGTCAGGGCCTCTCCCCCATCTCGTCCTTTGTGAACGAGGCCTTCACTCGGGAGAGATCTTATCTCTAGCCGAGGTTGTTGCTCACGTTAGGATGAGATTTTTCTCCTATTCCTAATGGGCTGTGGGGGCACTAAGGGCCGCTGTCAGGGCCTCTCCCCCCATCTTATTCTTTATGAATGAGGCCTTCGCTCGGAAGAGATCTTATCTCTAGCCGAGATTGACTCGGTCGCTCAGGAGAGATCTTATCTCTGGTCGAGGTTGTTGCTCGTATTAGGATGAGATTCTCCTTCTGTTTCTAATGGATTGTGGGGGCACATAAGGGCCACTGTCAAGGCCTCTCCCCCATCTCGTCCTTTGTGAACGAGGCCTTCGCTCGGGAGATATCTTATCTCTAGCCAAGATTGACTCGGTCGCTCGGAAGAGATCTTATCTCTAGTCGAGGTTGTCAACAGTCGCTCGAAAAAGATCTTATCTCTAGTTGAGGTTGACTCGATCGCTTAGGAGAGATCTTATCTCTAGCCGAGGTTGTCAACGGTCGCTCGGAAGAGATCTTATCTCTAGCCAAGGTTGACTCGGTCGCTCGGAGAGATCTTATCTCTACCCGAGGTTGTCAATGGTTGCTCTCTCTCGGGAGATCTTATCCCTAATCGAGGTTGTCCACGATCGCTCGAGAGAGATCTTATCTCTAGCCGAGGTTGATGCTCGCATTAGGATGAGGTTCTTCTCCTGTTCCTAACGGGCTGTGGGACACATAAGGGCCGTTGTCAGGGCCTCTCCTCCCATCTCGTCCTTTGTGAATGAGGCCTTCACTCAGGAGAGATCTTATCTCTAGCTGAGGTTGTCCACGGTCGCTCGGAGAGATCTTATCTCTAGCCGAGGTTGTCAACGGTCGCTCGGAAGAAATCTTATCTCTAGCCGAGGTCGATGCTCGCGTTAGGACGAGGTTCTCCTCCTATTCCTAACGGACTGTGTGGGCACATAAGGATCGTTATCAGGACCTCTCTCCCATCTCATCCTTTGTGAACGAGGCCTTCGCTCGGGAGAGATCTTATCTCTAGCCGAGGTTGTTGCTCGCATTAGGATGAGGTTCTCCTTCTGTTCCTAACGCGGCAATTATTGACTGCTTCTTTCCTATCATTGCATAATTTTTGCATCCAAAAATAATATTATTGAAAGAAAAAAAATTTATTGAAAGAAAGTTACTGGCAGCGCATCCCCAAATTCTATATTTTAGGGTCGTGGTAGCATTATTTCTCCGCATTTCTTCGGGCGATAAGCTCCAGGTCGGACGACCTCCTCCATCTCATGCTGGCCAGATGACCTCCTCCGGGCCGACGAGCTCCTTCATCTCATGCTGGCCTCCATAATTTGGAGCATGCTTCTCTTAGCTTTGACGTCGAAAGATGACGGATCGCCGATGTACCAAGCTCCTCCCAGGGGTAATGTGGATGACGCCGTGAGGTGGCCGAGCTCCTTGCCGTCTCTAGCTATGGCAGTGCCGAGCTCTTTGCCATGTCTGACTATGACAGCGCCCTGGGTCGATCTTTTCCTGCTTCAGGCTGGTGCCGGAGGAATTTACCCAGCCGCCCCTTTCTGACGAGCTCCTCAATTTCATCTTGGAGCTGGATGCATTCCTCGGTGTCGTAGCCATCGTCGCGATGGTAGAGGTAGTACTTGCTTCAATCATGCTTGTTTGGGGAGACTGTAACCCTTCTGATCTTGGCAGCTGGTTTTTAACTTCGGTGAGAATCTGAGTTCAAGGAGCGTTGAGGGAGGCGTAAACATGGAACCTTTCGAGAAGGGGACTTCTTCGCGCCCTTCTGTCGGAAATTCCTTGGTGGCGAGCTCGAGAAGTTCGGGCCTTGCTTGTGCTGTGGAGGTCGTAAGCACGATCGAACTTCATTCCGTCCCTTTGTGAAACCTGCGGAAGAACTTCATGCCCCTTTGTCAAGGCTTCCTTGGAGTCATACTCGAGAGGGAGTCCTCACTTGCCCTTGGGTGGTATCTGATCGTCGTCGAAATCCACTGGAGTGGAGGTCGATGAGGTCGCCGTCGGGGACCTATAAAATAAAGTCCCATCCAGAGTCGATGGGGGGTGGCTCCGGCAAGACCCTCCAACGATCAAGTCAGCTCTGGCCAACAGGAATAGAGTACTCGAGAATGAATTTTGGAGCTTGAAGAAGAAGAGGAGAGCTTAGAGATCAGAGATTCGAGGTTAGCGTATCTGGAGGGTCCTTTTTATAGACGGAGCTTGATGGTGATAGCTGCAGCTGTCTGATGGCGAGCCGCTCGAGATTGCATCGAGTTTGATGCGAAGAGGATAGTGTCGTCAGATCAAAAGCGATAGCCATACCGTCCGACAGTGGTGGGCTGCTCGAGATCTGGTGGGGTCGCTGTAGCATCGCCTGTAGCAGACTGATGGTGACCGTTCGTCCAACTTTAATAGCCAGGGGAGTTCATTATATATCGATTCCAGGGGAGTTCGACCAAGGGGAAGCTCAGAAGGAGTTCGACCAGAGGAGTGCGGAGGGAGTTCGGCTTTCACAGGCACCTGACTGGAGGAGTGCGGCTAAGGCTCGATCGCTGAAAAGTTTGGAAGGAGCTCGACCGATCGAAAGGGATGTCTGGAAGGAGTTCGGCTCCTGAAGAAGTTCGATCGAAGGGGAAGCTCGGAGGGGGTTTGGCTCTTGCAGGCATCCGACTGGAAGGGCGCGGAGAGAGTCTGGCTCTCGTGGAAGTTCGACTGAAGCTCGACCGCTGAGGAGTTTCGCTAAAGCCTGACCGCTGGGAGTCCAAGGAGCTCAGCCATTAGGAGTCCAAGGAGTTCGGACGCTAGGAGTCCAAGGAGCTCAACCGCTGAAGAGTTCAGTCGGTTGAAGGGGTTCGGCTAAGATCCGTCCGTTGAAGCTCTTCCGCGGCTACCGATTGTATTAGGCAGAGCATCGAACTGAACTTCGACGGGAGCGAAATTTATCTCCAACAGATAATAAAACCTAATTACTTTGATATTAAGTCAAACTTAATTAAATTTAATCTAATTATAATCAATTAGGAGAAAATGATTTCTAATTTAGGTTTGATCCAAATACAATTGGAATTTGATTCGAATCCAATTCGAAATTCT
Source organism: Cocos nucifera (assembly GCA_006176705.1). Taxonomy (NCBI): domain Eukaryota; kingdom Viridiplantae; phylum Streptophyta; class Magnoliopsida; order Arecales; family Arecaceae; genus Cocos; species Cocos nucifera. The sequence continues at coordinate 175,812 of QRFJ01000460.1, forward strand.
GTCTAACCTAATTCAATTAGACTTTGAATTCAAGTCCTAATTAGATTATAAAATCTAATTACATTCAAATTAAGTCAAATCTAATTAAATTTAATATAATTTAAATTAATTATAAAAAATAATTTTTAATTTGAGTTCGATTCGAATCTAGATCGAAATCGTGTCAAATCTAATTCAATTAGACTTTGAATTCAAGTTTTACTTCAAATATTAAAACCTAATTAGCCTTAAATTAAGTCAAACCTAATTAAATTAAATCTAATTTAAATTAATTAGAATTTGATCCATAAATTAATTAAGTCTAAAAAATTTAATAAAATTAAATATTAATTTTTAACCATCCAAAAAATAACTTAGGAGAAAAATATTTTAATGTTAAAAATTTGTATTAGCGATGGGTTTGGAAATGGAAAGAATTTCATCACTAATAAATTTTTAAAAATATAATTATTAGCGATGGAAGCACTATTACCGACGGTAGATGTCGTCCGTAATAATATATTCATCATTAGCGATAGGAAAGCATTATTAGCGACGGCATCCGCCATCGCTAATAATTTTTTTGCCCTCATTTTTCCCCATCTCACTGCGTGCCCTGATTTTTCCCACACCACCGCCCACCGCCTCCTCATTTTCTCCCACCCCACTGCCCACCACATCCTCATTTTTCCACCACACCCACCGCCTCCACCAACCTAATCCCCAACCTGCCACACCCTCTCAAGCACCACAGTGATTTCTCCCCCCACCACCCCTCTCACCCCTGCACCCCTGCTCCTTCTCCGAAAACTGACATCCAAGCCACTCCTGCACTCCGTGAACCCCAATCTTTTGGTTCACTTGTCACCTCCTCTACTCCTTCGATTTCGTTCCTACCTCCAACTCCCAACTTCGTCACTCCACCACCCCGTCCTCCTTCCTCTCACCCAGTTCCACTCGACTTGCCCCTCAGGACCCCACACCCCCTCTCCCAGCCGTTGCCGCTCCTTTCCCGATTATCTAGTCCCCTATGAGCCCTGAATGCGAAGGCCTCACTCTTCAAAAATGGACCACCCCCTTTTCTTCACGTGTGTGGGACCGCCGAGCTCTTTTTCCTCCCACCATCGTCCTGCCTCCACTCCCGCAACACCGCCCGGCCCTTCAGTTCACCTACCACCTCCCCTCTCTCCTGCGGCTGACGACCTTCTCTATCTGTGCCCATTCTACCTCTACGACTGCGACACGACACTTCTTCGTCTCCTCGGCCCCAGCTCCCTCTTGCCTCCTTGAAACCCTGGCCCCGTCTCCTCAAGCCTCAGCCACCTCCCGCCTCCTCAGTGTTTTTCTTCATGGTCCATCCCTGAGCTCAGTCCCTATCTGTCTATGCCTTCTTAAAGACCTCAATTCTTACATACCTGTCGTGCCTCAGTTTCTATATAGTAGCTTTTTCTATTATGAGTATTAAAATTATATTAATAAAAAGCTTAATTAGATATTAAAAATTAATTTAATTATGTATTAATTTATATGAAATTTTGGATTCACAGACAGTGCAGAACGCTTTAACTGAGAGAAGATTCAAGCTAAAACACGAGGCGAATGTTCAGACATGTCATGCAATGCTTCTTAACTGATTAGGACAATAGAGTGTTCGAACCAAGGAAAGGTTCATTGCATTGTAAACATGGATCTAGTGTGCCCTACATGCTCTGATAACTCGGCAATGTAGAGCACATCAAATGAAGAAAATATTGAAGCTAAAATCTGAAGGTCGAGACCTGCCCTGGCGGCTGCTCGATCTCGGACATGCAAGTTGCTCGAATCGAGAAAAAGGTTTCAAGGCTACATTGCCAATAGGCTCAGAATGTGCCCTGGCATGCTCCGATCTCCGACAATGTAAGAGCACTCAATCGAGAAAAAGATTTAGACTGCATTGCAAAACATGGGCCCGAGATATGCCCTACGTGCTTCAGTCTGGCATGCAGAGCGCTCAAACTGAGGGAAGGTTCGGGGCTGCAAACATAAAGCCGAGATTGTGCCCTGCACCTTCGATCCGACGTGCAGAGTGCTCGAATCGAGGAAAGTTTTGGGCCCAGCAAAACAGAGTCGAGGGAATGTGTCTCTACATGCTTCTAGTCTCGACATGAGCAGAGTACTCAAACCGAGGGGTGTCCATTTATATGAGATGTGTATGAGATTATACCAAAACCTAATAAGCATTTGTACTTTATGGGGAATTAAGATGTGGAAGACAATTGCAGGGGCTTTGGAGGCTCTACTTATCCAATACATTTATTAATGTGCAAGAGCTTAACGATGACAGGCTCGAGCAGATGATTAGCATATTTGGTGGATTTGATTTGGTTATTGGTGGAAGCCCATGTAATAATCTTTTAGATTGCAACCGTTATAGTCATGATGGACAGGCTTACTATGATTATAGTCATGCTTATCCTTTATAGGGTTGCTATCCTTTAGAGGCTAAGCAAGGCTATAACTATAGCAACCCCTATAGTCCATCACGACTATGGTGGTTACTATCTGAAAAATTATTACATGGGCTTCTACCAATAATTCGATCAAATCCACCAAATATGCTACTCATATGCTCGAACCTGTCACCATTAAGCTCTTGCACATCAGTAAATATATTGGTCAAGTAGAGCTTCCCATCCGTGCATATTGTCTCCCACATCTTTCTATGTAGATACCAATGCTTGTAGTTTAGTGTAGCATTTCTAAAAGCATATATAATCACAAAAGTAAAGAACATCATTGCAAATGGGCACGGTCAAGATGCGCATCCCACGCTTGCGAACTTGAAGCTTGCTAGATGATTAGGCTGTGCAAGCATATAAATTTTATTTTTAAGTTATTATTTTATTTTTTAATAAAATTTATATTTTTTATTTGTAGCTCGAGGAGATGGTCGGGGGCTTAGAGATAGAGGCTATGATGACTGCTTGTACGAGATGCGCCTAAATGGAGGTGATGCATTTTATTCTTGTTGTTGTATAGTCAAGCTTGGATGGTCTGTTACATCGTAGATAATCGCTTGCAGCCATCTCACTGTACTTTGGTGCAAAAGAACTTACAATATATGGCAAGCTTGGATGGTCTATTATATCGCAGATGATCGCTTGCAGCCACCTCATTGTTAAAGATGCAAAGGAACGTGCAATGCCTTCTTTTTTAGTGGCAGATTTGAGCCTTCTTCACATTTTCATGTACAAAGATTATCATGTACTACTAGATGAGAATTAGACAATGCTTAAATCAGGGGATCAGCAGACCAACATATTATCATGTATTGTTGGATGAGAATTATTTTTCTGCTGATACATTTACAAATGCTACTAGTAACTTTATTACATGTAATTTTGATTTCTTTGTTATACCAAATGATTTTATTGACGCAAATAATTTCTGCTTGCTTGATTTATTTTTTTTTATATTACATCTGTCACTAATTTTCTCAAAAGCTCTCTTTATCACCGCAGCTGGTGTCTTCTAGGATGAAAACCTATCTTCAGTTCTGGACAAGCTAGAGAGAAGCTGTAGCATCCACAGGACCCAAACACGAGACATATACCCATCCACGTTCAACAGTCTCATAACACTATACATAATTACTCATAAAGTGAAAAAAGAGCAATCTAAATTTATTTATCTCAATAATTTTTTGAGTACGTTTGAGCCTAAACCAGTGTATGTGTATTTTGTGTGCGGGAGGGTGTGCTATAGGAATCACCGATGCTAGACTTCATATTTTTTAGGAACAGAAGTGTGACAGCCTAAGAATATTTTTGGTAGTCAAAACTGAGTTTAATTTTTAAATTGAATTACTTTTTAAATTTTTGTTCATATGCTTGCTTTATCTTTGGCAGGGAATAACTATCTGAGATTTGAGACGTTCTTCAGGATGAAGGAGGTATGGCCCCTACGATCTTCGAGAAATGTGGCCATATGCGATGGCTTTTGAGATGGGGCCATTTTTTATGGCCTCCAGGCAGTCTGCAGATGCCCAACACATTGATTTTTTGAGTCACCAGATTACTGAGTGGAATCTTCATGGATTCACTGATGTGGACGGCACATATGGTAAGACCTCTGTGACTAGTGGAGCAACGAGGAGTCATTCGATATGGCATAGAGGACCCAACTAGATAGGCATCTAGCAGGATATCGAGTCAGGCATGGAGGGATGGCCTCGGTTGACATACATGTGCTTGGCCAACAGACTGGTTAAAAATCAAGGCTGGTCAATTTAAGCAAATACTCTTGCGCTCTTCTACAAGAACCCAATTGATAAAAAACTCTTTAATGTTTTACATTTAAAAGTTAATTTAATAGGGTTTAAGGGTTAAGTTTTCAATTTTTGATTAAGGATAGGCATAGCAGCTAGGTCTTCATCAAGGCCTCGGACAGTTCCAAGACCTACAGCGATGTGGCAATTGTGGAGAGATTATGCAGCAGATGCTTCTAATGCTAAGCAACCTCAAAGCTACCTAGATGCCATGCCGCTGATACGATACATAGAGCTTCTCCGAGATCCACAGGCTGCATGATCAAGGTTGGGACTCATCATTCCAACATCAACATGTAAGATATATTATATTATTTAAATTATTTTAATTATTTTGTAAATTTTTATTTTAACAGCTCGTATAGTTTAGGGTTTTTTTGAGTTTTGAAAAGAAGATCTAGAAACTAAATATTCAATTCTAATTATTACAATCGATGGCAGGATGTCTATAGGGCAAGTCGTAATCACTTGAGTTACAATATGTAAAAAATAATCTATGTGCGATGAATCAAAAAAATATATCAAAAGAGATATGCCATCGTATCCAAACTTATTAATATTATTTTATTTTACTTTTATAGGATGCTGAGACACTCCAGCATCTCATCCACAAGCAGACTGGAGAATAGCAAGAGTGAAAGAGGGAAAGACGGGCAATGATGATGGATGCGAATCCTAATTTTTTTTTATGTATTCCGAGAGTATTTTTCTTAGAATATTACTGTATATAATATATAAATTTATTATTTTTTTAATGATACTAGTTTTTAATTTTTTTAATTATTATAATTATATTTGTAATTTTAATTATAATACTGTATTAAGAAACCATAATTCATTATATTAATTAAAATAAGATTTTATAAAAAATATTATGTATTCTTTTTTTTAAAAAAAACTAAATTAACGTATTATCATTGGGTTTTTGACAGCAGCCGCGCTGTCAGCTAATGATACTATTCGCAAATGAACCATCGCTCCCAATATCTATTGGCCTGTTGTACAAGAATTTGTTTTTAAAATTATGTTTTATTTAGTGTTTAAGTACATGTTGAAAAAAATAGAGATGGCATGTAAGCGTGGAATAGGATTGGTTACTAAATAGTTATTAGCGATGACATTAGCAATGAATCTACCAATGCTAATATTTTTTTAATTTTTTTTAATATTTATTTAAAAATTAATTAGGGATGAAATTATTCTATCTCTAAAGCCATCGCTAAATCTTTTATTAGCAACGGCATTATTTGTCGTCGCTAATTGACATAATTAGTTACAAAGATTTTTCAGATTGACTTTATGATAGTATTAAAAGAAAAAATCTATTTTTTAGATCAGATTCGTTCAGATCTGATTGGATCAAGAGGAATATTTTAAAAAAAATTTTCTTCTCAAATCCTTATTAAATCTGAAACTTCTCAGATCTAATCGTATTAATCTGATAATAAAAATAAAATAAAGATAAAAATTAAATCTAATTTAATTATATCTTTATTTTGGATAATCCAATTATCCTGTGATGATCCTGATATTTGCCTGAGATTTTGGATGTAGCCACGCAAGTACCTGGCCTCTACCGATATCTACTCAGGTAGGATCTGAAGATCTTCTCCTTCTCAATCAATCCTCCAAAAATTAGATCTAGATCTGATGTTAAAAATCTTCAAAATGGCTTTTAAAGAACAGTCGTTGTCTCTTGCAGTAGTGCTGCCTTCTTCCTTTCCTAGCATCTTTCACTTGCTTGGATCGCACCTTCTTCATGCCCAAAATCCCTTGGGCGTGGAGAGGAGAGAGAGGACTAGAGGGTGGCATGAAGAAGGAGGAAGAGGGGCTACATGGCATGGGCTAAAGTCAGAAGAAATGAATTTTAGGCGTAGATAAGGTTTATATAGACCCTGTTGCGCCATGCAGTGCCACATCATCCTGGCCAATTATGGCCCTTTATGCAATGAGATCTAAATATGATTGGTAGGATGACATCATCTGATCCAATCAGATTAGAGACCATCTAAACTCTTCTTAGGTGGCACCAAGACTGGGTCGAAGAAGTCTTCTTAGTGCCACCTAAATTAATTCTTTGAAGCAACTGGAGTCCCATATGTATGGGACTCCATCTTCTATCCTCATGGGGCACACGCCTCCCTAGGCGTGCACCCCCTTCTTGTCTATCTTTTAGTAGGAGGACAAGTCCCTAGGTTCTCTCCTATGGGTGCATGATACATGGGCAGATGTCTAAGTATCCAGGATCAACATTTGACTAATGTCCGAAGATAAGATTTAGCAGGTGATGAAAAATGATAGGTGTTGTCTCAAATTTATCTCATAAATTAAGACAATCCTTTTCTGATCTGGACAAGCTCCAGTCAGACCAAGTAAACGTTTCTGAGTGAATTCAAACATATTTGGCTCAGTCGAGACAAGCTTTAATGATTGTTGAAGGAGAATATTAGGCTCAATCGTGTGCTAGCATGATTTTATTAAACCTAATTGAATCTTATTTAAATCAATTGAACTAGGTTAATCCAATGATATCCAGATCTAAATCCTTGTTTGTATGATCCAGTTAGGTTCAGTTCCATATGGTAATAGGATATGTCATAATCTCTATCATCGACATCATCGAAATACCTTCCGATGGATCAGAATTTTTTTGATTCGGATAACTAGTATAAGCAATCATCCAAATCATTCTAATTGCTCCCAAAATCCATCAGTGACACCTAGTAGCATATGGTGGCAATCCATTAGAACTAAAAGCGAACATCTTGGTGCAATAATCTATGTGATTAAGTTCTTCGATCTTGAGCTCCGACCGAATTAGGATTAAGGTGATCTCGTCAAACCCTAATTTCTGTCATATGAATTAATCATTTGATTCAAGTCCAATGTGAAAATTCTAATAGAAACTCTTTCTATTATTTCACTCTGCCATGGCCATGGGCTTATGGACTTGATTCTCATGATCATCATAGGGGTACTCCTCATCTACCAGGTAGATAGATCTCCTATTGGTGCAATCCAATTCTTACAATGAACATGCTATAGCCAATATACACCTCAGAATTCTAAATGGCTAGGAGACCGAGTTATGGTGTAGTCAAACTATAACACCCTCAAGGTGAACTGTCGATGCACCTTAGATCAAAGAATTAGATACACTACTGCAGCTTCGAGCCAGTTATCGGCAAGAAGGTAGACTTCGTCATGACTGCTCGAGATGGTCATGCTCAATGCCCCCATTCTATATCGAGTACCTATACTCTCACTCCAGTGTCTCTACACCATAGACTCAAGACTCATCTATTCAAAAGAAGCGATCGTACACCAAACTTTAAGATCAATCACCATCCTTATGATGATCCTATGGTCGGAAGCATTTTATGAGTTAATAATAAAAATTCATATCTTAAATTTTTAACTCTTAAAAATATGAACTATCATTATCATTAACTCAAGAGATGTATCACAGACACTTTTATATATATACTATGATAGAAAAAAACCTATTTTATTATATATAATTAAAATTATAATTTTACCCTTAGAAGTGTGTTATAAGTATCAGCCAATCTGGCTTCTAGGGCACACATATCTAACAAACTCCCTCTTGACCTAAAGTTAATTGACTACAAATCTAAGTCCAATCTTCTCAAGGTAGGCTTTGATCTTCTGCTGGTCCAACAGCTTTATAAGTGGGTCTGCCACATTGTCTGCGGAGTCGACTCTCTTGACCTCGACGTAACCTTTCTTAAGATAATCGTGGATGAGGTGGTATCGCCTGCTCAATGTGCTTGGAATTTTTGGTGAGACCTTGGCTCCTTAGCAAGGGCTATGTCATCAATATTATTGCAGTATAGAGGAATGGTATCCGATGGCATCACTCTGATCTCTGCGGCGAACTTCTTATACCAGAATACCTCCTTCACAGCTTCTAACGTAGCAATGTACTTTGCTTCCATGATGAAATCCGCTATTACTGTCTGCTTAAAACTCTTCCAACTGATAGCACCACCATTATACACAAACAGACTCTCAGATGTCGACTTTCGATCATCTATATCTGACATACAATTCGAGTCTGTATATCCCTGGACTTAGAGTTCTCCATTACCAAAGACCAACATCATATCTTTAGTTCTTCTTAAATACTTAAGGATACATTTCATAGAAGTCCAGTATTCTTCATCTGGATTCGACTGATATCTGCTCGTGACACTCACAGCATGGGCTATATCAGGTCGTGTACATAACATGGCATACATGAGGCTCCCTATTGCTGAAGCATAAGGGATCTTGCTCATGCGTTCTATTTCCTCAGGTGTGTTGGGACACATTTTCTTGGAGAGATGAATGCCATGTCTGAAGGGTACCAATCCCCTCTTAGAGTTTTTCATGCTAAACCTCTTTAATACTTTCTCTATGTACATCTTCTATGAAAGTCCTAGCATCCTATTCGGTCTATCTCTATAGACCTTAATTCCTAGAATAAAGGATGCTTCTCCTAGGTCTTTCATGGAGAATTCTTTAGATAACCATATTTTAACTATGGTCAACATGAAAATATCATTTCCAATAAGGAGGATATCATCCACGTACAGTACGAGGAAGACAATAGCACTTCCACTGACCTTTTTGAAAATACATGGTTCCTTCTCATTTTTGATGGAATCAAATAATTTGATCACATCATTAAACAAGTATTCCAGCTCCGAGATGCTTGCTTAAGTTCATATATGGATCTTTGCAGCTTGCATATTTTGTGATCAACATCACTGGATGTGAAACCTAGTGGCTATTCCATATAGATATCTTCCTCAAGGTATCCATTTAAGAATGCCATTTTCATGTCTATTTGTCATGTTTCATAATCGAAATAGGCTACAATAGCAAGCAATGTGTGGATGAATTTTAGCATAACTACTGACGAAAAGATATCCTAATAGTCAATTCCTTCGCACTGACTATACCCTTTTGCCACTAATCTAGCTTTGAATGTCTCCACATTCCTATCTGCACCAATCTTTCTCTTATAGATATATTTACATCCAATAGGTATTATACCTTCTGGTGGATCTACCAAGGTCCAGATTTGGTTTGAGTCCATCGAGTCAATTTCTAACTTCATTGTCTCTAACCATTTCTTGGAGTCGATATCCGATATCGCCTCATCATAGATTTTGGGATCATCACCATGATCCTCATTACTTACGAGGAATATTTTCTCTACTTTCTCTAAAATAGTACTTAGTACCTCTTAGGAGGATGGAAAATTCTTTTTGATCTACAAGGTAGAGAAGGTAGTGATTGTATTGGCTCAACCTGATTTGGTTCCTTAGGATCCTTAGCTCGTTTCTCTTGTGAGATTTTCTCCTCGAGCTTGATCTCTTTTTCAATGCCACCATCTTGAATAAACTATTTTTCAAAAAAGATGGCATGCCGACTCACAATCACATTGTAATCTTTTGAAATATAAAAATAATATTCTAATGACTCTTTAGGATATCCTATAAATCGAGCTCTAAAGGACCTATAGTCTAACTTGTTCGCTTGTTGTCTTTTGACATGAGCCAAACATCCCTAAATTTTGAGATGACTTAGACTTGGTTTTTTACCATACCATATCTCATACGATGTGGCAGAAATAGTTTTAGAGAAAATCCTATTCAGTGAATATATGGCAGTTAATAGACTATGTCCCTAAAGAAAATCAGGAAAGTTTGTGAAACTTATCATGGATCGGACCATATCTAATAGGATCTAGTTTCTTCATTCTAAAATTTCATTGAATTGAGGTATTCTAGGTGGAGTCCATTGAGAGATTATGCCATTATGCTTGAGATAGTCTAGAAATTTCCGACTAAGGTATTCACCTTCTCGATCTGATCGAAGAACCGTAATGGATTTTCTAGTTTGCTTTTCAACTTCATGTCTGAATTTCTTAAACTTTTCAAAAGCTTCAGACTTGTGTCTCATAAGATACACATACCCATATCGAGATAAATCATCGATAAAGATTATGAAGTAGTCAAAATTGCCTCTAGCCGGCACATCAAATGGGCCGCGAACATCAGTATGTACTAGGGCAAGTAGTTTCGTGGCCCTTTCCCCATGTCCTATAAAAGCGAGCTTAGTCATTTTGCCATGAAGACATGATTCATAAATTGGATATGACTCGAAAGTCAATGGACTCAATAGTCTGATTTTTTTTAATTTGTTAATCCTATCTTCTACTATATGACCTAGCCTTAGGTGCCATAGATACCTATCATTTGGACTATTCCTGGATCATTTTGATCTTATGGCATTCACATTTTGCTCGATATTAAAGATAGATACATCAATATGTAACTGGTAGAGACTGTTACTAAGCAAACCACTTGCAATTTTATTTCTTTCATAAAAAATATTACAATAGTCCTTAAGAAAATTAATTACATAGCCTTCTTGTGCTAAACATGAAACAAAAATCAAATTTCTACTTACAGCAGGCACATAATAATAATTCCTAAGTACTAAATCTAAGCCAAATATAAACGAAGAGGATAGATTTCTACGGCCACAGCAGCAATTCTTGCTCTATTTTCGATACGTAGGATCATCTCACCATCCCTCAGTCTCCTGCTATCCTCAAGATCCTACATGAAAGTGCACAAATGAGCACTAGAATCAGAGTCAAGCACCCAACTTGATGCAGAAAAAATCGTAAGGTTAGATTCAATAACGAGCATACCTCCAAAAGGACTTATCTCCTTCTTATTCTTCAGAGTGACCAGGTATGTAAGGCAGTTCTGCTTCCAATGGCCGTCAGTATTACAATGGAAATACTTTTCTTTATCAGCGGCTTTCTTTTTCAGCTCTGCCTTCTTTTTCTTTCCACCTTCCACCAATTTTTTCATAGACTTCTTCTTCTTTTCAAAAGACTTTCTTTTAGAAGAAGTCCATTCCATAACAAATACTGAGCCTTTAGAACCTTTCATAGAAAGCTCTGCAGTAACCAGCATATTCATAAGCTCAACCAGAGTATTCTGAAGTTTATGCATATGATAGTTCATGATGAACTGCCCATACGCATCAGTCAAGGATTGTAGAATTATATCATTCTATAGATCCTGATCTAACTTCACTTCGAGCTTCTAAAGCTCTTCCATGTCATTGATCATCATCAGATAATGATCTTGGATTGACTGTTCATCACGTATTTTAGCCTTAAATAGTCATTTAGTGATCTGATATTTGGCTGCGTGACTCTGTTCACCAAATAACTCTTACAGGTGAGCCAATATTTGGTGGGCAGTCTTGATATCTTCATGTTGGCATTGAAGCTCATTAGACATTGAGCCCAATATGTAGTATCTGGCCTTATTATCTTATCCATCTATTTATCAAGAGACGATCTCTGTTTAACAAACAGACTAGCTGGTAAGATTGAGAGATCCTGATCCAATACATGAGTCAACTTCTTAGAATCCAAAATAATTTTAAAGTTTCGGAGTCAATCCTTGTAATTAGATCCGATCAGTCTATGGGTGTTTAGGATATGGGCTAGTGGATTAGACGCAGATATTTTTTTTTTCTATAGAGAGTCAAAGTTTTTAGTTAGATTTTATAATTAAGACTTGATCAATTTATTTAAAAATTTAATTTTTAAATAAATTAACTTTCACTATTTTTTTGAATTCCTACACTCCCTCTATATATATGCAAAAATCTCCATGATTATTGATTTCTAGTAGGTGGTATAGTCCCACCAACTAACTCATCACCTCATCTAACAGTTATTGATAATAGTTAGCTGATGAGTGAACAACTCTTATCCAATGATTCTCTAATCATGGTGCATGCAGACTTGGTCTCTAATTCATGAATCTCACTGTGTCCAGAATATTGATCCACTCTTTAGTTAAGTTAGATCCACCATTTGCACAGATTGAAATTCTAATTGGATCTCTCACTGTATCCAAAATACTGAGCCCAATCCATTCTCCAACCCATAGCATCCAATGCCTAATAAACATGATTGCATCTTTTCGATGCAACTGAACCACTATGATCAGTCGAGAACAATCAACCTCGAAAAGTGCTCGCACATCTACAATGGTAGAAGACCTTAGACTTAATCTTTTCTTAGGAAGATTTAATTTAGATCTATTTAAACTTGACTTGACATAACCATAACCATTATGACTAACCTAGTGGCATGGGTTAGCTTGTATTGTTAGCCATCTTAGAATAGGACTGGATCGATAAATATGGCCAAGTAAGTGAGATCGGTGGAAGAGATATGCCATTAACTCGACAAGAATGCATTCGAGTTGAGTAGCTCCTAATTAAAAATCAGTCAGTCATATCTGCCAAACTTATCTTAGACACCAAATTATTGAGTCAGAACCAATTAGGTTAGCCTACAATCCAGACTCTAACCACTTAGCCTAATTAGGTCTTAACTTGATCGATCACTCATGTAACTCGACCTTGACCCAGACCTAATCCTATTCGGCTAGTCAATTTAAGTACTCTTTATCCCACCTAACCAACTCTTAATTTAGTTTGATCAACCACTAGACCTAATTAAGCTACCCAAGCCCGAACCCAATTTTATGAATATATCTTAGATTTGAAAATTTTTAATTTTAGACCTAATATATTTCATAATCTTAAATCTTAATTAAGTTTAGGATTCATAAATAAAATATGTATATAAAATCCTAGGATTTCAGGATCTAGAATTTTACAGAAAATAAGTTTTTTTTATTTTTGATTAAGGTCGAATGCGTAGCATCCCTACACACCATAAGAACACCTCATCGAATTGAAGGAGAGGATCTTTAAATCCTACTTCATTCTTATGACCAGACGGCTGAGGAAAACGTCTTAATTAGAAACATAATAAATCTATAAAACTAGTTGATCTACATCATATATCACATATATAAAAATTAATCTAACTAAAAATATATTTTGCATACATCTCATGTATCATATCATACATATTTTCAGATCTAAATTATCTCATAAATATCTAAAAATAAGATTTAAATTTGATCATATCAAATTAAAATTTATTCTACATAATTTTGTAGAACTATTCTACAACTAGTCTAAACATGTATCTATACATCTCATAAGAATAAATTAAATAAATTTATTTTTTATTTTTTAGATCTAATTATAATATTTATAATATTAAAAAATAATAAATAAATATATTTAAAAATTATAATTAATTAAATTAAAATTATGATCATGCTAGACTATACATAGAATAATTCTATTCCTAGTTTAGTCATGCATCCCATACATCTTAGATCTAGATTTTTTTAATTTTTAATTTTTTAATTTTAGATCTAATCATATCTAATATGATATCTGAAATTATCTAATTATAAGATCAAAAATAAATTAAAATCAGATCTAATGAATTATGAAACCTGGCTCTGATATCAGTTGAAGAGAAAAATCTATTTTCTGGATCAGGTTCGTTCAGATCTGATTGGATCAGAAGGGATATTTTAAAATTTTTTCTCTTCTCAGATCCTAATCAGATCTAAAATTCTTCAGATTTAATCTTATTAATTTGATAATAAAAATAAATAAATATAAAAATTAAATCTAATTCATCTTCTTCTCAATCAATCCTCTAAAAATTAGATCTGGATCTGATTTGAAGGTTTTCAAAATAACTTTTGAAGAATAGCTATTGTCTCTTGTAGTAGTGCTGCCTTCTTTCTTTTCTAACACCTTTCACTTACTTGGATCGCACCTTCTTCATGCCCAAAGTCCCTTAGACGTGGAGGGAGAGAGAGGACCAGAGGGTGGCATGGAGAAGGAGAGAGAGGGGCTATGTGGCATGGGCTAAAGTCAGATGAAATGAATTTTAGGTGTAGATAAAGTTTATATAGACCTTATCGTGCCATGCAGTGCCACATCATCCTGGCCAATCATGGCCCTTTGTGCAATCAGATCTAAATCTAATAGATGGAATGACATCATCTGATCCAATCAAATTAAAGACCCTCTAAACTCTCCTTAGGTGGTGCCAAGACTGGGTCAAATAAGTCTTCTTGATGCCACCTAATTTAATTTTCTAAAGCAACTGGAGTCCCATCTGTATGGGACTCCATCTTCTATACTCATGGGGCACACGCCTCCTTAGGCGTGCACCCCCTTCCTATCTGCCTTTTAGCAGGAGGACAAGTCTCCAAATTCTCTCCTATGGATGCATGACATATGGGCAGATGTCTAAGTATCCAGGGTCAATATTTGACCAAGTTCGAAGACAAGATTTAGCAGATGACGAAAAATGATAAGTGTTGTTTTAAATTTATCTCATAAATTAAGATAATCCTTTTTTGACCTGGACAAGCTCCAGCCAAATCAAGTAAAGATTTCTAAGTGAGCCCAAACACATTTGGCTCGGTCAAGATAAGCTTTAATGATTGTTGATGGAGAATATTAGGCTTAATAGTGTGCTAGCATGATTTTTTTGAACCTAATTGAACTTATTCAAATCAATTGAACTAGGTTAATCCAATTGATGATATCCAGATCTAAATCCTTATTTGTGTGATTCAGTTAGATTTAGTTTCGTATCGTAATGGAATATGTCGTGATCTCTATCATCGACATCATCGAAACATCTTTCGATGGATCAAAACTTTTCTGATTCAGATAACTAGTATGATCGATCATCCAAATCATTCTAATTGCTTCCAAAATCTACTAGTGACACCTAGCAGTATATGGTGGCAACCCATCAAAACTGAAAGCAAACCTCTCTGTGCAGTTATCTATGTGATTAAGTTCCTCTATCTTGAGCTCCGACTAGATTAGGGTTAAGGTGATCTCGTCAAATCCTAATTTTCGTCATATGAATTAATCATTTGATTCAAGTCCAATGTGAAAATCTTAATAGAAACTCTTTCTATTATTTCACCCTACCATGGCCATGGACTGGGTTCTCATGATCATCATAGGGCTACTCCTTATCTACCGAGGCAGATAGATCTCCTATTAGTGCAATCCAATTTCTATAATGAACATGCTATAGCCAACATATATCTCAGAGTTTTGAATGGCTAGGAGATCAAGTTATGGTATAGTCAAACTATAACACCCTCAAGGTGAACTGTCGATGTACCTCAGGTCAAAGAATCAGACACACTACTGCAGCTTCGAGCCAATCATCGACGAGAAGGTAGACTTTCTCATGACTGCTCGAGGTGGTCAAACTCAGTACCCTCGTTCTCTAACGAGTACCTATACTCTCACTCCGGTGTCTCTACACTGTAGACTTAAGACTCATCTATCCAAAAGAAGCGATCGTATACCAACCTTCCGGATCAATCATCATTCTTATGATGATCCTACGGTCGGAAGGATTTTATGAGTTAATAATAAAAATTAATATCTTAAATTTTTAACTTTTGAAAATATAAACTATCATTATCATTAATTCAAGAAATATATCACAGATACTTTCATATACACACTGTAATAGAAAATAATCTATTTTACTATATATAGTTAAAATTATAATTTTACTCTTATAAGTGTGTTACAAGTGTCAACCAATCTAGCTTCTAGGGCACACAAATCTAACAAGTATTAGCGATAGCTGCACTATTAGCGATAGCAGATAGACTATTAGCAATGGTATTTCATCATTGCTAATAGTCTAGATTCTTGTAGTGCATGTTGGATAAATACACTACAAGAAGAATTAAATTAATTTAAAAAATAAAGTTTGGGCCCTAGTTGATAGATCCAATGATATCTTATAATCGAAACAAAATGGATGTATAGAAATAAATTAGATGAACATAGTACTATTGTTAGGAACAAAACTATATTAGTGGCAAAAGGATATAACCAAGAGGAAGGCATTGATTTTGATGAAACTTTTGCTCCAGTAGCTAGATTAGAAGCAATTAGGCTACTACTTGTATTTATATATTTTATAAATTTTAAATTATATTAAATAAATATAAAAATATATTTCTCGATGGTTATATAGCTAAGGAAGTATATGTTGAACAACCACCTAATTTTGAAAATCATACATTTCCAAATCATGTGTTTAAGTTACATAAAGCCTTGTATGGATTAAAACAAGCTCCACGTGCATGGTATGAAAAGGTTAATTAAATTTTTGATAGATAATAAATTTACTAGAGAAAATGTTGATAAGACATCATTCTTGAAAAGAAATGATGATAATCTATTAGTAATACAAATCTATATGATATCATTTTTGGTGTTATTAATAAATCTCTTTGTCAAGAGTTTGTCAAGCCTATACAAGATGAGTTTGAGATGAGCATGATGGGAGAGCTAAATTTCTTTCTCGGACATCAAATCAAGTAAAGTAAAGAAGGATTCTCAATTAACTAAAAAAAATACGCAAGGGAGATACTTAACAAGTTTGGAATAGAGGCCTCGAGATCAATTGGGACACTAATGAGTCCATCTTGCAAATTTAATAAAGATAAAAGAGGTAAGAAAGTAGATACTAAATATATAAAGGTATAATAGGCTCTCTTCTTTATCTCACTATAAATAGATCAGATATAGTATTCAGTATTTATATATATGCTAGGTATCAATTAGATCCTAGAAAAAAATCTTATTTACTTGTTATTAAAAAAAATTTAGATACTTATCTAGGACACTCAATATAGAACTATGGTATGATAGATCATCATATTTTGAATTAATTGGATACTCTGATGCTGATTTTGCTAGATGTAAACTTGAAAGAAAAAGCACTAGTGGTACATGTGAATTTATTGAAGTTAATTTAATTTCACGATTTCGCAAGAAATAAAACTCAGTAGCATTATGTACGGTCGAGGCCAAATATATTACTACAGGGACTTATTATGCTCAAATCATGTGGATCAAATAACAACTTGAAGATTTTGGAATTAAGTTTACTAAGATTCCAATAAGATGTGATAACATAAGTACAATTAACCTAACCAAGAATCCAATTCAACATTCAATATCTAAACATATTGAGATAAGGCATCATTTCATAAGAGATCATGTACAAAATAATGATGTAATGCTTGAATTTATTTTCACTGATAAATAATTAGTGGATATATTCATAAAATCCCTAAGTAAAGAAAGATTTAATATTATTAGAAGGGAATTAAAAATTTGCTATCAATCAAATTAGATTCTATTTGCATAACTTAAGGCAAGTTAAATCAAACCAAAAGAGCCAATTTTTGTGCATAATCATTGATTACTGTCACAAAAATCTCTTAATATTGACTATGCACTAAA
Organism: Cocos nucifera; assembly: GCA_006176705.1. NCBI lineage: Eukaryota > Viridiplantae > Streptophyta > Magnoliopsida > Arecales > Arecaceae > Cocos > Cocos nucifera. The sequence continues at coordinate 193,387 of QRFJ01000460.1, forward strand.
TTTTCATTGAAACTATGAAAAGTTTCAAAAATCATGCTCAAGTCAACTCGTGCTCGAGTTGACTCAAACAAAAACATGAGTCGACTCGAGTGTCGATGCCATAATGATGAGAGGGTCCCTCCTCCTTTCAAATTTCTTCAAATAGTTTCTACTCGAACCATCGCCCTTCATCTCCTAGGATTTGCTTGATTTGAGGAGGATTTGAACAAAATGGTGTAGGAACGCTACTGTGTGCGAAAGATGTCCTCAAGCTGGTTTGCTAAACAGTGGGAGAAAAGAAAGAAGGCTCGGATGGAAAGAAAAGCATCTCAAGCCTCTGAGCCAACTCAATCGATGGTGCATCCCATAGAAGATGAACCTAATCTTATTGAGGATCAAGGTATTTTGGCTTTTCCTTCTCCATAACCCTCTCTCTTAGGAAGAATGGCCCCTAGCGCAATAGCTATGGAGAGAAGATTAGACTTTGGGTTCTTTAAAAGATATAATTTTTCTATAGGGACTTGGATTGAAAGAATGGAATGGAAAAGTTTTTGCAATATGAATATCCCCATGTACCCTAAATTGATAAAAGAATTTTATGAAAATCTGAAAAGAGGTGCAGTCGATATAGTGTCAATAGTGAAGGAGATTCAATTTGAAGTTTCTAAGAAAAGTTTAGCATTGATTTTTGGACTTTCTAGGGATGGAATTGTATCCGAAAGGCTTTTTGATAAAAAGACTGGACTAAGATTAATTATAGGGAGAGATGATATAATTGGAGATGTCTTAGCTCCCACCCTTTCGGTAGAGATGAGAGTGTTGCACCACATCATTGGAGAAATTTTTATTTTGAAGTTGGGAAGATATGACTTTGTATCAAAAAAGGAGTTATGCATGATGTATCATATTATTCAGAGCATTCCTCAAAACTTGCCAGATATTATGATGCATCAGATTAGAGAAGCTACTGCAAGGAATAAGGTATGTTTGCCTTATAGAATGGCACTGACCTGAGTGTTTGAGACAGTCGGAGTGTCATTAGAAAATGAGGGTTTCAGAAAGCTATCTCATTTTGATGTGTATGATATGAGAGCCTTGATCAGGATAAAGTATCATGTAGAAGTAGGAAGATGGGTTAAAAATATTTCTGATCAAGAGAAGAGAAAATTGAGATTAGAGAAGTTAGGAGAGCCCTCTACTAATATCGCTCCTAAAATTGCACCTGCTTTTCATACCCCATCTAGAGCTAACCCAGATTTTGGTTCACCAATCACACCTCGAGCTTCACCCACTATAGGCACTTTTCCTCAGCTAACAGCTACTGACTCTACATCTCTAGAGAGATTGGCTGGCATAATTTATGCTAGAGTCAGTGGAAAGATACAGGCACTATCTGAGAAGGTAGAGAGCTTGCAGACAGAGATGAGATCCATATCAGAGAGGCTTACTATCTTAGAGCGGAGAAAGTTGAGACATGATATGCTTATTAATTTCTCGAATGTTATTAAGGAGATTTCTTGACTGAGGAAAAGAATTGAGTCCGATAAATCTGAGATGCTCACAGCCGTTAGTGGGCTCGGTCAAGCATAATAGTAGAGGATCATATCTGTAAGAGCCATGGGGAGCCTGGTTGGTAAGATTGAGAGACTTGTCCGAGGTGCAATACCACCAGCAGCAGTAGCAGATGCAGACGCCAGAGCTGCCATGACCCATCCTCCACCTACTCAGCTTCAGCCTCCTACATAACCCTAGCCTCTTGTTCAGTCCACTCAACCGCCTACTGATGAGAGTAGACCACCACTTAGGGTCTACACTCGTGCCAGTGTAGGGACTACTCCTCATATAGCTAGTCCATCAACTAGGACCAGGAGTCGGAGAGCTAGACCATCATCTTCTCGAGCCTCATCATCCGAGATCCTAGAGATTCCTTCAAATGATGAGTAGTATCGTAGGAGACTGATATATAGTCACTTGATGTATTAGAATTTTGTGTTTGAACTTATCTTTCTATTAGTTGCTTTCTAGCATTATACTTGATTTAGTCTTGATATGGGCATGTTATGTCATTATATATTGATGTGTTATGATCAGCATTGGTCTAACACATTCATTTTGTGAATGCAATACAAAACTATCACTTACCTTTACATCATCTTATTATATGATCTTGATATGATCTTGTGTTATGATTATCTGTATATTACTATTTTGACTAATGACAAAAAGGAGAAGATAGATGTATATGAGCATTGAATACATTACCTATGAGCATTGAATATATGAGCATTATCTATGAGCATTGAATGCATTACCTATGAGCATTGAATACAAATGCAAAAGTAAGTAATGATAAATGAAGTAATAGCATTGTCATTGTAAATTTTGAATAACTTTAAACATAAATGCAAAGAAAGTAAGTATTATGAATTTTGACAAAGGTTTTTGCCTCGATACATCTCTTATGTGCTGGATATGTGCTTTGTGCATATGTAATATGTAATTTATTGAAACAATTCATATTTTGTACATATATTGAAAACATTGATGAATCATAACTTAAGTAAGCACATGTAGTGATTTCAAATCTAGATTAATAAAATATATTAAAGATATGAGCATAAACTAAGGGGGAGCAAAGTACAAAATCATGAAAAGGCTGAACCTTTATTAAATTAAAAATATCTTTTGAAACTAGCATTGATACATTCATGTTATATACCTTTTGCTCATATTCTCAAAGTTTTGTCATCATCAAAAAGAGGAAGATTGTTAACCCCAAGTGTTGGGGATAAACCCTGCTCCTACCGAAGTCTAGTTCGATGCTCAGCCTAATGCAACCAGTAGCCACAGAAGAGCTTCAGGGGATGGGTCTTAAGCCGAACCCCTTCAGCCGAACGAACTCCTCAACGGTCGAGCTTTAACGAAACTCCTCAGCAGTCAAGCTTTAACAGAATTCCTCAACCGACCGAGCTCCTTCGAACTTCTCAGCGGTCGAGCTCCTTGGCGGTCGTCCCTCGGTCGAACTCCTCAAGCGGCCGTTCCTTCAGCCGACTGAGCTCCTTCGAACTTCTCAGTGGTCGAGCTCCTTCGAACTTTCCAGCGTCCGGACCGAGCCCCTTTAGTCGGTCGAACTACTTAACGGTCGAGCTCCTTGAACTCTCGACAGTCGAACTTTAGCCGAACTCAACCGTCAAGCTTCAGTCAGACTTTCGCAAGAGCCAAACTCTCTCCACGTCATTCCAGCCAGAAGCCTGCGGGAGCGGAACTCCCTCTAAGCTTCCTCTTTGATCGGATTTCTTCAGGGGCCGGACTTCTCACCGATCGAGCTCCTACCCAACTTTCCAACGATCGAGCCTTAGCCGCGCACCTCCAGCCAGATGCCTACGGGAGTCGAACTCCTTTCGAGCTTCCTCTTCAGGAGTCTGAATTTTTTCGAAATGGGCACACATCGAAGCCCTTCAATCCTTCATTCGACTCCGAGCGGCTCAACATCAAGACAGTTGCAACCATCACCATCAGTCCATCGCAAGCGACAGTGACCCACTGTCAGACGACGATGGCTGTCACCCTCAACCCACTACAGACGATACCTTTTCGTGAGATTGATTCCATCGAATCTGGAACGGTCTGCCAGCACGCGGCTATAGCTGTCACCATCAAGCTCCGCTATAAAAAGAACCCTTTAAATACGCTAATTTTTGATCTCTCTGATCTCTAAGATCTCCTCTCCTACTCTAAGCTCTATGAAAATCATTCCCGAGTACTCCATTTCTACTGGCCAAAGCTGACTTGATCGTCGGAGAGTCCTGTCGGAGCCACCCCCCACTGACTATGGATGGAACTTTATTTTGCAGGTCCCCGACGGTGACCACATCGACCTCCACTCCAGCGGATTTCGACGATGACCAATTTCTGCGTCAATAGATTGACGCTAAAAGGAGGGCACCCTGAATTTTTATGGTTTTCTTATTCTTAAAGGAGTGCTCGACGATGATTCCTCTCTCTCCGGAGATCTTTCTTCTTCCTCATCAGAGTCCTCTTCCAAGAGAAAAATGCCTCTTAGGAGAGCTTCGACTCGAGGATCGACGGCCTCCGCATCCCGATCCCATCCAGATCTGTCTGTCCCTGCTTCAGCCCCGGCAACTCAAGTTCTACTCGTACCCATGATAAATATGGAGCAGTTCAACTTGCTCGTCCGATAGGTCCGTGGCCTTACGGATGCAATGCGAGCCATGCAGCAGCCTCCGGTGGCGACTCCATCAGAAAATCCATCATTCGAATGTCGAAAATCAGCCCCAAGAAAGGGTACTCGGGCCGGTATGCCCGAACATGGTTCTCCTTTGGAGGAGACCTTTTTCGCTTGTAGCCAGAAGTCCCCCAAGATTTACGACCAGGACGACGCCCTTGATCACAGACTGCGGAAGATGGACCGATGGATTGAAGAGCTCGACCACGTCGCCCCAGCTCATCATGCCGACTTCCATGCCGAACCTCCTTTCTCTCTTCGAATCATGCAAGAATCCATTCCACCGAACTTCTAGCTTCCTCAATTAGAAAGCTACGATGGAACTTCTGATCCAATTGATCATCTGGAGGCCTTCCATGCCATGATGCTACTCCATAGTGCTTCAGATGCCATACTGTGCCGAGCTTTCCCATCTATCTTAAAGAAAATAGCTAAAAATTGATACTCGGCATTGAAGCCGAGCACGATCTTTTCTTTTGACCAGATGAGCAGTCAGTTCGTGGCTCACTTCATCAGTAGCCGATGTCCGCGCCGAGGTTTGGATTTTCTGATGAATGTCAAGCAGAAGCGAGGAGAATCCATTCGAGCTTACGTCACCCAATTTAACACTGCGGCATTGAAGGTCCGAGACTTGAACCAGTCTGTTGCGATGGCCGCGCTTAAGGGCGGCCTTTAGAAAAATGACTTACTATTCTTCCTGAAAAAAAAGTATCCCAAGAACTTCACCGATCTGCTATCTTGGGCCGAGAGATATGTCCGTACGGAGGAAGCCTTCAAGTTGAAGGATGAAGAAGCCTTGAGAGAGTGGCTGACGGATCATGGAGAGCCGAGCGAAGTTTGACCATGCTCACGGACTTCCTCCGAAAGCAGGCGAGCCCGAACTCCTCGAGCTCGCCACTGAGGAAGCCCCGATAGAGGGGTGCAAAGGAGCCCTCCTCCCGAAAGATTTTGTGACTACGGCCTCCTCAATTCTCCTCGAACTGAGATTCTCACCGAAGTTAAGAACCAGCTGCCAAGACCAGAAGGGTTACGATCTCCCCCAAACAAGCGCGATCAAAGCAAGTACTGTCTCTACCATCGCGACCATGGCCACGACACTGAGGAATGCATCCAACTCTAAGACAAAATTGAGAAGCTCGTCAGAAAGGAGCGACTTGGTAAATTTTTTCGATAGGAGAAGATCGGCTAAGGGCATTGCCGTAACCAGAAACGACAAGGTCGGCGGCCTTACGGCATCATCAGCATTACCCCAAGGAGGAACTTGGTATATCGGCAATTCGACACCTCCCTACATCGGGAGAAGCATGCTCCAAATTGAGGAGGCCAGTGTGAATTAGAAAAGGTCATCCAAATGAAGAGACGCGGAGGAATAATGCTACCACGACCCTGAAATACAACGAATTCGAAAATACGTTGCCAGTAACTTTCTTTCAATAAAATTCTTTTCTTTCAATAATATTATTTCTGGATGCAAAAATTTGATGACAGAAAAGAAGCAGTCGATAGTTGCCGTATTAGGAACAGGAGGAGAACCTCATCCTAACACGAGCAGGTCAAAGACCTTCAACCTCGGTCAGAGATAGGATCTCTCCTGAGGGATTGATGACAATCTCGATCAGAGATAAGATCTCTTCTGAGCGAAGGTCTCATTTACGAAGGACGAGATGGAGGGAGAGGCCCTAACAGCGATCCTTATGTGCCCCCACAGTCCGTTAGGGACAGGAGAAGAACCTCGTCCTAACGCGAGCAACAACCTCGGCTAGAGACAAGATCTCTTTCGAGCGACCGTGGATAATCTCGACTAGAGATAAGATCTCTCCCAAGCGAAGGTCTCATCCATAAAGGATGAGATGGAGGGAGAGGCCCTGGCAGCGGCCCTTATATGCCCCCACAGCCCGTTAGGAACAGGAGGAGAACCTCGTCCTAATGCGAGCAATAACCTCAGCTAGAGATAAGATCTCTCCTGAGCGATCGAGTCAACCTCGACTAGAGATAAGATCTCTACCGAGCTAAGGCCTCATCCATAAAGGACGAGATGGAGGGAGAGACCCTGGCAGCAACCCTTATGTGCCCCCATAGCCCGTTAGGAACAGAAGGAGAATCTCGTCCTAACGCGAGCAACAACCTCAGCTAGAAATAAGATCTCTTTTGAGCAATCGAGTCAACCTCGACTAGAGATAAGATTTCTTTCGAGCGATCGAGTCAACCTCGGCTAGAGATAAGATCTCTCCCGTATGAAGGCTTCGTTCATAAAAGACGAGATGGAGGGAGAGGCCCCGACAGCAGTCTTTATGTGCTCCCACAGCCCATTAGAAATAGGAGAAGAACCTCGTCCTAACACGAGTAACAACCTCAGCTAGAGATAAGATCTCTCCCGAGCGAAGGCCTCGTTCACCAAGAATGAGATGGGAGGAGAGGCCCTGACAGCGGCCGTTATATGCCCGCACAGTCCATTAGGAATAAGAGGAGAACCTCGTCCTAACGTGAGCAACAACCTCGGCTAGTGATAAGATCTCTTTCGAGCGATCGAGTCAACCTCGGCTAAAGATAAGATCTCTCCCGAGCGATCATTGACAATCTCGGCCAGAGATAAGATCTCTCTCGATCGATCAAGCCAACCTCGATAGGAGATAAGATCTCTCCTGAGCGTCCGAGTCAAGCTCGGCTGTAGGATATAAGATCTCCCCCGAGAGTCTGCATCAATCTCGACTGTAGGAGATAAGATCTCTCCCAAGTGACCGAGTCAACCTCGGCTAGAGATAAGATCTCTCCCGAGCGATCGTTGACAACCTCGGCTAGAGATAAGATCTCTCCTGATCGACCAAGCCAACCTCAGCAGGAGATAGATGTCCCCCGAGCGTTTGGGTCAAGCTCGACTGTAAGAGATAAGATCTCTCTCGAAAACCCGCATCAATCTCAACCGTAGGAGATAAGATCTCCCCTGAGCGACTGTGTCAATCTCGACTGCAGAGCTTTAACTTCAACCTCGATCAGAGATAAGATCTCTCTCGAGCGATCGAGATAACCCCGGCCAGAGATAAGATCGAAGACAACCTCATCCTAAGATTAGATCTCTCCCGAGCACCCGTATTAACCTCGGCTACTGGATACAATATCACCCTAGAGGAGCTCAACCTCCAACCTCGATCATAGCGGATGAAGCCTACCTCAACCTCGATTGGAGATGAGATCTCCCTCGAGCCTCAACTTCGACATCAACTTTAGCTGGAGATGAGTTCTCCTCCGAGCTTTGACCTGAACCAGCATGGAGCCCAGAAGAAGACTTCGATAGTCGCCTTTTCTGCACTCCCTTCCTTCAAGTTTCGAACTCAAAAGTGGGGGGGGGGCTACTGTTGGGGATAAATCCCGCTCCTGTCGAATTCTAGTTCGATGCTCAGCCTAATACAACCAGTAGCCATGAAAGAGCTTCAAGGGATGGGTCTTGAGCCGAACTCCTTCAGTCGACTGAACTCCTCAGCGATCGTGCTTTAACGGGACTCCTCAGTGGCCGAGCTTTAATGAAATTCCTCAACGGTCGAACTTCTTAGCGATCGTCCCTCGATTGAACTCCTCAAGCGACCATCCCTTCAGCTGATCGAGCTCCTTCGGACTCCTCAGTGGTCGAGCTCCTTCGAACTCCCAACGTCCGAATCAAGCCCCTTCAGCCGATCGAACTACTTAGCGATCGAGCTCCTTAGACTCCCGGTAGCCGGACTTTAGTCGATCTCAACCGTCGAGCTTCAGTCAAACTCCTGCAAGAGCCAAACTCTCTCCACATCATTCCAGCCAGACGCCTGCGAGAGCAGAACTCCCTCCAAGCTTTCTCTTCGATCGAATTTCTTCAATGGTCGGACTTCTCACCGATCGAGCTCCTACCGAACTTTTCAGCGATCGAGCCTTAGCCGTGCACCTCCAGCCAGACACCTACGAGAGCCAAACTCCTTCTGAGCTTCCTCTTCAGGAGTCCGAACTCCTCCGAAATGGACACACGTCGAAGCCCTTCAATCCTTCATTCGGCCCCGAGCGGCTCAGCATCAAGATATCTGCAGCCATCACCATCAGTCCGTCGCAAGCGACAGCGATCTACTATCAGGCGGCGATGGCTGTCACCCTCAACCACTGCAGATGACACCTTTCTATGAGACTAATTCCACCAAACCTCGAGCGGCCCGCTAGCACGTGGCTACAGCTGTCACCATCAAGCTCCGCTATAAAAAGGATCCTCTAGATATACTAATCTCTGATGTCTCTGATCTCTAAAATCTTCTCTCCTACTCTAAGCTCTGCAAAAATTATTTTCGAGCACTTCATTCCTATTGGCCAGAGCTGACTTGATCGTCGGAGGGTCCTGCCGGAGCCACCCCCCACCGGCTCCGGACGGGACTTTATTTTGCAGATTTCCGACGGCGATCTCATTGGCCTCCACTCCAGTGGATTCCGATGATGATCAGTTTCTGCGTCAATACCAAGGATTAATTTTGATGAGTAACAAAATATTTGAGTACATATTTGGACTAATGAAATCTCTAAGATCATGTTTCATATTGAATTGTAAAGTATCAAGAGAAAAATCTTAAAAGGTACATTTAAGAATAAATAAGACTAATTTGGAAGCTTTTGGAGTATGACACACATTTGAAACAAGGCTTAAAAAGGGTATTTCAAGATCAATATTGAAGGGCAATTCAATTGATGAACATCAAAAATTCAATAGCAAGAGCAGTCGAGTCGACTCATGGAAGATCCTATTTGGCTCGAGCTAAAACAAGCATAAAATATAATTTGGCATACAAAAATTTCATCCAGTATGCTCTCAAGTCGACTCATGATTGAGCACGAGTCGACTCAAATATATAGTGGCAAAAAAAAAGATTTTTTAAAATAAAAATATTCCACTCAAGCAAAAAGCTCAAGTTGACTTGAGTTGACCAAGATGAGATCTCAAGAAAATATAGAGAGGCCGATTTTTGGAACAAAGTTCGAGAGTAGAGTTGTAGGATGGTCGAGTCGTAGGATGGTCGAGTCGACTTGAGGGCATAGATGAGTTGACTCAAGTTCCAACAGCTAGTTTTCTGCAGAATATTTAGAATTGCACAGTCCACTTTCTAATAGCAATATTCAGACTTGTAATGGTTAGAAATATCTCTCTAAACTACCAAACATTGGAAAAGACCTACAAAACACATGGGAGAAAAGACTTGACAAATCAATCATTAAGAGGAATCAAAAGTTAAGTGAAAAAATTCAAGTGCATCAAAAAGAGAACATTCCATTTCCAACTTCTTGAAACATCAAATCAAGAGATTCCTTCCAGTAAGAAGACAAGTTCATATGCTCAAAAGCTTCAATTAAAGAAGATTCAAAAGCTTCATCAACATCTTTGCTCAATAAAGGAGCTTTATGTTTTTAATTTCTTTTTTATCTTTTATATTTATTGTAACTAGCTTCAATAGATTTTTGAAGCTAAGAAAAAGGCCTATCCAAGAGTTGGCTTAGGATCTGGTTGTGGTTGGGGATCCAATATAAAACCAGGTAGATTTTAGATAATAAGCCTAAGAAAAACTATTCGATTGTAATCTTGGATAGATTATAGTAAAATTTCTAAGTTGATCTTAGGGAGTGAACGTAGATGCAAGGAACATCAAACTACAATAAATTTCTTGGTATTTGTAATTGTTCTTTGTCTCTTACTTTTCATTACTCTTATATTTCAGCATACTTTACTACATTAGAATACAACACTCATCAACACTTCATAAGTTTAAAAAACTGCACATTACTTATTTAAATTTTAAAAAATCTAATTCACCCCCCCCTCCTCTTGAATTGTCTTGCTGTGCAACAGATCCCATCATCAACTACTTGCTTAAAAGAGAATTGCCCTCTTACCCCATTCAAGCTCGAGCAATCAAACGACAAGCACCATCGTACATATACTTGGATGGAAGATTTTGCAAGAAGTCTTTCTCCTTGCCTCTACTCTATTATCTACTCCCCTCCGAAGAGCATTATGCTCTTCGAAAAGTACATGAAAGAATCTACGATAATCACTTAGGGGATAGATTGCTAACTTATAAACTCATCTGACAATGATACTCCTGGCAAACCCTATACAAAGATGCCATCGAGCTAGTCAAAAAGTGTGAGCCATATCAAAAGTATACCAACATCCAAAGAAGACCAGCACCTGAGTTCATATCATTGCTTCTTGCCCATTATGTGGGAAATCGACATCCTTGGACTATTTCCACAAGCAACCAGACAAAGGAAGTTCCTCATCGTGGCAATCAACTACTTTACCAAATGGGTCAAAGCCAAGCTTTTGGCATAGATTACTGAGGCAAAAGCTCAGAATTTCGTATAGAAGTCGATCATCTATCCATTTAGGCTTCCATAAGCTATCGTCACTGATAATAGGTGCTAATTTAACAATCAAAAATTCAAGAACATCTGCTTGGAGCTTCACATCGACCATAGGCTTACCTCAGTAGGACACCAACAGTCTAATGGAGAGGCCGAGGTGACCAATTGCACTATTCTATAAGAATGAAGACCGGACTTGACTAAGCAATAGGAATGTGGATAGAAGAACTCTATAATATCCTATGGGCGTATTAAACTACTCCGATGGCAACCAGGGAGACATCTTTCAACCTCCCCTTCGGGGTCAAAGCGGTCATATAGGTAAAAATCGGGATCCCATCGGCTAGGTTGGAGCTATACAACAAGCAAAAAAATTCTAGTCGACTTCAAACAAACCTCGACCTGCTAGAAGAGATAAGGGAGTGAGCTCGGATTAGAATGATCTCATACCAACAATGAGTGGCTCGCTACTACAACATCCTAGTCAAAGCAAAGATCTTCCAACCTGAAGACCACATCCTAAAGACAAGTCAAACTTTCCAAACCCATAGAACAGGGCAAATTAGCCCTGAACTATGAAGAACCATATCATGTTGCAGAAGTCATCCAACCAAAAGCATACAAACTAAAGGCCCTTAATGGCACTCAGGTTCCTCGGATGTGCAACCCCGAGAATCTTTGGATGTACTATCAGTAAGAACTATAATCACTCTAACCTAATCAAGAAAGTTATTCTTTTCCCAATTTATATAGATTTTTTATCGAAGTGACCAGGTGAAGAGCCCGACTAAGATCAACCATATCCGACCATAAATGACATGGTCAAAATTCACCAAGGATATTTCAAATATCCAAAACATGAACTCATGATAATTGAGTCAAGCCTCGTCCATTCACATGGTCACTCGACCCACAAACAAGTTGAGCGGAGGCTGAGGACAATAATGAAGGGGCTAATCCTTTAGGAAGCTTATATGGCCACTTGGCGCTCCTCATCCATGGGTAAGTTGAGTGGAGGCCTATGATAGCTTGGCAAAGATCATCATAGATCAACTTTAGGTCAACCTTGCACAACACCTCATAGAAATAATTTTGGAGTGATAATAACATGACATCAGGCTAACAACCACACAAGACACACAAAATTGACAATGAAAGAACATTTTCTTTGAAAAGGGAAGTTTATTACAAAGTAACTTCATTTGGATAGTTTGTTATAGCAAAAGGAAGAAAAGGTCTAAAACTCAAGCTCCATTGACATCCTCAGGTTCAGTCATCATCCTCGGGTGCAAAGCCAAACTACATTTGGTATGGTCCTCGGTATTCACCATGCATGAAAACCTTCCCCCTTCGATGGTCATCAATCCTCAGCAAGGGACATCGAGGATCGAATAGCAGGTACCCTCTCGGGAGCCCATCTATCTCCCAGATATTCCACCAAGGATGGCCAAAAGGCTGGCTTGCCAGGCAAGAAAGATCAAACCCTAGAATGGTCTAAGACCTTTCTGTGGAGTATAATGTTAAGGCGGCCCCCGACTACCAATGCTTCAACTCTATCACTAGAGTAGTGAATTTTTCCAATGCCTCCCATACCAAATTGGATTGCTCGTTAGCACATTCCCTTGAAGTGTCCTGCAGCTGATCAGAGGTAGGTGGAGACTCCTCCAAGCAGAGAAAAACACCGATGATCTCATAGCATCGGATGAGGCATGCCACCATGACATTGCAGAAGACTAGCAGACTGGTACTAGCTTCAAGCAGCAAGACCCCATTTATAGAGAGGTTGGATCTAAGTGCCTCTAACCACCCCCTCTAATCATGTGATAGGTGTCACCTTGTGAGAGGCCTTAGAGACCATGCCTCCTGAAAGTTAGAACCCCAGTTATCCTTCCCAACAGAGGATCCTTATCGGGGAGCACTGGCATTAAATGCCATGCTCCTAGATAACATAATCCTTCAATGCATAATTCTCTAAAATATCTCAGCTCCGGCCAAGACCTCTGAAATTATATTTGGCAGGGCATCAATGACAACAACAATCATGGTATATTTAGACACCAAACTGAACCTTGATGACTGGATCAGCAAATCGATCCCTCAAAGATATCTCGGCCTGAACTAAGACTTCCAAAATGCTATTCAGCATGACTGAGTACAAGAAGTTATCCTAACCCAAGTCCGGATCTCCACAAGCTAAATGTCCTAAAAATCATCCAAGCACAAGCAGCTATCCTGACCCAAGTTAGGACCTTGATAAGTTAAACGTCCCAGGAATAATCCAATGACAAAATGTGAGGTTGTACTTGAACCGAAGCAATTGACTTGGTGAATTTGCAACCAAATACTCAACTTAAAAGTGACTTCAGAGAACTATCTTGATATCCATCCAACTACAACTTTGAACTTTCAACAAAAAGATAAGCTTAGCAAAGTCAATACCCAAAGAAACAAAACTAGGAAACATGTCGATAACTATCCAAGAGATCAAAGGTCCACCGAAGATTATGACTTAGGAAAATTTCAAGACCAACAAGTCATAATCAACTTTGAAAAATATATTTTGTTATAAGGATAACAAGAACATTGGACACAATAGGAAGACAATCCATTTTCAACATCACAACCACAAGCAATCATGCACATTGGTAGTGTGATGAAAAGAAATTTACTTTATTTCAATTCAGAATGTTTCCATTACAAAAGTTGCCAAAGGAAAATACAACAAGTGAAGTAGAAATAAAATTAAGTACAAAAGCTTAGAATTCTTCAAACAATACTTCGACGTTGGCTTCCACGGTAGGCTCGGTAGTTAGAACTTTAGCCACTATCTACTCAATTGCTGGAACCTCGGCTATGGTGGTTGGCTCATCGGTAGAAGGCTTACCTATTGTAGGTTTAGTTGGCTCCTTGGCTTGTGGCTAATCTTCTTTCCTAATCTCCACATCAGGGTTGAGCTTACCAACATCAACCTCGAGAAAGAAGTGTGCCACCTGGCTTTGCAGGCATCAACGCCATACTCATAGGCTACTGAAAAACCTTCGATTGTTGAAATCTGGCACCTCGAGATTCAATCCACTATAAGCCAAGAATGAGATTCAAGAGCCATGAAAAAGATTAGCCAACATACAGTCGGACTGGCCTAGATACACAGTCGAGCTAGCTCGGGGTGAATCGAGCTGGCTCGAGATGGATTTGAGATAGCTCTCTCAAATGGATAGAAATCAGTGCTCGAGTGAGATGTAGTTGAGCCAGCTCAGCTTTTGATGGAGGTGGCTCGATGGAGGTAAACAGCACGATGGTGAACAGCGCATGGACATGTGAGTGAAAGTCTTTTCATGGGATCTACAATCCCTAACTCATAGATCAGGTCTATTCATGGGGTCTATGGAGCTGTTGTGCTATCCAATAGTCAGGAGAGCATGCGGGAGCTGATCGGATGGCTATTAGAACGATTAAGGCTTATAAAAAGGCCTGACGACCTAAAGAGTCAGAGAGTCTCGAAAAAATCTCTTAGGCGATGCAGAGATAAGGTAGGAAGTGCTGGAATGCTATAGTAGCACCTTCCTAGAGGCAAGGAGCTGAGAGAGGCTCGACGGTGTAATAGTCGAGGAGGGTATCTCCACAGAGAGTGTTAGGAACTTCTCAGAAAGACCAGGAGCAGGTCTCAGAAAGAGCCAAGGATCTTAGGATGCATTAAGAGCATCAAAAAAGCTGGGAGTATCCTAAAATGATGGGATTGCCTAGGAACAAAGGTTGGGTCTTGATGTAGAGACTGAGAGGATTATAGAGTGTCCAAGGATGTCGAGGACCCTGGATCGGTAGATCTATGAGGAAGATCTTCTTGGGATTTCTATGAGATCATTGTATCGGTGAGTGCTTCTAGATTCAGAGAGAGGGTTGATGAGTTGAGATTGTATCTCCTCTGTTATTCTTTCTTGATAGTGAAGTATTGCATATCCCGTGGATGTAGGTACTTGGGCTGAACCATATATATGATTGTGTTTGTCTGTCTTCTTCTATCTTTTCATAGCAACAAGTGGTGCCATATCTCCTATAGGTGATTTTGGGTAGGTGATCCATATTTCATAATTGATGGATCTATCCTAACAGTGGTATCAGAGTCAGGAGGAGTCAGGTTGTTCCAGGGGTTACTGCGGTGGTGATCAAGTTAGAAGAAGAGCACAATCAAGATGGATGCTCTCATGTGCAAGAAGAAACCAGATGGAGCTCAGTGTGAGGTGGAGCTCCAAGTGGAGATGGATCGAACATGAGACTTAGTTTGGGATCGAGCGATCTAACTTGACTCTTATGTTTGCTGAAGAAGAGCACGAGATCCAGTTTGGGATTGGGCATGAGGCGGTAGCCCTAGGACATGAGGATAGTATTATATAGGAAGCTCTCAGATTTGAGGTAGAGCGGAATATCGAGTCAAGATAGAGAATGTTGAAATCTGGAGCCTCGAGATTCAATCCACGATAAGTCAAGAATAAGATTCAGGAGCCATGAGAAAGATCATCCAATCTACAGTCGGGCTAGCTCGGATATACATTCGAGCCAACTCGGGATGAGATCAAGTCGACTCAAGATGGATTCGAGCCAACTCTCTCAGATGGATAGAAATCAATGCTCGAATGAGATGCAGTCGAGCCATCTTGACTTTTGATCGAGCCAGCTCGATGGAGATGAATAGCATAATGGTGAACAACTCACAAGCATGCGAGTGAAAATCTTTTCACGGGATCTATAGCCCCTAACTCATAGACTAGGTCTATTCATGGAATCTATAAAGTTGTTGTGCTATCCAACAATCAAGAGAGCATGCAAAAGCTAATCGGATGGCTTTTAAAATGATTAGAGCTTATAAGAAGGCCTAACGACCTAAGAAGTTAAAAAGTCTCAAAAAAACCTCTCAGATGATGAGAGATAAGGCAGAAAGTGCTAGAGTGCTATAGTAGCACCTTTCTGAAGGTGTGAGGGCTGCGAGAGGCTCAATGGTGCAGCAGTCGAGGAGGATATCTCAACAGAGAGTGCTAGGGGCTTCTTAGAAAGATCAGAAGTAGGTCTTAGGGAGAGCCAAGGGTCTCAGAATGCATCAAGAGCATCAAAGAATTTGGAAGTATCCTAGAATGGTGGGATTTCCTAGGGACAAAGGCTGGAGCTTGATGTAGAGGCTGAGAGGATCATAAAATATCCAGGAATGTCGAGAAATCTGAACTGGTAGATCTGTGAGGAAGATCTTCTTGGGATTTCTATAAGAGCATTGTATGGATAAATGCTTCTAGATTTAGAGAAAGGATTGATGAGTTGAGATTGTATCTCTTCTATTGTTCTTTCTCAATACTGAAGCATTGTATATCCCATAGTTGTAGGCACTTGGACCGAACATGTATATGGTTATGTTTGTTTGTCTTCTTCCATCTTTCTATAGCAACAGATGGTTCCATATCTCCTATAGATGATCTTGGGTAGGTGATTCATGTTCCGCAATTAACAGATCTATCCTAACATCAATGACCTCGACCTCAAACTCCAATGAAGCCTTGTATTCTTCGATGGCTGGCCTCGACAACAGCCTTTGCAATGTTGGCTTCTGACCAAGCCTCCATTGACTTGAGCTCCTCTTTAGTTGCCCTCACCACCTCCTCCTCCAACTGAATATTCACCTCGAGCTCAGCAATCCTTTCTTGGTGCATCTCCGCTAGCTTATGCTCCATGGTGAGGAAGCCCTCAAGCTGTGTAATATGCTTCTTAGCTATCGAAAGCTCGAACTTCACCCAAGCTGAATCCTCCTCCAAGTCTGTGCATCCAGGAGATCTCCTTCCAACTTTCTTTTGATTCAGTTGAGTCCGAGAACCATCTCTCCGAAGTTAGCACAATCATGCATTAACTGCAAGAAAAGATTGAAGTCAAAAATTTCAAGTGAAAGAAAATTGATGAAGTCAAAGACATACCTTTAAAAGATCCCCGTACGAAGAGGACAAAGCCTCATCCAGTTGGTGGGCCTTTATCTCAGCCCAGTCAATCGGCAGCAGCATCATCTTGATCATCTCCTGGGTGAGCTGGTGGTTGTGGAGAGCTAAATTATCTCTCTAAAACCTCCTCACCATGATGATGAACTCCTCCTTGGCCACCGATGAGGAGGGCCTGACCCTTACAAAGCTGTAGGAATAGGAGCAACCAGGGAGACCAGGAATGAATTAGATCATACCGACGACGAGGCCCAAGGAAGAGGTGGTGGAGCTACTACCCAGATGGATTTTAGGATTGTCGGAAGAGTTGCCCTTAGGGGTTGTGTGACGACGATCTCCTATGCATCGTCAACTTCAACATGGTCTAAATTAGAAGTCCCAGCCGATCTACTATGGGCAAGCAAAGGCAAAGCCAAAGAAGTTATAGGCCTTGTCTTCTTCTTTGAGGAGTTGAGCTCCAAGCCAAAGCTGAAGAAGTTGTAGGCCTCGTCTTCTTTTTCAAGGAGTTGAGCTCCTCTTCTTCTTCAGAGGTGCCATCCTCTGAAGTGGAGCTCGGCCTCTTCTTCTTAAAGGATAGCATGATCTACTCTAGCATGGGCCTCATCACTACAAAATTAATGAAGACAAAAGTTAGTATAAAAAACTAAAGAAGATTGAATAATTGACAATGTAAGGGACTCAGACATACCCCAAGAAAGAGCAGGACTAAGGCCGGCATCATAGAGTATTTGCTCGGCCAAAAGTTCACTCAACTTTGGCACCTCAACATCAAGTAATCTATGGTAGTCCTCCTAATCCTCAGGTAGGACTGACTTCTCCTTGTTCGGGGAGAGCCGAGGTTGCTCCAAACCCAACTAAAGCCCATAGAAAGGTTCGATGAAACGAAGAAGAACCAGCCTTACCAATCATGAATAGAAGAATGAAGGTCAACAATGAATTTGCACCCATATCAAGAACTAAAATACCACCATCCTTTGTCATAGGGATACCTCTTAAGGTTGAATAATGCCTTGAAGAGGAAAGTCCTCAGCTGGATGCCGAGCCAATGACTCAAACTATAAAGATAATGAATTCGGAGTGACCTAGATTAGAGGATTAGAGGCAAAGATGTGGAAAGGTAACCAAAGACCAACCTAGAGAATTTCCTCATAAAGGGTAACTCAACCTACTGGAGCCAAAGAAATCTTTTTGGCTTAGGACTTTGAGCCAGAAAGCAAAAGAAATAGAATACTGAAACCAAAGCCTTTGAATGTTGGCCTTAGTAATGGACGACTCCTCTCCCCTAGGATCGAAGCCTCCCCGTACAGGACTCTCCCGCCCTACATGATTTGGAACATCAATGCCCAGATGAAGAGGCAACCTTGGTGGTAGTTCGAGAACTCTCCTCGGATCCAGAATGAATAGGAGGCGACCAAGAAATCTAGCTTCCTTGATGATTTCCACCTTGATATTCAACACTGGAAGACATTTTTAGAGAGGGGACAATGGAAAGGAGGAATAGAAAGGACAAATCAAATAGAAAGAAAAAAATAATGAGAAGCTAGAAGGAAGAACGAGAGGACCAACCGAGAGAAGGTAAGAATGACCGAAAACCATCTACTGGAGCCAAAGAGCAAAGTCGCAAAGAAATATCTGACGGACTGGATGCTGGGATACTATAAGCAACTAGCAACCGAAAAAATGAGAATAGTAGAAGAGCATGCCTATTTATACTATACTCCAATAGCCTAGATCAGAGTCTCGACTCACTAGATCTTTGTTGCGTATCTCAAATCAAAACTATCTAAACACGCAACTCTTCAACGCACCACTACTCTGATTCAACCATATAAACCAATGCGTATGAAACATCACCAATCCAATGGACATCAGACAAATGGTGACTTGTAATTGGTGGGCCCATAACTGCCAAAAAGCATCTTTCAAGGCTGAAATGATGATTTGCCTCGAACTACCTATCTCTCATAAATACAATGGGATCCGTGCAATATCGAATCATACTAATAATTAAAGCATAATTCACGAAATGATGCATCAATTCAGTTGTAGGAAATACGAAGTGACAAGACGATTCATCTAAAATACCAATAGCTCAGATTCGCCAACTCGGATATATATCAAAGAGACGGGCCAAGGAATACTACTTTTTTCACTCGAGGCAGCAATCTCAAGGCAAGTGTCATGGGGTCATACCACTTTGGACATCATTCTCGGTGCTCACCCTCAGACATTATTACTCGACATCACATTTTCTAGAAGGTTCTAGTTAGGTGCGTTCATTGGCCGAAGATCGAGGCCTATTAGTTGACCTTGATCATAAGCTTTATTTGGATATCCTACACCTTCTGTGAGAGAACTCTTGACCGCATTACACCCCACTTAGAGATGCTATCCTCATCCCCAAGCTAAAGAATCCATCATTCGACCACTAATCTAGAGATCAAATAGTTACTGATTCCAAGGTCAGGATCTGGCTGACAATATGTAATAAAATCCCATAACCGATGCCCATATAAATACATTTGAGTTGAAGCCTCAGTTGTACACTGACCTTAGGCCACCAATCTATTCTACCACATGAGTGACTAAAGAGAATCCCCCAATAGACTCACACCATCCATGACTAACGAACCTAATTTATAGGTTAGTAGGCAAATCCCCTATTCTAATGGGCTGACAAATCACGATCTCGCCTAATAAATCTATGTTAAATGGCCTACATCTCCACCTCTATATAAAAAGATAATGAGAGGACCCCCGAGGCATGCAAGACAAACTTTCATACTCTCTCTCTCCTACTGTGTTCAAGCTTTAGCTAACTTAAGCATCGAAAGGGTCTCTCATCGGAGAACCTCCGATAAGTGTGAACTTCTTTTACAGATTTTCTTTGGTGTCCCAATTTCTGGATCAGTATTCATTCCCAGCTACGTGCACCCATCAGAGTCTTGTGGCAACAAAAACAACAATAGCGCATTCACCTGTAATTGAGAGGAGAAAGAGGAGGTTGTTTATGCTAGCATTCTAATTTTAAAAGAAAAGATTAATTTAAATTCTTATCCTCTAAATTTTAGTTGGTTTAAATACTTTAAAATATCTTTTTTTTTGGTAGATGCCTCTTTCCAAAGATCTATGACTTTTTAAAAGAGGGTATTGAATTTTGAAGAAATATGGTGTTTCTGGAACATCACGTATCTTCATAAACATTGTGTTTCCTTGGTTACCTAGATAGAGTCTATAAATAGACCCCTCTAGAATATATTTGTTAGAATTTATACATCCAACACTATCCGATCTCTCACATATACACTAATGCTCTATCTTCCAAGAGACTCAGACTTTTACTCTTGGACTCTACTTTTCACTTTCTTCTTTCTTTTTCTTTCTGGGCATTTGAAAGAAGTCATTCAAGTTAAGCCTTCTAACAATGGTGCTCGTTAGAGATAGATTGAGCTAAGTTGGATTGTTGTACCTTAGGGATGAGATCACTATAGACTATATGTAGGAGGTGAATCATATTCTTAGGACATTATTCTCACATGCCTTCATCCAGACCGGCTCTTTTTGATCTTTAAAGTTTATTTTAAGTAGTTTATTTATTTTATAATCTTAATCTAAAATTATGATAACAATAGCATAGTAATTTTTGGGCAAGATTATTTCCAACAATCTAAAGGTGCAATCTTAAGAAAATTAAATATTGCTATTGGTTGCTTAAAATAAATTTTATTTTGAATGCATAAAATAAGAAAGTTTTTGGCTTTATCATTTAGAGGTTTCTTTCTTTACATAAAATAAGAAATTTGTATTGCTTTGAATATAGCGCAAATAGGATTTGCTACAACTTTAAAAACCATACAGAAACTTTTTTCAGATTTAAAATATTTGTTGGATCTTCCTGCAGCTTTAAAGTCTGTGCAGAAATTTTTTACATATTTTAAAAATCTGTGCAGAAAGTTACTGCAGTTTTAAAAGCCTTAGCAGTTTTCTACTATTTTAATTTCTATTTAAATTGACTTCTATAGTTATTAAATTTTGTGTGAATTAATTTCTATAGGGCTTTAAATTCTGTGCAGAATATTTTCTGCATCTTTAAAATCTGTATAAAAATTTTCTGTATCTTCCAAATTTATGTAGAAATTTATGTTGCTTTAAAAGCTGTGCAAGTATTAGTTGTTCTTTTAAATATCTATTGCTACTACTTTGAAAAATGAGTAGAAATCAAAAAAAATTTTGTCATATTTCTTAGTGCAATTATTTAATTTTATTATTATTATTACTCCCTATTATATTTATTTTAAAACATAGAATTATATTATTGAAAGTTAATAATTAACTATACAAATATATCGGGCTCAACCCTTGAAACTTATGTTTGCAAAACCAATTAAACAACTAAAACTTCATAAATAGGCTTTTGGTCTATCACCTATGTAATAGGTTTAGTAATAAAGACAGTGAATATAAACAATTAGAAACACTTTCAAGATAGAACACAGTTTGAAGTTTATACTAAACTCATAAATAAATATATATTATCATTCTCTTAGATCCATGTTGAGCTTCCTTGGCATTCCATCATCCTGGACTGTAATAATTTGGAATTTTGGATGAAAGATCTATGGTGTTCACTTGTTTAAAACTTGCATGAGTTGTTGTGACAAGCTATTGGAGATGATCTCCACACCTCCATCATATTGTCTCAACATGAGACTTGCTAGTTTTCCTAAGATGCATATTTTCTTTCTCCTCAAAGATGATTGAAGCACCTCCCAAGCTTAAACCTTGATTATGTCTTCATTGAAGATTCAATGACTTTGTCTATTTAACAAGAGTATCTTCCAAGTACTTAAAGCTACAAATAATTATGCCATGTTTTGTTAAGTTTTTAAATATTTTCTCATTCATGTTATAATTTTTTAAGGAGAGACGCTCCTAGTTGTCTTTTCAAAATAATTATCTTAAGCTAATATTACTATTTGTGGCTTATTCATGAAAGGAATATCTTCCCTTCAACTAAGGAAATAAAGAAAACATATTAAATTCTAAATATTACATTACATCTTCTATCCTATCTAATGCAAATGATAGCTAATCAAATTATTAGAATAAAGAAAATCAACTATTTTTCTTGAACTAAAATCAACCAATGGATTTTTTTCTTCTCGGTGGTGATGTTATAGCTTGGGGATCTTCCAAGAAAACCATTATATCTTGGAGCACCATAAAGGCCGAGTTGATTGTTTGGGATATCATTTTTATTAATAGTAAGGTAGTATGGATTAAAAATCTTATCTCAAAGCAAACCTTTAGTACCTAAGCCAATTTTGACTATATTAATCCATTATGATAATAAGGCCATGTTGAACTAACTAATCAAAATAGTACTAATAAAAAGATAAACCAGCATATCTAAATTCATCAAAGATTTTTAAGATAACTCAAAAAGAATAATATCATTTCCTTAGAAGTTGTTAAGTTTGAGAAAAACTTGGCAAGTCAATTAACTAAGGGTTTGCCTGCGAATGGAGTCCTAGAATCACTAAGGAGGGATGAGTTTAAGCTCACTATTTGGTCACAGACAATGGATATCTAACCTCTGTGATTGAAGATCCTATGGAAGAGATTCAATATGGTACAAATGAAGTTGATTAAGTGATCATGTCGAAGCACATTCTTGGAGTATATCTCCTCACATCTCTATGATGAGTGCTCTTATCAATAACAAAGTAAATTTAGAAAGATTGAGTTTCATTCTTAATGAGTTCAAGATAAGAAATCTACAGGATATTAAGTCACAATCCTTATAGGACTTACCTATATAGGAATTATTGTACAGGCTATGGCTAGAGGTTTAAGCTAATCTTAACAAATTCTTATGAAAAATCAACGTACTAAATGCAAGGTCTTTTAATAGCACTAACCGCATTAAGATCCAATTGATCTGTATTGTATATGTGATAAATAAAAATCTGAGTTAAAGGATCTAGTTCAAGATCTAATCACTATGGTTCCTTCAAATGGATACAATCAATGGTAAGGGAGCTTCAAGTCCATAGGAGATCTCATCCATTGCACAGTATAAGTTATAGATATTTTACTTTACAATTTTCAAAACTTTAAGTCTTTTGTGAAAGATTGTTGGAGTTCTAATTTTAAAAAGATTTAAATTTTTATCCCCTAAATTTTAGTTGGTTTAAATAGTTTAAAATATCTTTTCGCCAGACGAGCTTCGACACTTTGAAAGAGGATGTTGATTTCCAAAAAAACATGGTATTTCCGAAACATCGTATATCTCTGGAAATTGCATCTCCTCGGTCACCCAAGTAGGATCTCTAAATAGATTCTATGGGATATATCTGATACAACTTACACATCCAACACTATTTGATCTCTCAAATATACATAATGATGCTCTATCCTACGAAAGACTGAGGCTCTTCTTCCACTCTAAGATTCTGTTTTCCACTTTTTTGTTCTTTTGCTTTCTGTGATCTGAAAAAGGTCTTTCATTTCCTTCCCAGTGTCTAAAGAAAGTCATTTGGGTCAAGCCTCTCAGCTTTTGTACTCACTAATTAGAAGAGAATTGAGTTGAGCGTACCTTAAGGATGAGAATTGCCATAGACCCCCCCCATATGTAAGAGTCGAATTATGATCTTAGAGCAATATTCTCATACGTTTCAATTCAGATAAACTCTTTTGAATCCTTAAACTTTCTTTTAAACAGTTTTGTTTATTTTATGATCTTGATCTAAAATTATCGTAACAGCATCATAGCTGGCAAGATTATTTCCTTCCACTAGTAGTGGTATGCTATCACTTCTTTGGAAGACTCCAATTCTGCCGATGGGCAATATAATCGGCCAGATGAAGCAAAGGCGCCACCTTTACGGGATCAAACTTGGAAAGCGCTTCTTTTGCATCCTTGAGCAGCTCCTCGGCGTACTCGCTCGACCCTTTTAGCCCCATGAGCTTCGGATATGTTGTCTTATCGCTGATCGGATCCTTCCCGGTGGTCTTCCCTATCTCCTTCGATAAGATAATTGGGTTACATCGAGGATGTCATCCACTACTTGGAATAGCAATCCAATGTGCATATCGCCGTAGCAGCTCGATCTGATCATCGGAACCCCGCCGACAATCGCTCCCATGACCACCGAGGCCTCCAGCAGACAGGCGGTCTTGTGGAGGTGGATGAATTGGAGCCCATCGAGGCCCCCGTAGACTCGATGTCCACCATCTGTCCGGCAACCAACCTCTTGGGCCCGATGGAGCGGGAGAGCTCAGCAACTGCGCGGACGATGCGGGAAGGTGGGACAGGGTCATCGGCTGGGTAGGAGGTGAGGTCGGCGAGGTGATCGAAGGCGAGGGCGAGGAGGGCATCGCCGGCAAGGATGGTGATGGGCTTGCCGAAGACGCGGTGGTTGGAGGGCTTGCCACGGCGGAGGTCGTGGTCGTCCATGCAGGGAAGGTCGTCGTGCATAAGAAACATGGTTTGGACCATCTCGACGGCAATGGCGGGGGGCATGGCCTGGCGCTCGCGGCCACCAACAAGCTCGCAGGCGGCAAGGCAGAGGACGGGGCGGACGCGCTTGCCGCCGACGAGGAGGAGTGGCGCATCGCCTCGTAGATGTGCTCAGGGTGGTCGAGGGGGGTGGCGGCGTCCAGGGCCCGGAGCATGGCATCGGCCTTCTGGAGCATGTACTCCTTGAAGTCGAACTCCAACCCAGCGGCGGTGGTGGAGGCGGCGGAGGCGTGGACCTTCATGGCCCCCCGGGGCGGGCAGAAAAGGTGGCCACAGGTGGCGGCGGAGGCGGAGGAGGGCGGAGGCTGGAAGGAAGGAGGAGGAGCAGCAGGTAGGGAGATGGGCCGAAGAGCCCACCACTGGGCTGCAGAGGAGACGAGCAAAGGAAACCATTTTCTTACTCTGTTACTTTCTTCTCCGTTCGTTTTCCTTCATTCTTTTCTTCTTTTCTTATTCCGAATAGGTGGTAGAGCAATGCAGGAATGGGGATTATATGAATAGGGGGAAAAGCAACAGAGGAATGGGGATTGTAAGAGGACTGAATAAAAGGGTTGCAGCGGTCACCCCTAGCCGGTGGGAGGTGGAGGGGAACGTATCTGCGGACACCTCTTACGAGCATTTGCAAAGGAGTAATAAGTGAGTATATTGGGCATTAATCATAGGATAAATATGAAAGCATACCATTCTCTATCATTTATCTATCTACATAAATTTTAAATATCACATCCTGCCATTCATTTGGATCTTAAAATACTCATCTTAATCATCCACCCACATGTACAATTCTTAAAGAGCTTCATAGATTGCTAAGCACTCTATCTAATCTATTTATATGCATAGATCTCAAAGCATTTTATATACGATCCATTCACTTACATAGATCTCAAAGTGTGAGTCCTTTATCATCCATTCACCCACAAAATCTTAAAGCATTAAATTCTCTATCGTTCATCTGATTACACGAATCTTAAAGCACTCTATCCTCAACTACTTGCATAAATCTTAAAGCATTTATCCTCTATCATCTATTTACTTGTATGAATCTCGAAGCGCTCTATCCTCTATCATCCATTCTTCTACACAGATCTTAAAGTACTTCATCATTTATCATTCATCCACCTATGTAGACCTTAAAGAACACCATCATGTATCATTCATCCACCTACATGGATTTCAAAATGCTCCATCTTTCATCCTCCATCTACTTGCACAAATCTCAAAATAGCCCATCCTCCCTCATCTATCATCTGCATAAATATCAAAGAACTCCATCATTTATCATCGATCCATTTATACAGATAAGCACTCTATTCTCTATGATCAATTTACATACATAGATTTTAAAAGTGCTCCATCTACTATATTGCCCAACTATGCAACCCAAAAGGAGATTAATTAGATTTTTTTTTCTAAATTTAAACTTAAAAACAGAATTGCAATTTGTGCTTTTGAAGTTTTAAGTGAAGTGAGATGAGTTAGATAAGTAAGATGTAAAAGCCTAATTTAATGAAAAGGAATTAAGCATAATAGAGTGAAGAGAAAGAAGAGAGAACAACATAAGCAAAATGATTTATAGTGGTTCGGTGCCAATCTTACACCTACATCCACTCTCCAAGCTCCTACTTAAGAATTTCAATCTACTAACGTATTCAAACGAATACAATATCGGATCCTCCAATCCTAACTATCCCAAGCTAGAAAACTTATTTTTCGGATATAAGCTAACCCAAAAATAATCTGATTCAAGGTTCGGATCAATCTTTCCAAGCTTTGAAAATCTTCAAAAGCTTGAGCCCTAAAATAGTAAAACAGAGTGAAGAAAATATACACGTTCAGTATACTTAGCTCCTTAATGAGCACAATAAAGCTTTAAGAAATCTTTATACAAACTGGAGGAAGCTTTTAAGAATCCTCTCAAAGAGATTGAAGACTTGAATGCACGTTGGAGAAGTAGTTGACCTTGAAATCAATGCTTCTCTTGTCTAGGGCTGAGTTTTCTTTGAGCTAAATATTCACTTGATTTTCTTCTTGATGTTTTTATTTTTTAATGCTTTTAAACCTTCATTCAATGCTGGAAGATGAATAGTAGCTGTTGGTAGCTGTTGGAGATCATTTGGAAAACATTAAATACGCCGAATGGAGAAGAAAAAAGCCGTTGCAAAAGTCCCATCGCAGGGGACATTCCTTAGGTCGCCCCTTTCATCACATGTGAGAAAAACACCGTTCCATGGTTTTGTGCAGTTTCTTCAGGGGGCGGGCGCCCCATGGATCGCCGTTTTCCTAACAGGCGAGAAAGAAAAACACCATTCTGTGGTTTTATGCAGTTTCTTCAGGGGGCGCCCCATGGATCGCCCCTTTCGTAATAGGCTCTACATCTTGTGCGTAGAACCTGCAGGAGGCGCCCCATAGGTCACCTCTTTTTTCATGGACGTCCCATAGGTCGCTCCTTTTTGCATACCAGTTCAGAATCAGCGTGTCGGTCCTGCGTACCAATTGTCAAAGTAAAAGGATCGACCTAGGGGTCGCCCTCTTTTATACAAAATGTCATATCTTCACTTTTAAGCTTTCAAATAATTTAGGACCACCTCCAAATGAATCGACATCATCTTGAAAGTTCTTGAGACTTTTGAAAAATTTTAATTTTTGCTCCAATACAAGTAAATTTCAAATTGACCATCTTTAACCAAGTTTTTATAATACAAAAATACTTGAAAATCCTGAAATATCTTTTGAAAACATCTCCAAGAATAGAAATCATTAGTACCCCTCTCAATTATTTTGTGCTCATCAAAATCATTCCTAAGGGCAACAATCTTTCATAACGATAAAATAATTGAGTATAAGCAAAAATAATAGAGAGATGT
Source organism: Cocos nucifera (assembly GCA_006176705.1). Classification (NCBI taxonomy): domain Eukaryota; kingdom Viridiplantae; phylum Streptophyta; class Magnoliopsida; order Arecales; family Arecaceae; genus Cocos; species Cocos nucifera. The sequence continues at coordinate 220,330 of QRFJ01000460.1, forward strand.
TATTTTATGTTAAGAAGCTCAAAAATAGATATATGTAAGTGATGAATTCAAATGCACCTAATTTAGGTTGTTGTTTTGCATATATTGCATTTTTCATGAAAAATTCAATAATTTTTTATAATATAGGATGCAGAAAAGAAAGCATGCCTTCGATAGAATCATAACAAAGGTTTTAAAAGCTGTGGTAATGGGTTGCCCTAACAATTTATTTATTATTTTCATATTAAGTATTAAATTTCAGTAATTTTGGCCATGAAACTGTAACAATAAACTTGAAACTTTAACAATTTGCTTTGTTTTTAATTTGCTTATACTATTTGCATGCATAATATGTCAATATTTTTCAATGAATGATATCTTCTCCCCCTTTTTGACATCATCAAACATAAAAAAAGAAACTCTCCCTCAATAAATTTTCTGTATTTTGCTGCTAAATTTTAATATTCCATTATGAGTATGGACAGCATTTGTAAATCAAAAATTATAAGTCATAGACATATAGGATTATTTGAATTACACAAGGTACATGATTCATTGCATTCATAGGCATTATATATATCCAAAAAATAACAAGAGTCCAAATCATCTAAAATAGAGTCAAGGTACAATATTCATTCAAATATAAATTATAGGCCTTTACTATACACAAAACATGAATAACCAAAAATTACAACATCCATGACAACTAACCAAAAAGTACAATGGCCAAGCAAGATATTAAATACATAAGTCCGACTATACTAGATCTAATAAATATCATGGCTAGAGGCATCAGAATCAGGAGAGTCTGAGATATGATGAGGGATATCGGGATCATATCCAGAAACACGTCCTCGACCACATCTGCCTCGGCCATGGGTAGAAGTACCGGCATGAGAAGAGGTGGCATGAGCATGAGAGCGAGAGGGTCCTGCGGTGAAAGAAGGCAAAGTCTGGGATAGGAGAATGAGTCTAATAAAATCGAGCTATCTCACTGCCCTTCATAGAGTCTGCATAAGTGTACCAATAGCTATAGAGATATCCTCACTAGAACCTCTCATCTCATCCCTTAAGGACCGAATCCTATCTCCAGTGTATGATGAAGACTGTCACCCTCTACCGATAAAACAAAAATCGGAGAGACAAACTCACCCGATCGAGGGATCCCCAACCCCATCACCTATCGTTGTAAATCCAAGATCCTGCCAGTCAGTCTCAATACTGATCCCTCGAGCTCCTCAAGGTGAGCAGACTGAGCAGTGAGCATCTAAAAGAGTGTAGTGACGTGAAGACCATCAACTGATCAGGTGGTGGATCTGTCTAGGATCTCCCCCCTTGAGCAGAACTTGAGGTGAACCTGCTAGCCAACTATTGAAACAAACGATCAGTAACCTGCTATGATACACGGTCGGCAATCTGCTAAGATACAAAGTCAATGATCTGTCGAGATATAAGATTGACAATCGATTGTGACAGAAGGTCGACGATCATCCTAAGCTGATCATCTCCAACTCTGATGATTGTATCTCTGCTCCTAGCTGGTGGTACAGGTGCATCCCTTCTTGCAGACTCTGAGGGACCAGCCTCATGATCAAATACAAACTGGATATCAGGAGATGGATATCAGGAGATGCTCTATGATCACGAGAGAGTGAAGACAATCTCTCCTCCTCTGCTCTGTCCTCCTCCTCAGCTACTCTACCACCTCTGGTTCATCGATCACCAACTCGGATGTAACCCATACAATGCAAGGAATTTGCATTATAGGTGTCAGTATGGGCTAAGTGGGTGGCAGCCTTCCACTCAAAATCTACTCCAAAACTCTTAAAGATCTTAGTGAGTGCCATGCCATAAGGTAAAGGGGCTTTCAATCTAGTCACTGCTTCTCGCATGGCATCAATCATCAGGGCTAGTAAGTTCAGAGGGATTTCACACATAATATGATGCATAATACACAGATTTCTATTAGATACAAAATCAAATCTATCAGCTCTAGAAAAAAAAATGGTGCAGACAATATGATGGAGTACCCTCATTTTCATACTGAGGTCTCTACTAGCATCCAATTTTTCAATCCCACTAACTTCATCCTTTTGTAAAATAGATCTTAGCCTATCTTCTTAGTTCAATAGTCTGTTAGAGATAGATCCTTCACAGGACAGATGGATGAGGAAACCTAACTGCTGAGCATTAAACTCTGCTACGACACCCTTAACTAATGATCTTACTCTTCCATCAAAAAATATGAAATTTTGATAAGACTCCCAAACCAAATCAATGAAAATTATTTCTTTCAAAGTGTATAACGAACCCCAATCCAAGGATTTTATCTTTTCACCAAATGAAAATCTATCTTTTTCTAGAAAATGAAAATCAATATTTTTTTCAGAGTAATCTTTCTACCAAAAAAGAATTTTTTGCTGGAAGAAGGACAAAAATATCCTTAGGGGCATCCCTTAGGACGTCCCTTTTTGCATGGGGTGACCTAGGAGGCACCCCATCCAGATCAAAAATTCAATTTAGCCTCTTTTTGAACAAAATAAGAATCAAGAGTGAGAATCAAAAAAATTTTGACAAGAAAAATGAGTGGATTTTGTTTTAAAAGATTCATTAATAGGGTGATTTTAAGAAAGACCACTTGAGATCTTTAAGATAATAAATCCAAGATACCTAACTCTCTTCTAATTTCACAAAATTTATCTTCATTCAAAGGTTTTGTAAAGATGTTCGTCAATTATTTTTCAGAGCAAACAAAGTCAATCAATACATCATTATTTTGCACATGCTCTCTTATGAAATGATGTCTAATTTCTATGTATTTTGACCTAGAATGTTAGATTGAATTTTTAGTTAAGTTAATGACACTAGTGTTATCACATCTTATGAAAATGTTATTAAGTTTTACTCTAAAATCTTTGAGTTGTTGCTTAATCCACAAGATTTAAGTACAACAACTTTCAGCTGCAATGTATTCGGCCTCGACCGTAGACAATGCCACCGAATTTTATTTCTTGCTAAACCAAGAGATTAAGTTCATACCAAGAAATTGACACGTTCCACTAGTACTTTTTCTGTTTAATTTACATCCAGCAAAGTCTGCATCTGAGTATCCTATCAAATTTATGGATGATTATTTGAAAAATCATAAGCCTAAAGTTTGAGTTCCATTTAAATATTTTAAAATTCTTTTAATAGTATTTATATGAGATTCTTTAGGATTGGATTGAAATCTTGCACACATACAAACACTGAACATGATATTAAGCCTACTAGTAGTAAGATATAATAAGGATCCTATTATGCCTCTATAAAGCTTTAAATCAACACTCTTACCATTTTCATCCTTATCAAGCGTACATGAAGGACTCATAGGTGTGCCAATGCATTTAGAGGTCTTCATTCTAAATCTTTTTAAAAGTATCCTTGTATACTTGCTTTGGCTTGTGAAGATCCCATCTTTAGACTGCTTAATTTGGAGTTCGAGAAAGAAAGTGAGTTCTCGCATCATGCTCATCTCGAACTCTTCCTGCATGAGCCTGGCAAAATCTTGGCATAGAGTTTCATTAGTAGATTCAAAGATGATATCATCAATATATATTTGTATCACAAGAATATCATCAACCTTTTCTTTTATAAAAAGAGTTGTATCTACTTTTTCTTTGGTGAAACCATTTTCTAGCAAGAATTTGCTTAATCTTTCGTACCAAGCTCTAGGAGCTTGTTTTAAACCATATAAAGATTTATTTAATTTAAAAACATGATTTTGAAAAGTATGATTTTCAAAATCGGAGGGCTGCTCTACAGATACTTCTTTCATAATAAATTCAATTAGAAAAGTACTTTTTACATCCATTTAAAATAATTTAAAATTCATAAAATATGCATAAGTAAGTAAGAGTCTTATAGCTTCTAGTCTAGCAACAGATGCAAAAGTCTCATCAAAATTAATTTCTTCTTGTTGGTTATATCCTTTAGCTACTAATCTTGCTTTGTTTCTTATGACATTACCATTTTCATCTAATTTATTTCTAAACATCCATTTTATTCCAATTATAGGATGATCTTTTGGTCTTTTAACTAGGATCCATGCATTATTCCTTTTAAATTGATTAAGTTCTTCTTGCATTGCATTTATCCAATTATGATCTTTTTCAACTTCATCAATAGTTTTTGTTTAAAATGAGAGACAAAAGCAAAATAATTATTCACATCTCTTAGTGAGGATTGAGTTCTTATCCCATGTGTAGGATCTTTTGAAATAATTGTGAACATACCTCCATTTTTTTGAAAGATGATTTGAATCTTTGGATTGTTCTTGTTGATCTTCATCCTCCTTTTTTATCTTCAAGTACCTTGTCATTTTGGACTGATGACTTTTTTATAGTAAGCTCATTTATATCTTCAATAATTTGACCTGCATCATCAACATCCTCTCTCTTTCTTATTGGAAGATCATTAGTTTCATCAAAGACAATATGTATTGATTCTTCTACAGCTAAGATTTTTTTATTCAAAACTCTAAAGGCTTTACCAGAGATAGAATAACCAAAAAAAATTGCTTCATCTAATTTAGCATCAAACTTACCCAACTTATCTTTACCATTATTTAAAATAAAACATCGACAACCAAAGACATGGAAGTAAGCAATATTGGGTTTTCTTCATTTCCAAAGTCATAAGGTGTTTTCTTTAAAAGAGATCTAATTAGAGCATGATTTAAGCTGTAACATGCCGTGTTTATTACCTTGATCCAAAAAAACTTTGGAATGTGGCTTTCACATAGCATGATACAAGCTATTTCTTCAAGTATTCTATTTTTTCTCTCTACTATCCTATTTTACTGGGGTGTTCTAAGTGCAAAAAAATTATGATCAATATCCTTTTCTTCATAAAACTTTTCAAAATCATGATTTTCAAACTCGGTGTCATGATCACTATGAATTTTAAGAATTTGAAGATCTTTTTCATTTGAAACTTTTTGATAAAACTTGATAAAAGTTGAAAACGATTCATCCTTAGATGCCAAAAATAAAACCCATGTAAATCGAGAGAAATCATCAATAATCATAAATCCATATCTTTTTCCACTTAAGCTTATAGTTCTAGTGGATCCAAATAAATTTATATGCAATAATTCCAATGGCCTAGAAGTTGAAACAATGTTTTTACTTTTGAATAAAACTCTAGCTTATTTTTCTAATTGACATGCATCACATATTTTATCCTTTTTAAAATTTAGTTTAGGTAGCCCAACAATTAAATTCTTTTTGATGAGTTTAGAAAGAGAGTGCATACTTATGTGTGCAAGTCTACGGTATCATAGCCAACTAGTTTCACTAATCTTTGCATTCATTGCTACTAGGCATTGCATATTTTGTAAAGATAAATCAGTCAAGTCTACCATGTAAATATTTTCATGCCTATATCTAATGAATCTCATATTTTCATTAGTGGGACTAGTTACAATACACAAAGTAGATTCAAAAGTAACTTCAAAATTCTTATCACATAATTGACTAATACTTAAAAAATTATGCTTGAGACCATCTACCAGCAAAATATTTTTAATAAAAGTGGAGGGAGTAATACCAATGTTATCTACACCAATGATCTTTTTTTTGCCACTATCTCCAAAGGTGACCATCCCTCCATCTTTTGCTTCAAGAGTGATAAATTAAAATTTATCACCAATCATATATCTTGAACATTCACTATTAAGATACCTTTTTTTTTTAATCCTCGGAATGCAAGACATACCTATAAGAAAATTAGATTTTAACTTTAGGTATCTAAACTTTCTTGGATCCTTTTTGGTTAGTCATAATGGTTCCTTTAGTAACCCATATCATTTTTACATGAGAGCTACCAAATTTGTTAGAATAGCATGCAAAGAATTGATGGCCTAATTTACCATAACTGAAACATGAAACGGTATTTTGAGGAAAGTTCACAAATATGTTCTTTAGAAATTTTTATTTCTTAAGTGGATTATAGCCAAGACCAGCTTTGTCATAAACAGTCCTTTGATTTTTTAGAATTATATTTAATTTACTTAAACTTAAGATAAATTTTTCTACTATAGGTTTCAGCTTATTTACTTCAGTTTTTAGGTTCTAATTTTCTTGAATTAGAGCTTTATTTTCAGCTGAAATTTCTTTTTTTTCTTTAAGTAAATATTAGTTTTGCTTTTTCAGCTCTTTGTTCTTTAATCCTAACTTCTTTAGATCATCTAATAAATCATTAAAAGCCTCTTGCAATTCATTAATTATAAAGTCATTTGAAGGTTCAGATGTAACCTCATTTTTATATGCCATGAGACAAAGATTGGCTTCTTCATGGGTGTCATCATCAAAGCTTGAATCATCATTATCACTCCAAGTTGCCACCACATCCTTCTTTTTGAACTTCTTTGGGCCCTTCTTAAGTTGAGGACATTCGGGCCTAAAGTGCCCCGGCTTCCTGCATTCATAACATATAAGGGGTTGTTCTTTTTCTTTCTCTTTGCTAGGCTCCCCCTTGGTTAATGGCCTTCTTTTCAATCCCTGCCTTCTCTTCTTCATGAACCTCTTGAACTTTTGAGTGATGAGTGCAAGCTCTTCATCATCATCTTCATTATTTGATTGGTTCGAATCTTTCTCTTCTTGAGTAACGGACTTAAGAGCAATAGTCTTCTTCTTTTTAGTTTCTTCTTCACTGTGTTGCTTCATGGTGAGTTCATGTATCATAAGTGATCCGAGAAGCTCCTCTAATGATAGAGTATTAAGATCCTTGGCCTCTTGAATCGCTGTGACTTTCACTACTATAAAAAAAGACTACGACAATGGTTCGTAACCGCTGTCGTAGCCCAAAAAATCACTGTCATAGGCTATGGCAGCGATTTTCTAACCGCTGCTTCTGTGGCTGTCGTCGTAGCTCTATGGCAGCGGTTGTTTGAACCGCTGTCATAGATAGTCTATTGCAGCGATTTATAAATCGTTGCAATAGATCGACCTATAGCAGTGGTTATGTAATCGCTACCATAATTAATCTAGCTGCTATAGGTAACCTATAGCAGCGGTTACATAACCGCTGTCATAGATAATCTATAGTAGTAATTTCTTAACCGCTGCCATACCTATAGCAGCGGTTACATAACCGCTGTCATAGATAATCTATAGTAGTGATTTCTTAACCGCTGTCATAGGTCAAATACAGTGGTTGGCACCATTTACATCAGGAACCTATGGCAACGGTTGGCATAAATATGGCAGCGGTTATAAAATCGCTGTCGTAGATCTTGAATAATTAAAAAAAATAAAATTTTTATTTTTTTATATATTTTATCTGATAAATATAGATATATAACATAAAAAATATAATAAATATAAAAATTATTCTAAAATGCTAAAATTTTATTATTGAATAAAATTTATTATAATATTTTTTATAAAAAATAAAATACATCAAAAGTCTCCTAAATCTACATCATCGTCGTCGTCACCTGGAGCCGGAGCTGGAGCTGAAATGCGCGTCAATATATCCTCAAAGCTCATGACTCTAAAATACGCACTGAGCGTCGATATCATATCTCTCACGATGCCCTTCAGATGAGATGCGCGCTCCTCAATCCAATCTGCCCACATTGCAGCATGATCTACCCGTGCTAACGCCTCCTCAAGCTCCTCCTGGCTGACGATATCGAAAGTCTATGAGGAAACGCTCTTCTCAGATTAGTAGCTCATCGACATGTGTTCAGGCCTGCATCGGATCCTCCCAGAGTGCTCAGGCCCTAAGACCTAAGACAGATGGTCATGGGACCTAGAGGTATCTGGGCCCTCGCTCGCGAGTGCATCTAACTGATCCTATAATTATAAATTAAAATAAAATTTTATAAAAAATACTATAATATTAATCATATATACTAATATATTTAATACTTACAAAAATACGCTCGATCGCGGCATTCATCGACCTGCCAATCTTGTCCGTGCAGCTGGATCGATAGATCTCGCTATGGCTAGACATCACTCCATCTCTCATTAGCTATAACAAAAAATAAATTTATTAAAAAGATGATAAAAAATATGAATTTAATTTATATACTAAGATTTAGAATTAATTACCTCTCTATGCATACGACTGGCCATAGACTCGCAGCCTAGAGTGTGCGTATATCCTGGGCTGCACGATTCTTTCGATTCTAACGAAAAGTAGCCTAACAAGTATTTAAATAAATAATAAATATTTAAAAAATATTTAAATAAAACTTTAAGCGTATTGAAAAATTTAAAAGTTAAAAATTTTATCTCAAACTCCTGGCTCCTCCAGTGTCTAACATCCTCTCCCACTGACTCGGAGGACAGTCCTGTATCTAGGGAACAAGCTCCTCCAGAGTATTTCGTCGGTGCTCGAGCCATCCTCTGTGGAGCTTGATCTTGTAATCCTAGTATAACCCTTCGATCTTCTTCAGTCGGGCATCTCAAGTCCTCTCATGATCGGAGAAGTCGTATCTTTTCTGTATAAATTTATCAAAAATTAGTTATAAAATTATTCTAATCAAACATATATAGTGTAAACATATAAAATGCATAAATATAACTAAGATGCACGTACTTACCCATATCTCCTCTCATACCCAGTCCCTGATGGAAGCATCCATCAAACGTTAGTCTCTGGGCTCTACGAAAATGATGTTTGACCGTCTCACAAGTACTCCAAAAAGGGAATGCATCTCTCACACGGTCTCTCCTACCGACCTCTCCTCCGCATCGTAATAAACCATCACTTGATGCTGGCGGTTCCACACGTGTGCCATACGTGTGGGACCATGAAATGTCCGACTGGATGATGCACCTGTAATACAAATATGTTATACAAATATATAAGTATATAAATACTATATAAAAAATAAAATTGTGCTAATATAATAAAAATATATACTCAGATGCATGCGTAGTAGTATGTGCCTCAGATATGGGCAATGGTAGAGGTTCAGCTGTCGGTGGAGTAGATGCCATCGGTGGAGTAGATACCGTCGATGGAGGTTCCTGAGCAGTCGATATTGAGGTGGATGGAGTATGCTCTAACTGCTCCTCGAATGCTGAACTGTGCATAACCCACCAAGGGGCAGGAGTGAAACCTAGATGGCATTTTGGTGCCATCGTGATCTGCAATGTTAATGAATATTAATCAATATAACATCATGACTTATCAAATTCTATTCACTCGAAAGTCGAGCCGACTCCGTGCCTGAGACAGCCGACTCCGTGCTTGAGACATCTGACTAGGATCCTCCCTCAGTCGGCTCGATCATGGCCCAAGCTGGCTCGGCTGCATATCCGAGCCGGCTCGACTGTGTGCCATCCCCTCGATCACTCCCTCTCTTGATCTCTCTCATCGGTGATGGCGGCGAGGCCAAACCCCTCCCTCCCAGCTTTTTCCATCTCTCGATCTTCCTCTCTCCCTCTCTCCCTCTCTCAATCTCCCTCACCGACAAGGCCGGACCCCATCCCTCCCTCCCTCTCTCACTCTCTCGATCTTCCTCGCCGATATAAGGCCTAACCCCATCCCTCCCAGTGATGCCCCGACGAGGCCGAACCCCTCCCTCCCTCTCTTGCTCTCTCGATCTTCCATTCTCCCTCTCTCCATCTCCCTCACCGACGAGGCCGGACCCCCTCCCTCCCAATGAGGCGGCGAGGTCGGACCCCCTCCCTTCCAATGATGGCGGCGAGCCCGGATCCCTCCCTTCCTCTTTCAAGTACAGACCTATCGGATATTCAGGTTTGAATTCGATACCAATAATTAAAATTGGGTCTGCATCTGAATATCCAAATTCTGATCCAAATCCAATCCATTGATAGATCTAGTGCACAGCCGCCGACATTGCACAATCCAAGGCTACCACCATAGCACGACCCAAAAACTACGGCATGCAGATAATTATAATATTTATAATATTTATAATAAATATTTATAATATTTATTATAAATATTTTATAAATTATTATAAATATACATGATTAATAAATAATGCTATAAAATTTTTAAAAAAAAATTATACCTACGGCTATAGAGAGTGGATCGCACCAAAAGCTCCGAGGGTCGCCGACGATGATGCTAGAGGAGGACGATGGCACTAGAGATAATCTGTGAAAAAAAGCAAGATAGTAAGATAGAGAAGAGAGAAAAGAGAAAAGAGAGAGAGAGAGAGAGAGAGAGAGAGAGCAAAGGTGGCTAGGAATGAGAGGCCAGGGGGAGGGGGCACAGTGATGAGGAGGCCGAAGGAGGCTTTGCATTCGACGGGGAGGGTCAGAATGGTGGTGGTGGTAGGGGGTGGGGTTTGGTGGGGGCCGAAGGAGGGTGGAGGGGGGCTTGCCAGAAGAAGAGAATTTGGTTTCGCACCAAGGCCGGAGGAGGATAGATTGTGGGGGGAGGAGTTTCATGAGGGGCCGGCGGAAGGTCGGGGGTGGATGGGGTTCATCGGAGCGAAAGTTTTACAGGAAGCCGAGGGAGGGTCGGATTGGGGTTCGTCGGAGGGGGGTTCGCTGGGGACAGAGGGAGGGTCGGATGGGGGGGGTGGGGGGTGGGGTTTCGCGGGGGGCCGAGCGAGGGTGGAGAGAGGTTCACCGGAGGAAGGTTTCACGAGAGGTCGAGGGAGGGTCGGATGGAAGTTCGTCGGAGGGGGTGTTTCACTGGGGGCCGAGGGAGAGTCGGATGAAGGGGTGGGGAGGCTGGTGGTGCGGTGCCGGATGGCGGAGAGGGGCGGCCCGGGATGGGGGGTGGAGGGGGAGGGGGAAGGAGGGGCGGCACCGACCGGAGGGGAGGAGGCGACACCGATCGGGGGGGAAGGAGGGGCAATGTCGGCTGGGGGGAAGGAGCCTCACCAGTGATGAAGAGGAGGGGGGGAGAGAGAGATCGAGTGCGTACGAGATGGAAGAAAAAATTTGAGAATTTTTAACCTAACCTACGGCAGCTGTTATCGAACCACTGCCATAGTACGGCAGCAGTTATCAAAATGCTGCCATAAATTTATGGTAGCGATTATCCAAAATCGCTATCATAGATCTACGGCAGTGGTTATAGAACCACTGTCGTAGATCTATAGCAGCGATTTTTGATAACCGCTGCCATAAGTTGAAAATAATTTTTTTTTATTTTTTTTAAATATTATATAATTTTAAAATTTAATGTCCATCTTCACCATTTATTATCTAAATAATTATCATTAGAGTATCATCACAAAAGATCGCCTCAACCCGATGGCCCTAGCTTCATCGATCAAAAAAATTTAATTTCAACGATCATGAATGACGATGCAATGATCTGATAGATGGAGACCTTCGATGGATTCAAAAATTTATAATGATGATCTCGATGCTGTTTTTAGCATACTATTAAAGTTTTACTTCAATCGAATATCATTATCATAGTCAATTTAGTATGAAATAATTTCTACCGTTAAATTAGAAATAAGCAATCAAAGGTTTAAATGGCGTCCGATTATAAGATAATTTTTTAGTTAAATGATCTTTATTATAATTTTAAATATTTTATATGGCGATGATAGTAAAATTCAAATCATTTTTATATAAACTATTCATATTAAGCAGATATTGCAAAAGCACGAGTATAATAATCAGTGAAGTTTCAGAATGGTTATCAGGAGACATATAGTTTTAGATCGTTCTTCATCTCATAAGTTAAATTTTATAATCACCATCATAAAAAATAATTAAAGTAGTAGCCAAGATCATGTATAAAAAAAATTATCTCATAATCGAACACCGTTTGGTCCATTAATCACTCGTTTATCATTTAACAGTTGAAACTAACCTATACTAAATTGACCAAGATAATGATATTTGATTGAAGTAAAACTTTAATAGTATGCTACAAATATCACCGAGATCATCGTTGTAGATTTTTGGATCCATCGGAGATCTTCATCTATCAGATCATCGCATCATCGTTCGTAGTTATCGAAATCAAATTTTTTTGATCGACAAAGCTAGGACCATCAGATCGAGGCGATCTTTTACGATGACACTCTAATGATAATTATTTAGATAATAAATGATGAAAATAAATATTAAATTTTAAAATTATATAATATTTAAAATATATATATATATATATGGCAGCGGTTACAATTAACCGCTGCCATAAATCAAATTATAGAAGCGGTTCCTACTAACCACTGCTATAGGTCCGACTTATGGTAGCGGTTATAATGAACCGCTACTATAGGTCGACCTATGACAGCAATTTTTTATAACTGCTACTATAGGTCTGACCTACGGTAATGATTTTTTGTAACCGCTGCTAGAAAACCACTGCTATATGTTGGACCTATAGCAGTGGTTACAAAAATCGCTGCCATAGGTCGGACCTATGGCAGCGATTAATGAAAATCGCTACCGTAGGAGCTATGGCAGTGGTTTCAAAAATCGCTGCCATAGTAAGCACTGCCATAGGCCATTTTTTTAGTAGAATTTAGCCTCCCAAGTTTTTGATAGAGACCTAAGTACCTTTCTTACAAGATCATAGTTAGTATAGGACTTACCAAGACTTTTGAGCTCATTAATGATATCAGTGAAACAAGTAAATATTTAGGTAATATACTCATCAGGTTCCATTTTGAAGAGTTCATATCTATGAACAAGCATATTAATTTTAGACTCTTTCACCTAATTTGTACCTTCATGAGTTACCTCTAATCTATCCCATATCTCTTTAGCAGAATTATATATGAAAATCCTATTGAATTCATTTGCATATAGGGCACAGTATAAAACATTCGTGGCTTTTGCATTAAGTTCTGCCATCTTTTTGTCAACATCATCCTACTCATTTTCAGGTTTGAGAATATCCTTTCCATCAATTTATTTTGTAGGTGAGTGAGGTCCATTCACTATGACACTCCACATATCATAATCAAGAACTTGGATAAAAATCTTCATCCGAGCTTTTTAATAGATATAATTTGATCCATTAAAAAGTGGAGGTCAATTTATGGATTGCCTCTCGACAAGCGAAGTGCCTACTTGAGTTGCCATAAATCTTTTGCTCTTGATGGAGAAATCAAGAAAGGGCTAGAGCACCGGGCTCTGATACCACTTGTTGTCCAACTATGCAACCCAAGAGAGGAGGGTGAATTAGATTTTTTTTTTCTAAATTTAAACTTAAAAATAGAATTGCAATGTGTGCTTTTGAAGTTTTAAGTGAAGTGACGTAAGTTAGATAAGTAAGATGCAAGATCCTAATTTAATAAAAAGAAATTAAGCATAATAGAACAAGTGAAGAGAAACAAGAGAAAATAATACAAGCAAAATGATTTATAGTGGTTCGGTGCCAATCTTACACCTACATCCACTTCCCAAGTTTCTACTTGAAAATTTCAATCCACTGACGTATTCAAACGAAAACAACGTCGGATCCTCTGACCCTAGCTATTCCAAGCTAGAAAATTTATTTTTTGAGTACAAGCCAACCTAAATACATTTCCATTCAAGATTCAAATCAACCTTTCTAAGCTTTGAAAATCCTCAAAAGCTTGAGCTCCAAAATAATAAAATAGAGTGAAGAAAATATACACGTTCAGCATACTTAGCTCCTTAATAAGCATAATAAAGCTTTAAGAAATCTTTACACAAATTAGAGAAAGCTTTTGAGAACCCTCTCAAAGAGATTAAAGACTTAAATGCACGTTGGAGAAGTGGTTGAGCTTGAAATTAATGCTTCTCTTGCCTAGGATTGAGTTTTCTTTGAGCTGAATATTCACTTGATTTTCTTCTTGATTTTCTTTCTTTTTGAATGCTTTGAAACCCTTATTCAATGCTGGAAGATAAATAGTAGCTATTGGAAATCATTTGAGAAACATTAAATACGTTGAACGAAGAAGAAAAATAATCATTGTAGAAATCCTATCACCGAGGGCATCCCTTAGATCGTCCCTTTCATCACAAGCGAGAAAAACACAGTTCTATAGTTTTTTGCAGTTTCTTCAGGGGATGCCCCATAGGTCACCTCTTTTGCAACAGGTGAGAAAGTATGTGTTCTGCATCTTATGCACAAAACCTACATGAGGTGCCCCATAGGTCATCTCTTTTTTTCATGGAGCACCCAATAGGTTGTCCTTTTTTGCATGCCAGTTCAGAATCAACGTGCCGGTCCTACGTACCGGTTGCCAAAGAAAATGGGTCGATCTAAGGATCGCCCTCTTTTATATAAAATATTATATCTTCATTTAAGCTTCCAAATAATTTGGGATCACCCCCAAATGAATCGATATCATCTTGGGAGTTCTTAAGGCTTCCGAAAAACTTCAATTTTTGCACCAACTCAAGTAAATTTCAAATTGACCATCTTTAACCAAGTTTTTATAATACAAAAATTTTTGAAAATTCTAAAATATCTTTTAAAAATATCTCCAAGCATAAAAATTATTAGTATCGCTCTCAATTATTTTGTGCTCATCAAAATCATTCCTAGAGGCAACATACTATCATTTATATACCAACATAGATCTTAAAGCACCCCATTATTTGTCATTCATCTGCTTGCACAATCTCAAAGTATTTTATCCTTTATCATTTATTTACTTGCATAGATCTTAAAGTGCTCCATTTTTATTTTAAAGTGCTTCATCTAAAGTCATTCATCCACTAGCATAAATCTCAAAGTGCTATTTTTCTTTTTCATTCCCACCAAAGCAAGAGCCTTTAATGAGAAAGGCAATTCTTGTATTTGACAAAAAATTCAGTATCACATGATCCTCATGCGATTACATTTTACAACGGAGATAGACAGCAGGCAACATTGCAACAAATTTGAAGTTTTAATGGCTAATTGCTACTTTTAAAACTTTTGAAATCTAAATATAAATTACTCAAACTTAGAGGGTGTCTCTACAATTTTTTCTTATTTTTATTTAGTCCATTTGTTAGCCATTAATAACCAACTAACATGAAGAATGCCAATATAGTCATTTTTTTGATAAATAACATAGTCCATTTTAAATATTAAAATACACGTACATGAGTTAATAAAAATGTTAAATTAATTAAATATATTTAAAAATATATTTTTGTTATAAATAAGTTATTACCATGAAGGATTGACTTGGCTCAGGCCAATGAGTTGAATGATGAGTTGGAGCCAGTGATAGTGAGTCAGGGGTGGTGATCTAGGAAGTCAGAAAGCTTGCCAAAGATCTTAATGGAGTTGACAATTGTCGAGTCTTCAATTAAACCACCAAGAGCACCCTAAAACACCATAGTAGAGAAAGTCTACTTTTTTCCCCATGAGGACTTTCTATGTTGGAGGTTTGAATGGTGGCTAAAGAGAGAGGAAGAGAGAACTCAATGAGTTTAGGAAAGGCTAGTCCTACCAGGATTTTACTATGCCTAAAACTATGAGAGACTCTCTTAAAGATCTCCTCTGGCACTTGTCTTAAGCTTCTAAGCTCACCAGTTGGAGTCAATGACTCAATTAGACCTCAAACTCGAGAAATGCTTCTTCTAACTTACCTAGAGGATCTCTAAGGAATAGTTTACATAAGCGAGGCCCACAGCCCATCACAATTGGTATCTTGGGATATGCAAGGGAGTTTGTTGGAGATAACCGCTCGCACGTCTAGAAAATACAATATGATGCAGTGAGATACAAATCTTATGATTAAAGAGGTCGTTCTATCATTGTAGGTTAGCTATCATTGAATAGGGGGAGACTTAGACATCTCTGCATGCCTTCAGAGTTGCTGCATAGCGGGTATTGATGGCTAAGTTGAAGGACTTCGTGATTGGTTCATGTCAGACTTCGATTGGTTGGTAGTGCCACATCCATCGAATCTGGGGTGTATCATAAGTTTTAGGATAAATTATGCTTCTAGTCCCTGAACTAATGTGCATGTTTTCTGAATGGTCTATGAACCTCAAAAACCTAAAGTCTATTCCCTATATTTTGTGAACTATTCTAATATGATCCTTTCCTTAGATTATGGCCACTTTCTCTCGCCAAAAAATTTGGTTGGCGATAACTAGTGCTTATGTGGTGAAAAGAAAAGTCTATATGATAAAACTGCCTAAACAGAGATGAATAGGATTAACCAAAGTGATGTGGCATAGATGATGTGGTATATAGGTGATGATAAGGTATAACAAATAGAAGTTTTTATTTTGAAGATGTGGCATGGGAAATGACATGGCATTTGGGCGATGATGTGGCATCCATTGTGGAATGTTGTCCGAAAGTGTCCATTTGTTGAGTAATACATCAACATCCGTATACCATGTCATCACTCATATGGGTGTTAACATGGTATGTCATTGACAACATGGCACATCTTGCAAAATTTTCTATCTAAAAGTGTCCAATCATCAAGTACTATGTCATCATCCATATCACTACATCACCCATATCCCATGTCATCATCTATATACTAGGAATTATGGTTTTGAGCCTTTAAGTTTCATAAATATTTTTATATGATCCTTATAGTTAAAAAAAATCTCTAATTAGGTCCTTTGATTTTCATGTATGATTTAATCTAAACTAATATAATTTTAATATTTAAGACTAATATAAAGAGGTAATGTATATATTAAAAATAAGAAAAAAATTAGATTAATAATATATTATTACATTTTTTATTCTACTCCATCTTCAATCATATCCTTAGCCATCCATTCCATCCCCTGATCCCATTTTTCTAAAATGCAAGCATAGAGAGTTTGATCTAAACCCAAGAAGAATGAAAAGCAAAAGAGGATAGGTATAAGAGAAAAAAAATTATTCCTACTTCGATTCATTTATTCTCTAGGCTTACTTATTCTACTTTAGTCGAAGCAAATATCTGGGAATATCCTTAATTACATAATTCATGATTATCGATCTATTCTTTTTTAAGAAGAAATTCGGTAGTAGCAGTGAGCTCGATAATGACAAAACTAAGAACACCAAGCCATGTACTTCTCCATCATTGCTGCTATATCCACAGTGGTGGTCTTTGGATCCTTGAACCTGATCTGCTTTGGGCCTATTTTTGGATCTATATCCAACATTTCTGTTTTGAATATGGCTGCCATCTTTGGCTTTTTAAATGCACCCAGTAACTCATCCCATGTCAAAAGAATCACCTTTCCTTCTATCAGATCAAAATGGTAAATTAAATCATACCTAAAAATTAAATGACCTAATTAAAGATTTTTTAAAACATAAGAATTATATAAAAATATTTGTAAAACTTAAAGGATCAAAAATATAATTTATGGTACATGGATGATGATATGGCATCTAAGTGATGATTTGGCATATGGAAGTTGATGTGTCACTCAGCTATTAGACACTTTTGGATAAAATTCCATAGAAGATGCCATGTCATCATTCAAATGCCATATCATCAAAATAAAATTTTCATTTGCTATGCCATATCACCTTAATTAATGCCACATCATCTCCTTATAGGCGGTTTTTGCTACATAGGTATTTGGTTTTGTCATGTAAGCAACTGTTGCTCTAAGAATTGATTTTGATAATTATAAAATATTTGAGGAGATTACTAATAATTTTGACTTGAAAAAAGATTTATTGTATTTCAGGGGCAAAATCATAATTTTATCAAGTTTTGATTCGAAAGCCTCAAGGGCAAGTATAGAAGATTTATAATCTTTTAAAGATAGTCCCATGATTTTTGGATCTATATTTTGGAAGAAAATCAGTTTTGAAGAAAAGGATCGACCCCTGTCAAAAGGGGCTGATTGGCATGCTATTTTTTGGCTGGCACATCAAAGAGGACGACCCTGAGATCGACCCTTGGGATCGACCTCTATGCCAGGGGTCGATCCTGGGATTGATCTCTGCTTTTTCTGTAAGCCAAAAAATAGAAACTAGTCATTTTCTGACTCCTGCTATAGAGATCAACTCTGAGATCGTCCCCTGCAGGGGTTCACCCCTATGCAGGGGACGACCTCAGGATCGATCCTTGTGATGAAAAATCTCCATAACAAGTAGTTTTTCAATCATTTTTAGCTGCATTTAATGCTCCAAAATGGCTCTCCAATGACTACAAATTGGGTCTACTTTCTCTCCAGCCATCATAGAGGATATAAAGGCTTTCAAAAGAAATGAACAAAAAAGAAAGATTCAAGCATTCATTTCAGTCCTAAGCAAAAAGCCCTCTTCAAGCAAAGAAGCTTTCATTTCAAATTCACCAACCTCTCAAGAGCTCATTCAAGTCTCCAACAACCTTAAGAAAAATCAAAAAAACTTCTTTCTTTGTTGTAAAAAGTATTCTTAAGATTTTATTTGCTTATTAAGGGAGCTAAACTTGTATTTCATTATTGTTAACTCCTATATTCTATTTTGTATTATTTTAAGTTTTAGAAGGATTCCAAAATTTGGGAAGATCTTTCTAAACCTTGAATCGGAGTGTGTAGAGTTGACTTGTACCCAAAAAATAAGCAAGTTAGCTTGGGATAGCTAGGATTGGAGGTTTTCAATGGTGTATTCAGTTTGAATGAGGTTAGTGGATTTAAAATCCTAAGTAGGAGCTTGGAGAGTGGATGTAGGTGCAAAGTTGGCACTGAACCACTATAAATCTTACTTGTTTATGGTGTGCTTGCTCTCTCTCCATTTTTATTTTATTAAATACTTATCTTTTTACTATTTATCTTTTCACCTTACTTAAATCACTCACCACATAAAATTTGCATATCATCACATAATCTTGATAATTTTAAATTAGTTTTAAAAATTTAAAAATCTAATTCACCCCTCCTCTTGGATTGTATAGTTGGGCAACAAGTGATATCAGAGTCTGGTGCTCTAATCCTACTTTGATTTAACTATCAAAGAGCTAAAGATCTATGGCAACTCAAGTTGGTGCTTCACTAGCTGAGGGGCAGTCCACAAACCATCCTCCACTTTTCAATGGATCAAACTACATCTATTAAAAAGCTTGGACATTCAAGCACTTAACTATGATATATAGAGTATCATAGATAATAAACCTCACACATCCACTAAGATAATTGATAGTTAGAATCAATCAAATTCAAAAGAGAATGGGATGAGGTTGATAAGAAAATGGCTCAACTCAATGCTAAAGTCATAAATATTTTATATTGTACTTTAGATGCTAATGAATTTAATCATATTTCAACATGCATGTCGGCTATGGGATATGCTAGAAGTAATACAAGAAGATACTAATTAAGTTAAGAAATTAAAAATTAATATGCTTGTGCACAAATATAAACTCTTTAAAATAGAGCATGATGAATCAATAACTGAAATATTTACTTATTTTATGGATATTATTAATGATCTAAAAAGTCTTGATAAGTTTTATTCTAATAGCAACCTTGTGAGAAAGATTCTTTGGTCATTACTAAGGACTTGGGAGGTCAAAGTGACCGCAATTCAAGAAGCTAAAGATTTAAACATATTATCTTTAGAGGAGCTTCTAGGATCGCTTATGACATACGAGCTAAGCATGAAGCAACATCAAGAAGAAGATGTCAAGAAAAAGAAGACAATCACACTCAAATCCATCACTCAACTAGATGAGAAATTCGATGAAATAGAAAATCAAGATCAAGATGAAGAATTGGCCCTCATCACTAAAAAATTTAAGAAATTTTTGAAGAAAAGAAAATAAAGGATGAGGAGAAGGCTATCTACAAAATGAGAGCATAGCAACAAAAAGGATAAGGAGCAATCCTTAATATGCTATGAGTGCAAAAAGTCAGGGCACTTTAGGTCTGAATGTCTGCAACTCAAGAAGGACCCCAAGAAGTATAAGAAAAAGACTATGGTAGCTACATGGAGTGATAGTGATGATTCGAGCTTCGAAGAAGAAGAGTCACATGAACAAGCCAACTTATATCTTATGGCACATGAAAATGAGGTAAATGCTGAAACATCAAATGAATTTATTTTTGAAGAACATTAAAAAGCTTTTTATGATTTAGTAGATGATTTAAAGAAGTTAAGGGCTAAAAACAACGAACTCAAGTTAAAGAATCAATCCTTACTAAAAGAAAATGAAAGTATTTCAAGTGAAAAACTAGCTTTAAGTCAAGAGAATCTAAATTTGAAAAATAAAATTGACAAGCTAAAACCAATGGTAAAAAAAATTACTTAAAGCTCAAACAAACTACAAATGATACTTGAAAATCAAAAAATTATTTATGATAAGGCCGGTCTTGGCTATAATCCCTTAAAGAAATAAAAATTTCTAAAAAATATTTTTGTGAATTCATCGAGCAATAAGTTTTCAAATATTACTTGCTTTAAATATGGTAAAGTAGGACATAAATCCTATACATGCTTCTCTAGCAAATCTGAAAATTCAAATGTGAAGAAAATATGGATTTCAAAAGGAACCATTATGACTAACCAAAAAGGATCTAAGAAAACTTGGGTAACTAAAGTCAAAACTTGATTTTTGTATGTAGGTGTGTCTTGCATCCAAAGAAGTAAATCGAAAATGATATCTTGATAGCGGGTGTTCAAGATACTTGATCGATGATGAGTCCCAATTCATTACACTTGATGCTAAAAATGGAGGCATGGTTACCTTTGGAGACAATAGCAAAGAAAAGATCATTGGCATAAGTAATATTAGTATCACTTTCTCCAAATATATTGAGAATATTTATTAGTAGATGGCTTAAAATATAATCTTTTAAGTATTAGTCAATTTTGTGATAAAGGATATAAAGTTATTTTTGAATCTTCATTATGCATTGTAACTAGTCCCAATGATGATGGCATTAAATTTGTTGAGCATAGGCATAGTAATGTTTATATGGTAGGCTTGAATGATCTTTCCATGATAAACATGCAATGCCTAATAGCTATGAATGCCAAAATTAATGAGACTAGTCGGCTTTGATACTGAAGGCTTGCACATATTAGCATGCATTCACTTTCAAAATTTATAAAATAAAAATTAGTTACCAATTTACCTAAGTTGAGTTTTGAAAAAGATAAGATTTATGATACATGCCAACTAGGTAAGCAAACTAAAATTTCATTCAAATCTAAAAATATAGTTTCAACTTTTAGGCCATTGAAACTATTGCACATGAATTTGTTTAATCTTTCAAGAACTACAAGCTTAGGTGGAAAATATTATGATTTTATAATTATCGAAGATTTTTCATGTTTCACATGGGTTTTCTTCTTGGCACATAAAGATAAAATTTTTCAAGTTTTCTCAAAGTTTTACCGAAAAGTTACTAATAAGAAAGAATTTTAAATTCAAAATATTCGAAGTGATCATGGAACTAAATTTGAAAATCAAAACTTTGAAAAATTTTATGATGAAAAAGGTATAGATCATAATTTTTCAGCATCTAGAGCATCCCAATAAAATGGGATAGTAGAAAGAAAAAATAGAACTCTAGAAGAAATAGTCCGTACCATGCTATGTAAAAGTAATCTTCCAAAATATTTTTGGGCGAAAGAAATTAACACAGCATGTTATATTTTAAATCATATCCTAATTAGACTAATTTTAAAGAAAACACCTTATGAGCTTTGGAAAAAAAGAAAACCAAACATTGCATATTTTCATATTTTTGGTTGTCGATGTTTTGTTTTGAACAATGGTAAAGAAAAATTAGAAAAAATTGATGCTAAATCCGATGAAGCTATGTTTTTTGGTTGCTCCTCTTCTAGTAAAGCTTTTAGAGTATTCAACAAAAGAACTTTAGTAGTAGAGGAGTCAATATACGTTGTATTTGATGAGACTAATGATCTTCCATCAAAGAAGAGTAAAGGTTTTGATAATGCAGATCCTCTTATAGAAGGGATGAAGGAGTTCATCCTAAAGGACTCAATAATTCAAAATGAAGAAGAACATGAGAACAAACAAGAGAATGAAGGTGAAGGACAACAAGAACAATCTCAAGGTACAAATGATCTACCAAGAGAATGGAGGTATGATCACAATCATCACAAAAAATTAATTATTGATAATCCTACACATGGATTAAGAACTCGTTCTTCACTTAGAGATGCATACAATCATTTTGTATTTATTTCTCATTTTGAACCTAAGATCATAAATGAAGCCGAAAAGATTATAATTAGATAAATGCAATGTAAGAGGAACTTAATCAATTCGAAAGAAATAATGTATGGACTTTAGTATTAAGATCTAAAAATCATCCAATAATTAGTACAAATGGGTATATAAAAATAAGTTGGATGAAAATGGAAATGTAGTTAGGAATAAAGCAAGATTGATTGCAAAAGATTATAATCAAAAAGAAAAAATTAATTTTGATGAAATCTTTGCATCGATTGCTAGATTAGAAGCAATTAGACTTTTACTTGCTTATACTTGCTTTATAAACTTTAAATTATTTAAAATAGATGTCAAAAGTATTTTTCTAAATGATTATATTGCTAAAGAAGTTTATGTAGAACAACCATCTGATTTTGAAAATGATGACTTTCCTAACCATGTTTTTATATTAAACAAAATATTATATGATTTAAAATAAGCATCTAGGGCTTAGTATAAAAGGTTAAGTAAATTCTTACTTAATAATAATTTTTCAAGAAAAAATGTAGATACAATTCTTTTCATTAAAAGAGATTTTGATGATATCCTAGTTATACAAATATATGTTGATGATATTATATTTGGATCTACTAATAAAATTTTATGTCAAGATTTTGTTAGGTTCATGCAGGAAGAGTTCGAGATGAGCATGATGGGTGAACTAACGTTCTTGCTCGGACTCCAAATCAAGTAAACAAAGAAAGGGATCTCCATCATCCAAAGTAAGTACACAAGAGAGCTACTCAAAAGATTTGAGATGGAGAGCTCCAAAGCCATTGGTAGCCCCATGAGCTCATCATGTAAGCTTGATAAGGATGAAGAAGGTAAAAGTGTTGATTTAAAACTTTATAGAGGAATGATAAGTTCTTTATTGTATTTAACTACTAGTAGATCAGATATTATGTTTAGTGTTTATTTATGTGCTCGCTTTCAATCAAATCTAAAAGAATCATATTTAAATGCTGTTAAAAAAATTCTTAAATATTTAAAAAGTACACAAACTCTAGGATTATAATATTCCAAGGACTCTTTAATTGATTTAATAGGATATTCAGATGTAGACTTTATTAGATATAGATTAGATAAAAAAAAGCACTAGTGGAACTTGCTAATTTCTAGAAGTTACTTAATCTCTTGGTTTAGCAAGAAGTAAAATTCAGTAGCACTATCTACGGTCGAGGCCGAATACATTACAGTCAAAAATTATTGTGCACAAATCTTATGGAATAAGCAACAACTTGAGGACTTTGGCCTCAAACTAAATAAATTTTTTGTAAGATATGATAATACTAGTGTCATAAATCTAACTAAGAACCCAAATCAATATGCTAGATCAAAATACATTGAAATAAGATATCATTTTATTAGAAAGTATATTTAAAATAATGACATAATTCTTAATTATGTTTGTACTGAAAAATAATTGGCTGATATTTTTACTAAGGCCTTAAGGATAGATTTTATAAAATTAGGAGAGAATTAGGAATTCTTGATCCATTGAACTAAACTTTTTTTTTTATTCCAAGTTCATTTCGGTCAAAATTACCTTGAACCAAATCTTGAGCTTAATTCTCATCTTTCAACCTTTAAAATGCTCAAATTTATAACTTTTTTTAATCAATCAAATGAATAAAATTCTACCCTCAAAGTCTCAAATTTTTCTAGAATTTTTCTCATCATTTTTTGGATTTTTCTGTGCCATGGGTCGACCTAGAGGCTGACCCTAGGGCATTTTAGTCAATTCTCACCTAACCCTTTGGGCGGCTTAGTTTATTTAGGAATTTATTCAGCCAAACAAGCCGACCCTTCTTCTTCCTCTGTTCACCATCCCAACCAAGCCAAAAACCCTCTTTGTTTTCTTCCCAAAATCGGCAAAAACCCACCAAACTCTCCATTCCACCGAAGTCTCCCCTCCAAATCGCTACTAAGGAAGCTGAATCCCTCTCCACTTTCTCCCATTTTGGGCGGTTTCAAAGCTCTAGCAAACCCTCACCCCAAATTCCATCGTCGGCCATTCTCCTCCAAATCTCCTCTCTCTCTTCAAAAACTTCTTCCACTCTACCTCTCTTTGAGTATCTTAAATTAGTAGCAAGCCTCTCGTGTTTAGAATGGCACCCAAGATAAAGTTACCATAGAGGAGAAAGTTCGTTCATGGCCTAGAAGAAGAAGCTCGTCGAAAAGGATGGCAGTCGAGCCCTCTCCAGCTCCAACCCCTCCTCCCAGTCCTGCTCCAGCTTCCTCACCATCCCCTCTCACTCCAAGTTAGGTCCCCCTTTCTAATTGTAAAGTTGAACCAGGGAAGAATATAGACTTTGGATTTTTTGAGAAAAAGAGATTTTCTATTATTTCAAAAATTAAAAGTCAAGGATGAGAGTTCTACTGTCTGTTGAGGGAGAATGCTTATGTTGATTTGGTCAAAAAATTTTATTTGAATTTAAGTTACTCTAATGGAACAGTAAAATCATTTGTTAAGGGTATTGAGATTGTACTTAATTTAGTCCACTTAGGAAAAATTTTATATTTACCTTGTGAGGAATACAAAAAAATGGAACTTACTCATAAGGAAAAGGGACTGAGAGCTATTTTGTGAAGGGACTTTGAAGAAAATTTGAACAAATTGGATGCTAAAATTCTTTCTGTGGAGAAGAGACTGCTGCACCACATGGTCACCAAGTTACTTGTCCGTAGGAGTGGTAGACATGATCTCTTATCTAGTAGGGACATATGCATTATATACCATGTGATCACTGAGACCCCTTTGGACTTCCCTATTTTGATGATTGAGGCCATGAGGGAGATACTGAACAGATCAAAGGCTCACTTGCCTTATGGTATGGTCCTTATCTTAATCTTTAGGAGGTTTGGTATCAGTTTTGAGGGAGAGGCTGTCACCAGATTATCACACATTGATACCATCAACTGCCACACACTGCACCGTATGAATTTTTTAAAGATTGATGATAGTTGATCGAAGGGTATTGAGGAGGAGAGAGCAGAAGAGGAGGAACCGTCTTTACCTCCTCGTGATCACAGAGCATCTCCTGATATTCAGTTCGTGTCTGATCACGAGGTTGGTCCCTCGACGTATGTGAGAAGGGATGCACCTGTACCACCATCTGAGGGTAGAGATACAACTATCAGATTCGCAGATGACCAGCTCAGGATGATCGCCAACCTTATATCTCAATAAATTGCCGATCATATATCACAATAGATTGTCGATCGTTTGTCTTAATAGATGGCCAACAGGGGCACTTTGAGCTTCTTTCAGGGAGAGAGATCTCAGGCTGATCCTCACCAGACCAGTCGATGACTCCACATATTATGACAGTATTTTAGATGCTTACTATGATGTCGACTCATTTTAAGGAGCTAGAGGATTCAGTATCGAGATTGATAGGAAGAGTATTGGATCTTTAAAGGCAAGTGAGAAGGTTGAGGATCCCTCAATTGAGCAAGCTTGTTCTCTCGATTTTTGCTTTGTCGGTGGAGGGTGACAATCTTCGTCGTACTTTGAAGGCCAGGATTCAGTCCTTAAAGGATGAGATCAGAGGATCTAATGAGGATGTCTTTACTGCTATTGGTACACTCATGCAGTCCTTGTCGAGAGCAGTGGGATAGCTTGATTCTATTCGACTTATTCTTCTATTCCAGACCTTATCTTCCTTCGCAGTCGGACCCTCTCGCCCTCTTGTTCATGCCACCTCTGCTTGTGCTAGTACTTCTACCCATGGCCGAGGCAGACATGATCAAGGATGTGCCCATGGATTTGATCCTGATACTCCTCATCATATTTCTGACTCTTCATCTGATTCTGACACCTCTAGCCGTGACCTTTACTAGATCTAGTTTAGTCACCTGTGTGTTAGTTTATGGTCTTGTTTCTTTTAATTGTTTATATGTATTGATGGTTAAGTCATGGTTGGTTGTATTTTTTGGATACCCATGACTTCTATATATATTGATGACTTATGTAGCCTTATGTTCTAACACTTATCTATTTTGATGACCTTATATTCTAATTTGTTGTGTGTGGAATATCTATATATGATGATATCATTTGAATGATGTTAGAATTAACTCTTATGAATGATTTAAGATTCCTATTATAGTATACTGTAAACACTATCTTGCTTGCCCTATATGATTACTCTATACATTTTCTTTGTAAACTCTTATTTTAATAGAAAAACATATAGAATAATATAAGGAGGAGGCTTTTTCTTTTTTTCTTTAAAAATCCCTCAAGATCGTAATTGATGATGTTAAAAGAGAGAGTAAAGAAATAAAATTGGACAAGCAATAAGCAAAATTGACAAAAGAAATAAATAATTCAAATAAGTAATTCAAATTTTCTCTAAACAATTTTTAGACTACTCTTTTTGCAAATTACTCAAAAGCTTGATCATATATAATCATCAAACTGCTCTTGATACAATATTATTCAAATGATTGGCTATAATGTTCAAGTGATGCATCTTCATAAATTTAAAATTTTTAATCAATGCTTCATATATGCTATATTTTGCTTTTGCTCAAGTGTTTTGTCATCATCAAAAAAAAAGAGATTGTTGCTCCAAGAATTAATTTTGATGATTATAAAATATTTAAAAAAATTACTAATAATTTTGGTTTGAAAAAAGATTTATTGTATTTCAGGGGCAAAATCATAATTTTACCAAGTTCTGATTCGAAAGCCTCAAGAGCAAATAAAAGATTTCTGATCTTTTGGAAGCAGTCTCATGATTTTTGGATTTATATTTTGGAAGAAAATCAGTTTTGAAGAAAAGGATCGACCCATAGGTCGACCCTTATCAAAAGGAGCTGATTGGCATGCTATTCTTTGGCTGGCACACCAAAGGGGATGATCCAGAGGTCGACTCCTATACCAAGGGTCGATCGCAGGATCGACCTCTGCTGTTTCTGCAAGTCAGAAAATAAAAACTAGTCATTTCCTGACTTCTGCCATAGAGATCGACCCTGGGTTGTCCCCTGCATAGGGGATGACCCCAGGATCGATCCCTATGATAAAAAATCTCCATACCAGCTAGTTTTTCAATCTTTTTCAGCTGGATTTAATGCTCCAAAATGGCTCTCCAACGACTATAAATTGAATCTATTTTCTCTCCAGCCATCATAGAGGATATAAAGGCTTTCAAAAGGAATGAACAAAAAAAGAAGATTCAAGCATTCATTTCAATCCTAAGTAAAAAGTCCTCTTCAAGCAAAGAAGCTTTCATTTCAAGTTCACCAACCTCTCAAGAGCTCATTCAAATCTCCAATAATCTTGAGAAAAATCAGAAAAGCTTTCTCCTTTGTTGTGAAAAGTGTTCTTAAGATTTTATTTGCTCATTAAGGAAGCTAAACTTGTATTTCATTATCATTAACTCCTATATTTTGTTTTGTATTGTTTTAAGTTTTGGAACAATTTCAAAACTTGGAATGATCTCTCTGAACCTTGAATTGGAGTATGTAGGATTGATTTGTACTTGAGAAACAAGCATGCTAGCTTAGAATAGCTAGGATTGGAGGTTTTCAATAGTGTATTCTGTTTGAATACAGTTTATGAATTTAAATTCCTAAGTAGGAGCTTGAAAAATGGATGTAAGTGCAAGATTGGCATGAAATTATTATAAATCTTACTTGTTTGTGGTGTGCTTGCTCTCTCTCCATCTTTATTTTATTAAATACTTATCTTTTTATTATTTATCTTTTCAGCTCACTTAAATCACTCACCACATACAACTTGCATATCATCACATAATTTTAGTAATTTTTAAAAATTTAAAAATTTAATTCATCTCTCCTCTTGGGTTGCATAGCTGGGCAACAGCAACAATTATTGCCAGCTAGAATTTCTAGTGAGAAAAAGCATTTGGAATGTGGGGAAAGGACTATTTAAAATAATTCACAAAGTATAAGGACTAGATTTTTGAAGTTCATGGACCTTTTGAAGAATATGTATTAGTTTAGGGACTTAAAGCATAATTTATCTTAAGTTTTGTTATATTTTTGATATCCTAATAAATATATTAATTATTGATAAATTTCATATCAAAATTATTAAAATTGATGAATATTTATTATTATTTATTAAGAATTAATATTTATTAGTTAATTATGCAAAATATATTATTAAAATAATATATTTTAATAAATTAATTATATAATTTAATATATCAATTATAATAAACAATTAGTAAATATGAAAATGAAAAAATAATATATAATAATATGTTATAATTTATATATTTGAATTATAAACAAAAATAATTAATATAATAGATACTTATAATATGCTAATTATATAATATAAATATGAATTACACCAATCTAAATAATATATTAAATAATAAAAATATATTATTATCTAGTATAATTAATACATAATAAATATATTTATTATAATATTTATTTAATTATAAAATTAATATAATATATGAATATATTTATATAGTCTTAATATATATTAATATTAATATAATATAGATAGGGCCATTTACATCATGTAATGATAATTTCATTTCAACTCTAATCTGATATGAAAAAAAATACCATCCCTCGGTAGTATTTATTTAAGTTTCTCTCTTTATAAAATAGCCATAAGATCCATCATTTTTTTTTATCTCTCTCATACTAAATATGATAATATGATATGAGATTTATTTTTTTTATTTTAAATTATTTTTAATAAATTTGAATCAAATAGTTTTAATTTTATTTTTAGTATGTAAGTTTCTTAACAGTGCTGTTGACTGTGTACCATCCGTGATGGAATCCGAAAATCATTACCACATCTAACATATTTATATTAAAATGGAGGCCTCCACTCGGTGCAGTGGCCTCCATCCGCCTCGTGTTTCCGAAACATTAAGAAAAGCCACCACGTGTCTTAAAAAAAAAAAAAGAAAACAGAGAGGTGAGCGAGGGAGGAAGACCAGCGGGTTGGGGATTTTGGTAGAAAGGCCGCCACGTGTTTTTGAGAAAAAAAAAAAAAAAAAAGTGAGCAAGGGATGAAAACCAGCGGGTTCGGGATTTTGATAGAAAGGATTTTATTTGGTTACAAAATTATCAACTTATGGGGGTTTTGTTCTCATGATAATGATGTGGGGCCTATGGAGATCACCAATGGATGGGTTTTTTTGGTGGAGGCTTAGTCCAGAGGCATATCCTTCCACGGCTCTCTTGTTCGATAAATTTTTTTTGAAGCAAAAATATTATTTATTATAAAAAAATTATTATTATTTAGTTAAATAAATTTAAATAAATATATTTAATTTTATTTAGACTTATCTGGGAACCAAATAGATTAAAAGTAAATAATAGTGGCAATATGCCATGTCCAAAATAATCCAATAGATAATTTTTATAGTGAAGATATAGTAGAGTTGATAAAATGCTGGCTTCTATATTGATTTCAAACAAATATATAAGTTGACATCAATATGCTAATATCGGAGAAAAATAAAAATTTTAAGCGGAGATAAGCCGCAAGAGACTCATAAAAAATTATAAATTTAAAAAAAATAAAATAATTTATAAATATCTTATAATTTATATTATATATAAAATATATTTTATATTATTTTAATTATTTTTAAAATATATAATAGATATTAATAAATTAATAAAAATAAAATATTTTATAAAAAACCATATCCTGTGCATAGCACACGAGATCATAAACTAGTAACTTAACATAAAAAGAAAAAGTTCTTTCACGACTTGTACGTGGCCTAGTTAAGCATGATAAAAAATAAAGAGCATGGCAGAAAAGGATACAGAACGTGAAAAAATCAGAGCAATGACACAACAGGAAGAGAAAAAAGATTTAGAAAATAAAATTTTTTTATCGAATGATTGGATGGCTAATTTTATTTTGATTTTGATGAAATTTCAATATGTTCTTTCCGACATCAAGCGCTACAAGTTGTTCTGATCTTTGAAAAGTCTTCTCCATAAATTATTTCAAACACCTACGTTTGATGAGATCTATCCTCTATTCCTGTTTATCATTAAAATTCATCTTATTGATAATGAATATTTTTATTTTAGAAACCAAAATTTAGACTTGAAGATGTATTTATATAATCTCTAATTGATCTAGAAAAAACCTATGGTAATCTATTATTTTATATAGTGGAAGTTTTACAACATAAATCTTGTGCTCTTACACTTTATTTTATTTATATTTATTGGATTTGATATTATTGAATTATTATCTATTTTAATTAGTACACGGGAGATAGAATTTATCTTAGATATAATTGTATTTGTGGCCCTTTCATCCTAACAACTGGTATCAGAGCTTTAGTTAGACAGTCAATGTGGTTAATGTTGGTTAAAATGGAGGATAAATTCAGTATGATTAAGTTAACTTCGTTGAATTATTTCTTATGAAGGATGATGATGGAGGATTTATTATATTATCGAGATTTATTTGAGCTAATTGAATTGCAGAAAAAAATGCTAGATAATGTAAATGCTGATGAGTGAAAAAAGTTGAATAGAAAAGCTACGACCATAATCAGATAGTAGATTAATGCGAGTGTGATCCATGATGTTGCGATAATAATAGATGCTTACCAGGTCTGGAAGAAGTTGGAGAATTTGTATCAACAGAAGAATGCACAGATGAAACTACTCTGAAGATCGGTGAACTTGAAGTATAAGGATGGGCAAAATGCTTTAGAGTACTTGAATAACTTCTAGAAAATCCTAAATCAATTGGCTACGATGAAGCTGCTTCTTGTTGATGATGAGGTGTAGACATTGATTTTGTTGAGTTCCTTACTAGACAGTTAGGAGATATTGGTGGTAATGTTGAGTAATTCCACTACTAATGACAAACTTATCCTAACTATTGTAAAGGATAGTATATTAAATGAAGTAAACGGATGAAAGGAGCAAGGTTTGATAAATACATGTTCTGAGGCACTGGTTATAGAGTAAAGGGAAGAAGCAAAAATAGATCTTCGTATAGCAAAAAGGATAGTGAGTCTCATGACAAGAAAGACAAAAAAATCCAAAGGCCAGTCAAATTTCAGGAAGGGTGTCATTTGCTACTACTATAATAAGCTAGAGCATTTTGAGAGTGTGTACAAAGTACAAGAGGAATCAAGATAAAAGTGATGGAATGAAAGAAGAGATACAAAGTATGATTGCAGTTGCATTTAATGATAATGTTCGTGCAGAAATCTGTGAGGGCACCGAAGGCAGCTGGAGTTGGAAAGACGAGGCCGTCGACTAAACCTGCAAAATAAAATCCTAACCGGAGGATGATGCTTAAAAGTATAATAGTTTCGAAGTAGAAAAATGGTTGGATGAACTTCAGCAGAGAGGTAAAGGAAGATGAATCCAATAATGAACCTAAAAGATTTTGGCACTATGGAAGCAAAGGAGATGTTCAAAAAATGAAAAAGAACTACTACAAAAGAGGGGAGGGGAAGCCTCAATCCGACATGAAAAGCTTCTAAGTACAAACAGAAACATCCTGGAGGAGGGGAACAAGCCCGATCACTTGGCTTAGGGAGTTCCAGTTCATACTTAGAAGAGATTCCGTATCGGATCCTGATCAAGAAAAGATCATCTGGGGACAAGGAATATGGAATAGTTTCGAGTATGAAGTTCGGTCGGAATACATCCCTAAGTTCAATCTTTTCTTGAAAATTAGGATTTTGGAAAGATGGACCAGATGGACTCCTAAAATTAGGCAATCATGAAGTTTCGGAAGACATTCAAATCAAAAAGGACTTGAAAATCTCCGAGAAAGCGATGAGGAAAAGATTGTAAAATCTTGAGGAAAGAATAGCGAAACTCATATAGAAGAATAAAAAGCTGAAAAGCAAAAGAAAAGAAGAGAGAACAGCTGAGGACTAACCTAGATTGCTAACAAGATGACCGAAGGGATGAGGTGCAGCCAAAAGACACTCCGACAATTGAAAGAGTTGCGAACGAGATAAAACAAGGCGAGATGGTCAAGAGAGCAAAAATCAATTGGTGATGGCTAGAGAATCGATGGAAAGGATGGAACACTGAGACGGAGAAGAACAAGGGAGGGAGGAGAAAGAGAAAGCGCAGATAGAGATTGGGCGTTGGAAGGAAGAAGAAGGGCTTAAATAGAAGGATGAAACTAGAGGAAGTTATGATTATAGGATCTCTTCAGCCGACCCCAACCTGCTATGTGTCCCACTCGTTCCTGCCACATGGTAAAATAATAATTACACCATACATGGAGCTCCATGCTAAATAAGTCTTCGAGAAAATTTGTCCTTTCAGATCATTCGGTATTAAACCTCAGCACCAATTCAGAAAAGCCAAAAAGTTTCATTCTCTGAGAGCGGCAAGCTGATGAATTACTTCGGCTGCAGCAATTTTTCTATACTTTCTTCATTCAAAATTCGAACTCGGAAATAGAGGGATAAGTGTTAAGGATAAAATAACTCCCATCGAAGTTCTTAGCCGCCAACCCCCGTTCCAAAGGAATTCGCTGATCCTCCTAATAATAAGTCCATACCATGGAACTTGTTGAAGGCACATTGAAACTCGATCAGACGATCTTGAACAATAAAGAAGAACTATTATTTAATTAACCTCGCTTCTTAATTTAGAATGAATGGCAAGATCAAAGTTCCACCCTCTTGACCTTGATTGATGACAAGTTTTGAAGATAGTTGAAGTTTTATATCGCGAACAACGTGCTCCTTTTAGCCGAACTCTTCCAGGCACGCTCCTCCTGGATGAACTCCTTCGACAGTACTCCCTTCGGACGGACTCCTTCAGCGGTGCTCTCTCCAGATGGATTCCTCCATACGTGCTCCTTCCACTCGAACTCCTTCGGGCATGCTCCTTTCGAATGAATTCCTCCTAGCAATGCTCCTTCCAAGCGGACCCCTTCCAGATGCACTCCTTCCAGTCGTGCTTCCTTCAGCCAAGGTTCTTCCATTCAAATACCTTTCAGGTGAAAGAAAATCCAGATTTTTCGAACCAGGTTCGTTCAGATCTAATCGGATTAAGAGATATATTTCAAAAAAAAAATTTTAATTCAGATCAGATCTAGGATGTTTTAGATCTGATTCTTATTATTTTAATAATTAAAATAAATTTAGATAAATTAAATTAAATTTAATTTACCTTGAAGTGGGTAATCCTATTATCCGTTGATGATCCTGTAAGCAGCGAAAGGTTCTGGATCTAGCCACGCAAGTGCCTAACCTCTATCAGTATTTACTCGGACTGAATTCGAAGATCTTCTTCTTCTCTATCACATCTCCAAAAATCAGATCTGAATCTGATTTGGAGGATCTTCAAAATACCTTTCGAAGATCTGCAGTTGTCCTTTGCAGCAGCGCAGCCTTCTAGCTTTCTGTCGCCTTTTCTCTCATCTGGATTGCACCAACCAAGATCCCAAACCACTTTGGACGTGGAGAGGAGAGGGAGAAGATGGGCTTGGCATGGAGGAGGAGGAGAGAACCAGCCTTGGGGCATGGGAATTTTTAATTCAATTTTCAATGCTCTTTGAGTTGGGCGCAGGGTCTTATTTATAGACTATGCGTGATCCAACTCCTCTTCTTCCCAACCAATCACAACCCTTTGTGAAATCAGATCTAAATCTGATTGGTGGGAATAGAGTCCCTTGGATTCCTCCTTAGATGGCGCCTAAGACCAGTCAAACTTGGTTCTTAGGAGAAGTCTAATTCGGAAATCCAAAAAGGAGATGGAGTCCCTGTCCAACAGGGACTCCTGGGCGCCTCCAGCTTGGGCACACGCCAAGGGTGGCGTGCGCCCTCCTCCTTGCCAGGTTCTGGCAGGGGGACAGGCCCCCACCAGCTCTCCAATAGGTGCATGACATGTGGACAAAAGTCAAAGTGTCAATGGTCAACATTTGACCAGTCAAAGGTCAACTTTTGACCAAAGTCAAAGGACGAGAAATGGCAGGTGACCAAAAATGGCAGGTATTGTCTTACAAAATAAGACAACCTTTTTCTGACTTGGACAAGCTCCAGTCAGACCATAGTGAAGGCCTCTGATTGAGCACAAACTCCTTTGGCTCAGTCAGGACAACTTATTTATGATAGTAAAAGAAGAACGTTAGGTTCAATCGAGTGCTAGCACGATTTTCTTGAACCTAATTGAATCTCATTCAGATCAATTGAACTAGATCAGTTCAATTGATGATCACCAGATTCAAACCCTTGTTTGTGTGACCCAGTTAGGTTCAGTTCTGTATGGTAATGGGATATGTCATGATCTCTATCATCGACATCATCGAAACTCCTTTCGATGGATCAGAACTCTTCTGATTCGAACAGCTAGAATGATCGATCATCTAAATCATTCTAATTGCTCCCAAAATCCACCAGTGACACCTAGCAGTATATGGTGGCAACCCATCAGAGCTGAATGCGAACCTCTTGGTGCAGCTACCTGTGTGATTAAGTTCTTCTATCTTGAGCCCCGATCAGATTAGGGTTAAGGTGAACTCGTCAAACCCTAGTCTCTGTCATATGATGTAATCATTCGATTCAAGTCCGATGTGAAAAATCTAAATAGAAACTCTTTCTATTATTTCACTCTGCCATGGCCATGGGCTTCTGGACTTGATTCTCATGATCATCATAGGGCTGCTCCTCTACCACCGAGGTAGATAGATTCCATCTTGATGCAATCCAGTTCCTACAATGAACATGCTATAGCCAACATACACCTCAGGGTTCCATATGGCTAGGAGACCGAGTAATGGTGTAGTCAAACTATAACACCCTCAAGGTGAACTGCCGATGCACCTCAGGTCAAAGAACCAGACACACACTACTGCAGCATCGAGTCAGTCATTGACGAGAAGGTAGACTTCCTAATGACTACTCGAGGTGGTCACGCTCAGTGCCCTCGTTCTCTAACGAGTACCTGTACTCTCGCTCCGGTGTCTCCACACCATAGACTCAAGACTCATCTACTAAAGAGAAGCGATTGTACACCAACCTTCCGGATCAATCACCATCCTCGTGATGATCCTATGGTCGGGAGCATTTTATGAGTTAATAATGATTATTCATGTCTTAAATTTTCAACTCTTGAAAATATGAATTATCATTACCATTAACTCAAAGGATGTATCACAGACACTAAATACACATATGTGATAGAAAATAACCCATTTTATTGATTATAGTCAAAATTATAATTTTGCCCCTAGAAGTGTATTACAAGTGTCAGCCAATTCTGGCTTCTAGGGCACATATATCTAACAATCTCCCACTTGTCCTAAAGCCAATTGGCTACAAGTCTAAGTCCCATCTTCTCAAGGTGGGCTTCGATCTTTGCTGGCCCAACGGCTTTGTAAGTGGGTCTGCCACATTATCTATGGAGTTGACTCTCTTGACCTCGACGTAATCCTTCTCGAGGTAATCGTGGATGAGGTGGTATCGCCGCTCAATGTGCTTGATTTTTGGTGAGACCTCGGCTCCTTAGCAAGGGCTATGGCGCCATTATTGTCGCAGTATAGAGGAATGGCATCTGATGGCATTACTCCAATTTTTACAGCAAACTTCTTATACCAGAATGCTTCCTTTGTAGCCTCTGATGCAGCGATATATTCTGCTTCCATGGTAAAATCTACTATCATGATTTGCTTGGAACTCTTCCAACTGACAGCACCACCATTGCACACAAACAGACTTCCAGATGTTGACTTTCGATCATCTATATCGGACATAAAATTTGAGTCTATGTATCTCTGGACTTGGAGTTCTCCATTACCAAAGACCAACATCATATCAAGCACCCAACTGGATGCAGAAGAAACCATAAGGTTAGACTCAATAACGAGCATACCTCCAGAAGGACCTTCCTTCTTATTCTTCAGGGTGGTCAGGTAAGTAGGGCAATTCTGCTTCCAGTGGCCGTCGCTGTTGCAATGGAAATACTTTTCTTTGGCAGCAACTTTCATCTTCGGCTCTGCCTTCTTCTTCTTTCCTCCTTCCACCTTCTGCTTTTTCACAGACTTCTTTTTCTTTTCATAAGACTTTCTTTTGGAAGAAGTCCGTTCCATAGCAAGAACTGAGCCTTTAGAACCTTTCATAGAAAGCTCAGCGGTGACCAGCATATTCATTAATTCGGCCAAGGAATTTTGAAGTTTATGCATGTGGTAATTCATGATGAATTGCCCATATGCATCAGTCAAGGATTGCAGAATAATATCATTCTGCAGATCCAAGTCTAACTTCACACCGAGCTTCTCAAGCTCTTCCATGTCCTTGATCATCATCAGACAGTGATCTTGGACTGACTGCCCATCATGCATCTTAGCCTTAAAAAGTCATTTCGTGACTTGATATTTGGCTGCGCGACTCTGTTCACCAAACATCTCCTGCAGGTGAGCCAACATTTGGCGAGCAGTCCCGATATCTTCATGTTGGCGCTGGAGCTCATCAGACATCGAGCCCAACATGTAATATCTGGCCTTATTATCTTCGTCTATCCATTTTTTTCCAGAGACGCTCTCTGTTCAGTGGATGGACGAGCTGGTAAGGTGGGAGGGTCCTGGTCCAAATACATGTGTTAACTTCTTGAACCCAAAACAATTTTGTAGTTCCTGAGCCAATCTTTATAATTGGGTCCAGTCAGTCTATGTGTGTCCAGGATACGTGCCAATGGGTTGGACGCAGACATTTTTCTGTAGAGAGTCAAAGATTCTAGTTAGATACTGTAATTTATGACTTGACCAATTTGTTTAGGGAATTTTATTT
The DNA here is from genome assembly GCA_006176705.1 of Cocos nucifera. Classification (NCBI taxonomy): domain Eukaryota; kingdom Viridiplantae; phylum Streptophyta; class Magnoliopsida; order Arecales; family Arecaceae; genus Cocos; species Cocos nucifera. Next base: position 257,110 of record QRFJ01000460.1, read on the forward strand.
TTAAACAAATTAGCTCCCACTATTTTCTCGGATCCCTACACTCCCTCTGTAGAGATGCAAAAATCTCCATGATTAATGATTTCTAGTGGGTGGTGCGGTCTCACCAACTGACTCATCACCTCACCTAACAGTTATTGGTGATGGGTTAGCCAATGAGTGAACAACTCTTGTTCAATGATTCTCTAATCATGGTGCACCCAAACTTGGTCTCTAATTCATGAATCTCAATCTCACCGTATCCATCCGAATATTGATCCACTCCTTAGTTAAGTCAGACCCACCATTTGCATAGACTGGATTCCTAATTGAGTCTCTCACCGTATCCAAAATATTGAGCCCAACTCATCCTCCAGCCCATAGCATCCAATGCCTAATAGACATGGTTGCGTCTTCCCGGTGCAACTGAGCCACTGTATCCAGCCGAGAACAATCAACCCCGGGAAGGGCCCGCACATCTACAATGGTGGAAGACCTCGGACTTAATCTTTTCTTAGGGAGAATTGATTCAGGTCTCATTAAACTAGACTTGGTCATAGTCATAACAATTATGACTAACCTAGTGGCATGGGTTAGCTCGGATTATTGACCACCTCAGATCAGAACTGTGTCAACAGATATGGCCAGGTAAGTGAGACCGGTGGAAGGAATATGCCATTAACTCGTACAAGAACGCATTCAGGTCGAGTAGCTTCCAATTAAAAATCAGTCGGTCGTATGTGCCAAACTTACCTTAGACACCAAATTGTTGAGTCAGAACCAATTGGGTTAGCCTACAATCCAGACTCTAACCTCTGAGCCTAATTAGGTCTTGCTTGATCGTGACTCGATCTTGACCCAGACTTAATCCTATTAGGCTGGTCAATTTAAGCATTGTTGATCCCATCTAACCAACTCTTGATTCGGTTTGATCAACCGCTTAGACCTAATTGAGCTACCCAAGCCCGAACCCAGTATTATGAATATGTCTTAGATCTGAAATTCTCAATTTTAGACCTAATTAATATTTCATAATCTTAATTCTTAATTAAGTAGGGTTCATAAATAAAATATGCACAATAAATCCTAGGGTTTCAGGATCTAGGGTTTTGCAGAAAGTAAGTTTTGGGTTTCTGATTAAGGACGAACACGCAGCACCCCTACACGTCATAAGAACACCCCATCGAATGGGAAGGAGAGGGCCTTTAAACCCTTCTTCATTCTTATGACCGGACGGCCAAGAGGAACGCCTTAATCAGGAACATGCAATACTAAAAAATATTAGATCTATATATATCATATATCTCATATACAAATTAGATCTAATCATGGCATATTTTGCATACATCTCATGTATCGAATCATGCATATTTTCAGATCTAAATTATCTCATAATAATCTAAAAAATTAGATTTAAATTGATCTAATCAAAATAAATTCTAATCTAGATAATTATGTAGAACTATTCTACAACTAGTCTAGACATGCATCAATCATATCTCATATGATGTTTAAAATTAAATAATTTTTATTTACTATTTTTTAGATGTTATTATAATAATTATAATATCAAAAAATAGTAAATAAATAGATCTAAAATATGATTTAATCAAATTAAATTAAAAACATGCAAGACTATTCTATAGAACTATTCTATTTTAGAACTAGTCATGCATATTTTCTAATCTTAGATCCAAATCATTTAATTTTAATTTTTTTCTGATTTTCAGATCTGATCACATCTCATGTGACATCTAAAATCACTTATTTTTTTAATTAAAATAAATTTAAAAAATCAGATCTAAATACTTTTAGAACCTTGGCTCTGATACCAGTTGAAGGAAAATCCTGATTTTTTGGACCAGGTTCGTTCAGATCTGATCAGATCAAGAGATATATTTCAAAAATTTTTTCTTTGATCTAGATCAGATCTAAGATATTTTAGATCTAATTCTTATTATTTTAATAAATTAAAATAAAATTTAGATAAATTAAATCAAATTTAATTTACCTTGAAGTGGGTAATCCTATTACCCGTTGATGATCCTATAAGCAGCGGAAGGTTCTGGATCTAGCCACGCAAGTGCCTGGCCTCTACCGGTATCCACTCAGGCTGGATCTAGAGATCCTCTTCTTCTCTATCACATCTCCAAAAATTAGATCTGGATCTGATCTGGAGGATCTTCAAAACTACCTTTTCGAAGATCAGCAGTTGTCCTTTGCAGCAGCGCAGCCTTCTAGCTTTCTGATCGCCTTTCTCTCATCTGGATTGCACCAACCAAGATCCCAAACCACTTTTGGACATGGAGAGGAGAGGGAGAAGATGGGCTTTGGCATGGAGGAAGGAGGAGAGAGGCAGCCTTGGGGCATGGGAAATTTTTAATTCAATTTCAATGCTCTTTGAGTTGGGCGCAGGGTCTTATTTATAGACTATGCATGATCCAACTCCTCTTCTTTCCCAACCAATCACAACCCTTTGTGAAATCAGATCTAAATCTGATTGGTGGAATAGAGTCCCTTGGATTTCTCCTTAGATGGCGCCTAAGATCAGTCAAACTTGGTTTCTTAGGAGAACTCTAATCAGAATCCAAAAAGGAGATGGAGTCCCTGTCCAACAGGGACTCCTAGGCGCCTCCAAGCTTGGGCACACGCCAAGGGTGGCGTGCGCCCTCCTTCCTTGCCTAGGTTCTGGATAGGGGACAGGCCCCCACCAGCTCTCCAATAGGTGCATGACATGTGGAAGAAGTCAAAGTGTCAATGGTCAACATTTGACCAGTCAAAGGTCAACTTTTGACCAAAGTCAAAGGAATGAAGAAATGGCAGGTGACCAAAAATGGCAGGTAATTGTCTTACAAAATAAGACAACCTTTTCTGACTTGGACAACCTCCAGTCAGACCAAGTGAAGGCCTCTGATCGAGCACAAACTCCTTTGGCTCAGTCAGGACAACTTATTTATGATAGTAAAAGAAGAACGTTAGGTTCAATCGAGTGCTAGCATGATTTTTCTTGAACCTAATTGAATCTCATTCAGATCAATTGAACTAGATCAGTTCAATTGATGATCACCAGATTCAAACCCTTATTTGTGTGACCCAGTTAGGTTCAGTTCTGTATGGTAATGGGATATGTCATGATCTCTATCATCGACATCATCGAAACTCCTTTCGATGGATCAGAACTCTTCTGATTCGAACAGCTAGAATGATCGATCATCTAAATCATTCTAATTGCTCCCAAAATCCACCAGTGACACCTAGCAGTATATGGTGGCAACCCATCAGAGCTGAATGCGAACCTCTTGGTGCAGCTACCTGTGTGATTAAGTTCTTCTATCTTGAGCCCGATCAGATTAGGGTTAAGGTGAACTCGTCAAACCCTAGTTTCTGTCATATGATGTAATCATTCGATTCAAGTCCAATGTGAAAATCTAAATAGAAACTCTTTCTATTATTTCACTCTGCCATGGCCATGGGCTTCTGGACTTGATTCTCATGATCATCATAGGGCTGCTCCTCTACCACCGAGGTAGATAGATTCCATCTTGATGCTATCCAGTTCCTACAATGAACATGCTATAGCCAACATACACCTCAGGATTTCATATGGCTAGGAGATCGAGTAATGGTGTAGTCAAACTATAACACCCTCAAGGTGAACTATCGATGCACCTCAGGTCAAAGAACCAGACACACCACTGCAGCATCGAGTCAGTCATTGACGAGAAGGTAGACTTCCTAATGACTACTCGAGGTGGTCACGCTCAGTGCCCTCATTCTCTAACGAGTATCTGTACTCTCGCTCCTGGTGTCTCCACACCATAGACTCAAGACTCATCTACTAAAGAGAAGCGATTGTACACCAACCTTCCGGATCAATCACCATCCTCATGATGATCCTATGGTCGAGAGCATTTTATGAGTTAATAATGATTATTCATGTCTTAAATTTTCAACTCTTGAAAATATGAATTATCATTACCATTAACTCAAAGGATGTATCACAGATACTAAATACACATATGTAATAGAAAATAACCCATTTTATTGATTATAGTCAAAATTATAATTTTGCCCCTAGAAGTGTATTACAAGTGTCAGTCAATTTTGGCTTCTCGGACATATATATCTAACATCAGGATGGGCTTCTTCCAGCCAATTGCAGACCTACTTAGTCTATGCTACGCCTATCAGTTGGACCCATCCAAAAGAACCTCATCAAATCATCGATTTATGACAACCACTCCGCGAATGATAGAGCACAAAACTTCATATCTCAATTTAGGAGGCACCTACTTGCACATGACCCAGGAGGCTTCCAAACTCTTTAAGGTCACTAGACATTGCCTCCAACGAACCTCGGATGATCATAAATCCACCGCATACACCAAATTCTCCAACCTACGTTCGAACTTCAATAAAAAAAATCTCCACCACCTACAAGCCACGATAAACGATAACTCATCCTCCGTAACAAACTCCACGTAGCTTGAGCAGCCCACTACCAGATAATTATGGCTGTGACCATCAGTTTGTTACACACTCCGTCTATAAAAGAGATCCTCTAAATACATTTTTCTCTAAGTTCTCTTCTATCATGTTACTCTACTTCTCTATTTTTTTAAGCACTCCATTTCAGTTGGTCGGAAAATTGATTTGAGCGTCAAAAGATCCTGCCGGAGCCATCCACCTCTAGTTAGGATTTTATTTTGCAGGTTCAATTGGTGGCCTCATCTTTCCAACTCCAGCTACCTCCGATGCCCTCACAGATTTCTGCACCAATAGATAAGGTCACGATCCACTGTGATAATGAGTGTATTAATCTTACATGCTAGAAATATAATTGGATAATTGATTCAGTTACCACATACCATGTTATATATTGAAGAGACTTCTTCTTATCCTACTCCAAAGGTGATTTTGGACATATTATGATGGAAAATGATATAGTAGCTCAAATTATAAGCATAGAAGATATTTGTTTGAAGACCAATACTGAATGTAGACTACTATTGAAAAATATGAGGCATGTTCCTAATATCTGATTGTACTTGATTTTTGCCTGTGTCCGAGACGATAAGGGCAACTCTATTTACTTTAGTGGAGGAAAATGAAAGCTCACCAAAAATTTCTTGGTTATAGAAAAAAGCAAGAAAATTGACTTTTACAGATTGCTGGCTAAGATGTGCAGTAAAAAGATAAATATAGTTAAAGAAACCTCCACAAACTTGTAGCATCGACAACTTGGCCATCTAAGTGAGAAGGGACTTGATGCTCTATCCAGACATAACTTCCTTCATTTAAAAGGTGTATGCTTGAGATCTTGCACTCATTGTTTGCATGACAAACAGTATAAGATTTCATTTCATAAACCATCCTCACATATGTCAGATTTAATTCATACTAATGGATGCTCGATGACCACAAAGATACTTAGTAGTGCACTGTATTTTGTTATCTTTATTGATAATCATTCTCGAAAGTTGTGAGCTTTTGCTTTGAGATCTAAAGACTAGGTGTTCGACATCTTTAAAGAATTTCTTGCTAGTGCTAAAAGGAAGAAGGAAAAAAAACTAAGATGCATTCAAGCAGACACTATAAGAAAATTTATTTTTTTATGGCAAAAATAATTGCTGCCAAAAATTAATATCTCACTGCAAAAGATTTTTAGTCGTAAAAAAATAATTGCCGAAAAGTTCGCCATGAAAGACTCGATGGGAGATGTTTTTTTGCATCGAAATGATACTACATATCTCATAAAATTCCAAAAAGTCTAAAATAGAAACAAGTCCTTGAGCCGGATTCTTGAAATCTTCTTTGATGATCAACATCTTCCAATCTGCAACATAGACATATATAATACAAATTAGTTTAAAATGTAACATAAGCTATCTTTCAATCGCAAGTGCTATATATCAAAAGGTGAGTAGAAGATATGAAACTAGGATTAGCTGCATCATGCGTAAATTATTACTAAAATAAGTAATTTAATTTCACAAACATGGTTTGGCTTTTATTGTAACTTATAGCAAAATATAGAAAAAAAAAAAAGATAGAAAATAACGCCAATATCACACAGAGTCCTACCCCAAATTCCATCACATCACTACACAATTGAAAGTAATATTGACAGCCTCTTCATTGCTCATGACCTAAACAGAATTGAGTTTACAAAAGAAATATGGCTTATTTGAATTAAAATAACACAAAACAAATTAATTGTCAGAACTTTACTATTTATTATTGCAATGAATCAGAATTGCATGACTACTATTGATTGCATTTCTTGTTGTAATAAGGAAAACAGCTGCATAAAAATAAAATAAAAATATTCAGTTGACATTGAGACAAAAGATGTAGGATAATATATTGTTGAAGGAATAGAAATGAAGCTGCAGGTTCTAACAGCATACAAAGCAAAATAACTTGCTTCATTTAAAAGGTGTATGCTTGATATCTTGCACTCATTGTCTGCATGACAAATAGTATAAGATTTCATTTCATAAACCATCCTCACATATGTTAGATTTAATTCATACTAATGGATGCTCGATGACCACAAAGACACTTAGTAGTGCACTGTATTTTGTTATCTTTATTGATAATCATTCTCGAAAATTGTGAGCTTTTGCTTTGAGATCTAAAGACTAGGTGTTCGACATCTTTAAAGAATTTCATGCTAGTGCTAAAAGGAAGAAGGAAAAAAAACTAAGATGCATTCAAGCAGACACATAACTTGCTTCATTTAAAAGGTGTATGCTTGAGATCTTGCACTCATTGTTTGCATGACAAACAGTATAAGATTTCATTTCATAAACCATCCTCACATATGTTAGATTTAATTCATACTAATAAATGCTCGATGACCACAAAGACACTTGGTAGTGCACTGTATTTTGTTATCTTTATTGATAATCATTCTCGAAAGTTGTGAGCTTTTGCTTTGAGATCTAAAGACTAGGTGTTCGACATCTTTAAAGAATTTCATGCTAGTGCTAAAAGGAAGAAGAAGAAAAACTAAGATGCATTCAAGCAGACACTATAAGAAAATTTATTTTTTTATGGCAAAAATAATTGCTGCCAAAAATTAATATCTCCCTGCAAAAGATTTTTAGTGGCAAAAAAATAATTGCTGCAAAGTCACCATGAAAAACTCGACGGGAGACATTTTTTGCATCGAAATGATACTACATATCTCATAAAATTTCAAAAAGTCTAAAATAGAAACAAGTCCTTGAGCCGGTTCTTGAAATCTTCTTTGATGATCAACATCTTCCAATCTGCAACATAGACATATATAATACAAATTAGTTTAAAATGTAACATAAGCTATCTTTCAATCGCAAGTGCTATATATCAAAAGGTGAGTAGAAGATATGAAACTAGGATTAGCTGCATCATGCATAAATTATTACTAAAACAAGTAATTTAATTTCACAAACATGGTTTAGCTTTTATTGTAACTTATAGCAAAATATAGAAAAAAAAAAGATAGAAAATGCCGCCAATATCACACAGAGTCCTACCCCAAAGTCCATCACATCACTGCACAATTGAAAGTAATATTGACAGCCTCTTCATTGCTCATGACCTAAACAGAATTGAATTTATAAAAGAAATATGGCTTATTTGAATTAAAATAACACAAAACAAATTAATTGTCAGAACTTTACTATTTATTCTCGCAATGAATCAGAATTGCATGATTACTATTGATTGCATTTCTTGTTGTAATAAGGAAAACAGCTGCATAAAAATAAAATAAAAAGATTCAGTTGACATTGAGACAAAAGATGTATGGTAATATATTGCTAAAGAAATAGAAATGAAGCTGCAGGTTCTAACAGCATACAAAGCAAAATATGTATCTGGCCTTGTAACCCAAACAAAGGAAAGAAATCAATGAAGAAATTGGTTTCAACGGCATGGGCATTCCCACTTATCACCTAGTCTAGATTGTAAAAGAATGCTCCATTCAAGCATCATTACACAACATATTTAATTTGTTTCATCCCAGATAGGTTCTTGTCATGTTAGTGACAGCTTGCTATTTTGGGGAATTTGCTTTTGACAGAAATTATGAGTAATCAAGCAAACTACTTTATATTACTCTCTCTTCCATTTAAACAGTTACTCAAACATTCCCATTATGTGCCCGAAAATAAAAAAGAGAAAGGAAAACTAAACATCATGAGATGAATCAATGAAACTACATATGATTTATAAAAAAGCTTTCAGCACTTTGCCTTCACTTTACCAATTTGTTTATAGCGCCCAAAGATTTGAACAAGGAAGCCAGTTTTGTCCAGCCGAAATTTCCACCTAACTGAACCACATCTTTGTCCTACATTCCTACAAACCTCTCTCAATAGAGAAGGAAACAAATGATAGAGTGCAAGATAAGAGGGAAAACGAATTGAATACTAGGCAAATATAGTGTCCTACAAATGCCTATAACTACACCTCTAGCCTAATAAGTAGCTAGCAAAGGTACAGAAACATCCATTCAACAAAAAAAAGGGAAAGGATACCAAGTACAATTCACTAGATAATGACATCCTTGATATGTATGATAAAAAAAGATAGGCTGTATGCCTATAACATCCTTCATCCTTTGCAAAGAAATGCCATTCATCTTACTCATCTCATACTTACACAAACAAGAAAGAAAGAAATTGCAGTTGAAGCCGCCTGGCTCAGTTTCTGTGAAATAGACCAAGAAAAGAAAGCAGAGCATGTAAAAAATTTATCAATATCATGAAATATTTGCTTCCATTTTATTTTGCAGTGCATATTCCAACCATGAAACACTACAATAGAATATCCTGCCTGAATGATGCAATGTTTGAATACTTTCATTCCATTGTATACTGATGTTGGGGTAAAAAATCTAGTGAGCTCTATGATCAGAAATAATGAATTTTCACCAAATTCTTTCTCCAAAGAAAAACGAAATCATATCTTTACCCACTCCCCCCCCAACCCCCCACCACCAAAAAAAAAAAAAAAAAAATCATTTGCAAAGAAGAATATTACAGCCTGTTTGGATTGGGAGTACACAAGGGTTCATAAAGGAAAGGAAGGATAAAGAATAAACCTCTATTTGATAAAATTTTTTGAGAGATAAAGGGTAGAATAGGATTCTCTCAATCCCTCCGTACCCGTCACTTACTCAATTTTGTGTCCCCGATTTAGGATGTAATGGAGCGAAAGATTCACACTTAAATTTTACTTTCCTAATTTATCCTTAATAAAATTTTAAAATTATAACTAAACTATTATATACTTTATCTTCCTAATCGTATAAACCAACTCGTTACTTTTTGCACAAGTCAGAAACCCTAGCCACCCCTTCGCTCGCAGATCATCCCTTTGTACGCAAATCTAGGTATCATGATTTTTAGAAGATAGATTCTGATGATAGAAGTAATCTCTCATAATTAGACTTTAACTTTTGGCATTCACATCTCCATATTTTTCTGATGTGAATGCTCTTATGGATATGCTATCTTTTCTTTCCCCTCAACAGCTCTAGATTTTTTTAAAAAAAACATAAAGATTTTTAAATATATTAAGTCATTAAGATAGATTTTATTAAAAAAATATATGTATTACGATATATTTTATTAAAAATATAGAGATCTAGATTTTTTGGTATATAGAGCAAATACATCTTACATGAAAATATCTAATAAATATGTTCTAGATAATAAAAAATATCATAAATATTAAATAGTATATATATTAATGAAAAAGGGTATATTTGTTAAAATATACATAAAAGATCTTCTACCCCTCTCTTAACCCCTCTATCCAAACAAGGCTAAGATATGTACTCTTCTTTACCCTTCCCCTTCCTCTCCAAACAGGGTTCATTAATTTCATTATCCTCTCCTCCCCTCCCCTCCCTTTATGAACCCCCATGTACCTCCCATCCAAATAGGCTGTTAAATGCAGCGGGAGACAATCCTCATGAAACCAAGTAGGGAAGATAATAAATGCAGTGGGAGACCATCCTCATAAAACTAAGTAGGGCATATTTAGGTGGTGTTTAATGGGTCTCCTCACACGTTTAGGTTAACCAGCTATGGCTATAAACAGCAATCACTATATAGACACGATAAGCCCGGATGTCAGTAGTTTTCATCGTTAGAATTCATTTAGGAATTAAACAACTTCAGCGGTTTTCATATAAGCATAAAATCAAACCTATGGTGGGTTTAAACAAGCATAAGAATAGAAAATAATAATGAACTGATGCAGAGCAGAGAGAAGAGAGAGAGAGAGGGGCATAGAAGAAGTATACATACTCCTCTTCGCGGGCGAGGATGAGGGGTCGTCGTTCGTAGGGGTATCACCGGCAGACATTGTCGCCGATGAGCTTCTTGCGGAGGATCGGTAAGGCGAGCACTAGTCTGCCAGTGGAGGAAGGAGGCTGATAGTGATCGGTTCGGGAGAGAAGGAAAAGAAGAACGTGGAAGGAGAAAACGGGAGAGGGGAAGGGGAAATGGGAGAGGGAAAGAAGAAGGCGGAAGGGGAGGGAAAAGAAAAAGATGGAAGAGAAATAAATTTTTCAAATATTTAAAAAATTTTGCGGCAAAATTTTAGTTGTCGAGAAAAAGCATATATTTTGCGGTGAAATTTCAGTCGCCGAAAAAAGGGGTATATTTTGCGGTTATGAAATTTTTTTTTTTGCGGCGATCAAAATTTTACCGCAAAATTTTTTTTCCAACAAAATTTTTCATAAAAAAAAATGGTGCTAAAAAAAATATAGCAAAAAATATTTTACGGCAAAGAAACAAAATCAAGAAATCGTGCATACAACTTTTGTGATGATATTTTATCACCAAAAAATATTAACCTTTTTGTAACGAATTTTCTATCGCCATAAAATTTTTTATTACTAAATATTATTTTATTTATAGTGAGACAATGGTGGTGAATATTGAGATTTGTTTAAAAGATACATATAGTACATTAGACTAGAGAAGGCTATCCCTAAGATACCTCAGTAGAATAGAATGGTAGAGAGAATGAATCGCACTATTGTTGAGAGAGTTTGATACATGCTTTCTCATTTGAAATTGTCTAACCCCTTCTAAGATAAAGCTATGAGAAATGTAGTTGACCAATTAATCTCTCTCCTTCATATGTCCTTGATAGTGATATTTCTGAAAAGGTATTGATAGAAAAATCAGTTTCTTATGGCAATCTCAGAATTTTTGGATGCAAGGCCGTTGTTCATATTCCTAAAGATGAGCAATCAAAGTTTGACAATAAGTCAAAAGAGTGCATCTTTCTTGGATATGGATATGAGCGGTTTGGATCCAAGCTATGGGATTTAGCAGAGAAGAAGCTGAGATGTAATATTCTTTGAGGATCAAACTAGCTATTGAAGACATGAAGAAAGTAGATAAGCCAGTGTCTACTACAAAGTTATTTGCTTATCCACTTTCGATATCTCAAGTCAGAGCAGATGTTGGTGATAGATAGACTGCACAGCATGGTGATGTGATGAATGATAAGTCTACACATGGTGACAGTGTATTAGATAAGCATGATGAGCAAGATTATACATAGCAAATGGCAAAACAATAGCTGAGAAGATCTACTAAAGAGCATCAGCCTTCTCAAAGATATTCTTCACAGGAGTATGTGATGGTGATCGATGGGGGAGAGCCACAATACTTTCAGAAGACTATGTCATATACATAGAAGGAAAAATGGTTTGAAGCTATACAAAAAGAGATGAAATCACTATATGAAAACTATACCTTTGATTTGGTAAAGCTACCCAATAGGAAGAAAGCACTCAAGAATAAATAAGTATTCGGACTTAAGACAAAAGAACATAGCTTACAACCGAGGTACAAGGCAAGACTAGTTGTATAGTGCTTTATTTAGAACAAGGGCATTGATTTTGAGGAGATTTTTTGACTCGTAGTCAAGATGTCTTTGATCTAAGTTGTTCTTGGTTTGGCAATCAATCTAAATTTGGAGATTAAGCAGCTTGATACAAAGATAGTATTTCTTCTTGATGACTCTGAAGAGAAAATTTATATCGAGTAGGCAGAGGGGTTCAGAGCCAAAGGCAAGGAGAACCGGATATGCAGACTAAAAAATAGCTTGTATGTTTTAAAACATGTTCCTCGATAGTAGTACAATAAATTTGATTCCTTCATGGTAGATCATAGGTACAATAAAATCACTTTTGACTATCGTGTATTTGTAAAAAGATTCAATGACAATAATTTTATTATTCTCTTATTATATGTTGATGACATGCTGATTATTAGTCATGATGCCAAGTTCAAAGCTTAAAGACTAAATTGAGTAAGTGTTTTGCTATAAAGGACTTGAAATCAGCGAATTGCAAATACTTGGTATAAGGATTACTCATAACAGGAAGAATGATAGACTGTGGCTATCTTAAGAGAGATATATAAAGAAGGTGTTAGAGATGTTTCAAATGAGTAACTTCAAACCAGTTAGCTCTCTACTTGCAGATCACTTTAGATTAAACTTCAAATAATATTCTATTAGTGAGGAAGAGAAGCAGGAGATGCAGAAGATCCTTGATGCATCTATAGTTGATAGTTTGATGTACATCGGATATTGCTCATACTATTAGTGTTGTCAATCGATTGCTCTCTAATTTTGGGAAGGAGAACTGGATTATAGTGAAGTAAATTCTCAAGTATCTTAGAGGCACTTATAAAATATGTCTATATTTTGGTATCGATAAACCTATGTTAGATGAATATACAGATGCAGACATGGCATGCAATATTGATTCTAGGAAGTCAACATCGAGATACTTGATGATTCTTTCAAGAGGAGCTATCTCATGGCAATCTAGACTATAGAAATATATTACTTTATCAACTATAAAAGCAGAGTATATTGCAATGATAAGAGCTAGCAAGGAGTTATTGTAGATGAAAAAGTACCTTAAGAAACTTGGTCTAAGGCAAGAAAAATTTGTCATGTATTATAATAGTCAAAGTACAATTTATCTCAATAAAAATCTAATTTTTCATTCAAGGTCGAAGCATATTGATGTAAAGTATCATTGGATATACGATGCTTTAGAAATGAAGTTATTACTGTCGGATAATATTCATACAGATAATGATGCTTCAGATATACTAACTAAATCATCATCTATAAAGAAGCTTGCAGTCTACGGAGCTAATGTTTGTTTGCTGGTTCTCCCCACATGGGCGTAAGGAGAAGATTTGTTGATTGTATCCCGTCCATATAGTGAGACCCAACAACCACAACCATATAACTTAAAATAAAAAGAAAGAGTCCTTTTAGGATTCCTATGTGATCTAATTATGCGTGATAAAAAAGGGAAGCACCATAGAAAAGGATAGGATGTGGAAAAATCAAAGCGGCAGCACAGCAGTGAAGAAAAAAAATTCAAAAAATAAATTTTTTTTGTCGAATGATTGGATGGCTAATTCTATTTCAATTTTGATGAAATTTTAATATATCATTTTTGGTATCGAGAGCTACAAGTTGAAAGATTCTGATCTTTGAAAAATCTTCTCCATAAATTATTTCAATATCTACATTTGATGAGATTTATCCTCTATTTATCATTAAAATCCATCTTATTGATGACGAATATTTTTATGGTGGAAACTAAGATTTAATTTTGAAGATATATTTGTATAACCTCTAATTGATCTAGAGAAGACCTACAGTAATCTTATTATTTTATATAATAAAAATTTTATAATATAAATCTAATATTTTTATACTTGATTTTATTTATATTTACTGAATTTGATATTGTTGAGTTATTGTCTGTTTTAATTAGCACATATGGAGTAAAATTTATCTTGGATATCATTATGTTTGTAGCCTTTTCACCCTAACAGCAGCTAATTCTTCCTAAATATCCTTAAAATTGATAAGGACTCATCCTAAGCAAATATTCTAGCTGACCTACACTCTCTTTAAGGGTTTTTTCTGAAAAAATAAATGTTTGTAAAGAAATGTAATGTCAAAGCTACATTCTATAAGGATGTACTCAACAAGGGTGTAACCATACCCGCACCAATGCACTGGATCCCATCTGCTTTCTCCGTATTGTTAGCTATTAGATTGTATTCTAATTCATATATATATGGGCTCTTGCTAAAAACCCACTTCCACTGAAAAAAACCTTAATCGGCCTTTAAGATCGAGGCCTACTATTAAGGAATGGAATGAAATTGTTAAGAAAGTTTATGTGAAAATGGCCAAGTCTGATTACTTTGTAGGTATAGATGATGCGATTATATTTAAAATATTTTAGTATATGCCGGTTATCTACATGGACTCTAGCTGCCGACAATTTTTTTTTTTTTTCAAAAAATCGACAACAAAGAACTAGCTATTTAATCCACCTTCTCCACGTCTTTAACTAATGGATTTTATTTTAAATCACTGTAAGTTGGTCTCTTCAAAAAGGAAAGTGCAAAGGTTATTAAATTTCTTAACAGACGACCCTTATTAAAAGTCCATTACTTGAACACTTCCTAGCCCATAATTAATTGATGGGAAAAAAAAAAACAAGTTCCTTAACGGCCATATCTTCTTAAAATCCTAAGTTTGTTAAGAAACTTCATAGCGGATCTATTAAGGATCTTAACAATCTACGGATGTTGGAACCAAAATGATCGATAATTATTAAATACATTCTACTAATAATATTTTTTTTCTTTCTATTTTTGAAGAAATTATTTGCTCTTCTGTTACATAAATTTATTTTAAATTTTCATTATCTCCAGCACGGTGTGCAGCTTATATTATATCCATCAAACCGGCAGGAGAAAGAAAGTTAGAGCCCTCTCCAAATTTCATGAAAAATTAGAAGAAATTTGTAGAAAATCAAAATAAGAAAAATAAGAAGGCTTCATGAGGGAAAAAAAAAATCATTTAAAAAGATGATGTCCAAGGAGCTAGCATTTTATTTGGACTCTTCAAACATAAGAAAATCCATCAGGAAGGAGTTAAAAATTTTCTTTGATTATATCTATTATTTTTATATAAATTCTTTCGATTAAAAATTAACTTCTATAAGGGGATGAGCAGGGGTGAATAAAGGGGACTATTATTCTGTGAGAGCTTACAGTGACTTCATGGCTACCGTGTTTGGGTTCCTCGTGGCGATAGACATGAGCATCTGACGATGTGCTCTTGGTATTACCTTACAGGAAGAGTTAGCATGCAAGGGTAATTGCTCCAATTCTGGATTTCTTAAACAATATATCTCTAGATGTGAGCAAGAACATTTTTGGCAACTCATTCCTCAGATCCTGAACTTCCACAGAGGATAATCTTTCTGCACCCCATGGTGATTGACTCACGCACGGTGTCAGAAAAAAAAAAATTTCACACGCCGTGCTTCGGCCTCACACATGAGCCAATCCTGCCGCCAGCCAGCCAGCGGTGCACAAAGAATCCCTCCTTCCACAGAATAGCTCCCCTGCACAGGCTACGGTGAAGCCAAAGTTATATGCCCCCACCTCAAACTGGAGCTGCGAGAACTTGTCATGGTGAAGCCAAAATCAGCTGCTGCTCATGGTTTGGATAAATTATTTAACAGAACAATTAAATAACACGAGCAATCCAAAATGTAAATACAAACAGAAGATCCGGAGCCTGAACGAATGATACACACCAAGATTTTGTCCAATAATATGTTCACTCTTTAACTAAAACTCTTTGTTATGCCCCCTATATGCTAATTGTGACTTAAAACAGAAGAGGTAGTCCCTAATACATGATCTCGAAGACTTGAAATCTTGGTTGTCCAGGATTATTCAACAAAAAAAAAGAGAGAAGGAAACAGGACCAAAGCTTCTATCTTTCTTCTGGATTAGTAGATGTTGCCGCAAGTGGAAAAAATATATTAGAAGATGCCATCAGTCTTCACATGTTTGCATCTACAGGTTAATGTTAATATTTGAGCCACAAAAAAAAAAAAAAACATGAGATATGATGCTAATCAGATCTAAAATACCTACTGCAACATCCAGAAATCGCCCAAAATTTCAACTTTCCTTTACTCCTAAACTGAAACAAACCCAAACTACAAGCTAAAGCACTACCAGATTAACAGGTCTCCAACTGCAACAAATTCGAGTTCCAAAAACAACAGATTTACTGCTGCTGCCTACTTTAGGCAAAACATACATTTCTGCATTTTTAAATCAGACCTCCTAACAGGAAACTCTCCCTTCTATTTTAGAATTTCCTTTGCTGGATATAAGATCATTAGGTTGAAGAACAGTAACCTATCATGCATTAGACCTCATCATTTTCTTGGTTCCACCAACCAGCCATTTAGGTTTCATTGCATCCCCTCTTGCCTGGAGTTGCTCATTCAGGGAGGTCCAGGTAGGAACCGACATCAGCTTGGAAGCTGGTTATAACCATCTTCTTCCTCCATGGAGCCTTCTTAAGAATAGATGGAAAAAGTCATTAGCCATTGATTATGATGACAATTCATCTCCAAAAAATTTCATGTTCTCATGAAGCAACAGACTACATTCTTCAGATCCTCATCTGCAGAACAAAGACCACATCTTTATTGCATCATAGAAAATCCAAGTATGCAATCAAATGCCAGCAGAATCAGTATTCCAACTTGCAAGGAAAAGAAAGTTTACCGGGTGATCTCGGGAAGCCTCCAAATAATGTAAAGAATAAAAAATAGTTCTTTGCTATATCATAGATCAGTTATCCATGTGAAAAAGGGAAATAAATCCCATCACCTCAGACCATCTTTCTTGTATTTCTCTACAAAGTATCTCGAGTCTTGAAAGTGAAGTGGTTCATTGCCCCAAGAAGTCCAACCAGCCACCAATTCTCTAGCAAAAAGCTCAATACATTTCATAGGTTTGTTGCCTGGTATATGATCCCATAGTAGTTCTTAAGATGGTTAAGGTTTGACACAAGAAAGCAATGGAGCACTAGATTATTTGAAGAACATAGTAACATGATATATGCTGTCTCAAATAAGATACTTCATACGAAAACCAAAATCCACCAGCTGAACAAAGGATGGACAAATTAACATATTTTTGAAGTAGAGATACTAAATAGCAAGCTGAAGATTTTTTGCAAGAGAAGCAGGGGGAATTTCTATATCAACTGCTATAGATGAGCGAACAACTACCTATGGGCATTCCAAAAATATGATTAGCTCATGAAGAACAATATCCAATCTTTCTTGATAAAACCCTTTATTATAATAAATGGAAATTCTAACAGCATGATTAACTGGTGGAAATTGATGTATGTACTTCCCTTTGTGTTCGTTCCTCCATTGGCTAAACATGAAGAATTAATGAGATGTATTAATAAATATAGTTAGTATGCACGTTAGAAAAACCACCTTCACTTGCAGTGTGTGGAATTCATGGACAACCCTCAGGTCATTCAAACATAGCGAAGGATTTTGTGTAGTAAATGGTGTCTTTAAGTTGTTCAAAATTGAACAAATCTTCCAGCATATTTAAAAGACCATATAGTTATACGTAACATTCTGGATACTTCCTAAAGCGGGCTTCCTTGAGTGGACACCTGGAATGCTGATGATAACACGAGCATCTTCCAAACTAACTGCTGGCATGCATTCTGTATCAATATTCTGCAACCAATCATGAAATTTAAATAAAATGTCTCTTTACATCCATGAAATTGAACATAGAAGTAGCTACTGCCATGAATACTCATAACTGCACAGAAAAAGAACACCTCCATATTAATGTAGCCGAGTAGAAGGTATTCATATGGTCTATGATGGAATAAATCCAATTCACCAATCAAGGACCCATCTGGTTTCACCTAAATCATGTTTCAGAATTAAATCAACTTCTCAGCCACCAGAGCGGAAATATATGTGTAATCTGACAGAATTAACTGCTAATTCATATGCAGATAGCAGATTACATGTCAATGTGTACCGCTTGTAGTATAGATCAAAAAAAAATAAAAACATGGTAGGGGATACACCAGTACAATAAATTTACCTTCAGCCAGTAACAGAGTGTGACATTGGTTACTCCCCAAGCAGGAAACAGATCTTTCTCAACAAACATATGCAGCTTCTCTCGGTTGGTCATCCATAAAGCCACAAGGGCACCTTCAGCATGAGCAAGTTCTTTAACAGGAAGGTACAGAAAGTATCTGTTGGGCAATGTAGGATACCTACAACAAAAAGGTTTATCACAGTCTCATCTCAATACCATTTAGCCCGGATGTTAGATAGTGTACCAATATGAACAAAATTATGGTACCAAACATGTTCTTTGTAGTTAAGTAAAACAAATAAGTGATGGTCCTATCAAGCTTCGCAGAACAATGGTCCCAAGGCTGTCAAAGTATACATTCCACTTCCAACTCTTCCAAATAAGAATCTCCAAGGCAAAGTAATCAATATCTATGTCCGTAACCGTACAAGAAGATTTAAAAACAAAAATAATACTTAACAAGGGTATCCAAAGAGGTGCAGAGGGGCAACATAATATATATATATATATATATATATATATATATATATATATATATATATATATATATATATAATATATATCTCTGTGTGTGTGTGTTTGTGTGTGTGCACATAATAGTGTGTGCATATGTGTGCACATAATATTGAAAATTCAAACTTAGACATATTAGGACATACAGCCTATACTAAAGTATATTTTTCTAATTATTCAAAATCCTGTTCCATCGGTAAGTTATAATAAAGAAAGATATTTTGACAAACAAATAATGGGTTCCAAATATCATAAGCTGCTTGAGATTCTCTTCTTAGGAGATGGTGAACCAGGGGTTCATATCTAAATCCTTCTCTGTAGTTGTCTCTGATGAAACAGGATATTCTTAAAGAAGAAAAGAAAACTGTATATTTAATGGTAGGAAACCTTGAAGTAGATAAAAGTCCTCATTAAGAACAAAGAACATTCAATCAAAATGATATAATCACATAAACAAGCTATAGAACTAAAACAATTGAAGCTTATGCATGTTAAACTGAAGATCCTGTTTTATGTTTAGAAACACTTTATACTGGCTTTTATAAGATTAATGTAATGCTTCTGATACATGGAACAATCAAAAAATGTTCTTTAGGATTTCAAACAAGTTAAAATGTGCATGATGCAACACGGAGGCAACATTTGGCACAACTATGCAAGTACATGATGATATTTGATTCATCTAGCATGTACCAAACAAATCTAGCATCTATTTTCACAAATTAATCATAAAATTTATGAGCTTTTTGGTTCCTTCAAGATGTGTTTGTACATAAAGATACATGCCTCAAGCATTATATTCCTTTGGCAATGTAAAAGAAAACCAGAAAACAGTTTGACCAAAAACACTCCATAATCTGCATGCAGAACATAAATACAAAACTGGCAAGAAGGAAATGAGGAAAAATACGCTGCTTTCTGGTGAACACTTCCATTTTCCCATGGAGGATCAATGACAATAAGGTTAAAGCCCCGATCAGACTTAGCTGCAGAAAAGATACGTATCCAGCATGTTATAAGGAAGTGGGGAAAAACAAGTTTGCTATCTGGTAGCAAGGAATCAAAAATATAAGAAAGCTGCAAAAGCAATTCATTTTTAGTAGAAATTCAGTTGATTTACTACCAAGAATCTGATTCATGAAAATTACCTGGGATGAGGTTGCGCATTTGTCTCAAGTCAGACTGCCAGGCCATTATACCATCAAAATTAACATGGATACACACCAAAAGGTATAAATGAAAATGAAAATTAAGATAATGCACCCTTGAAAATAAAAAAAACACAACTCATATCCCAACTATTTGGGATTTATTTTGTGGATCCCGTTAAGAAAGGTAAGAATAAAACTGTAAAAGCATTTAAAACTTCAGTTTAATCAATAATCAAAAAAAGAATGACAGTGCCAACTCCATACCATGTAGAAGCAGCTTCTGCCAGGTAATATGTACTGGCTGTTGTTGAATTCAGCCTCTACGTCATCATTTGTTTCATTGTTGATTAGGTTATTAAATAATGGAACCACTGTCCTCCCAACATGGTTGGCCCGCCATGAATCTGATAATTTACAAGGATAAAAAATGTTATGGAATACTGTAATATTTGGTAAAATGTTGATGCAACATGCACTCAAGGTCAGGAGTTTGAAAAGAAAACATCACTGTTTATGGAAAACAGAACATATCTAAGTATCATATGATAAGATTTACAAGGATGCACACTTACAAATTATAGTTATTTTCAGGGGCTCATACACTAGAATCAAGTCGCCCTAAAGGTGGAATTGAAGCCAGTGCTATATCTGGACAACAAAAGGCTTATTCAAACTAATTGGATGCTGCAGTGTTACTCCAACTTTGCTATTCCACATATAAGTGGGAAGTAAAGAATGAAAGAACAAATAGATTGATTGATCACATTTAATTTATTAGGTGTGTATACTGCACATGTATTATATGAAATGAACAAATTCACACCTATATGAACAGGTAAGCTAAAACACGATTAGCAGATTATATAGTTTCTCATCTCTAAAAAGTGAAGCCCATTTTGCAAAGAACAAAAATGGGAACAAAGATAATATCGAGGTGGTCAGAGCAATCTGTTTGAAGATATCAATTGGTTACTCATCTGAAGGATATATGCAGTATGAAGACAATAAGGTTCCACATTTTTACATTTATCAAAAAGTGAAAAAATAAAGTGGCGGATTAGTTGAATGAATATGATATTTGCATATAAAATGTTATTATGAGAATGTTAGTGTTGAAAAAAATGCCTCGAATTCGACCTACAGCAGTGAAGGAGGAACCCACATAAAAGCCATAAAAGCAAAGAGCGCGGGTGTGACCTGGACCGCGCGGTCCACGTGCATCCTAGCTCGGTTCACATGGTCCATGCCTTGCACGTGGACCACTTAAGGGTCTACAGGGGTTTTACACAATCTAAGGCCCTATTTTGCATTGATTTTTGTGCAAAAGCGCGATCAGATGGCTGCAGACGCATCCAGGTGAGATCCAACAATCTAATAGCTTGTTTGGATTTTGTCAGGAGACCTGCATCGATTAGGACTCATATTTAAGCCTTTAAAAAGGCCTTGACGGCCTGTGGGCACAATGGGCAAATCAATAGATTAGAGGAACAGCAGAGAGCAAAAGTGCAGCGATGCTTTGGGCAGACTGCCAGGCAGCGGTCAATGCTACGAGAGGTTTTCTAGAGAGAGAGCTTTGTAAGGGAGTGTGATTCTTGTTGAGAGAGAGAGGGATTAATGTATGAGTTGAGAGGATGTGATCTCCTCTTGTAATTTTCTCTTTTCTCATAGTGAAGCTTGCATGCCCCATGAAGTTAAGCCTAAGCTTGATCCACATATTTGATTATGTTCTTTTCTTTTGTATCTCTTTTTCTTATTTGTTGCGGTATCGCCATCATCACCGGCATTCCAACATTGGACCAGGAAGATCCGTATTCCATATGAGGGATCTTCCTAACAAGTGGTACCAGAGCAAGTGATATCAAAATAATTGATATCAGAGCTAAATTATCAGAGTGCCAGATTTTAAGATTTGTGATAGCGTTAATCGAGATTAAAGAAGATGAAGAAGACAGGCTCAATCAAGATAGAGATCAACCAGTTTGATGGGAAGAGCAATTTCTTTTTATGGCAAGCGAGGGTGAAGGATGTGCTCATCCAACAAGGGTTAATTGATGCTTTCTTATCTGAAAAGAAGCCAACTACCATGAAGGTGAAGGATTGAAAATGGCTCCAGATATAGACAGTGAGCACGATTCGCTTGTACTTAGCAGATAATATGGTGATCCATTTGCTTAGCGAGACTTCTCCGACAACGATGTGGACAAAGTTCGAGGATATGTACATGGCAAAGTCACTCACCAACACTCTCTTTCTCTAAAAATAGCTCTATCAACTACGGATAAGCAAGGAACAGAGCATGCAGGAGCATCTCAGCAACTTCTAGAAGATCCTCACCGATCTCCTAAGCGTTGGTGAAAAGGTTAAGGAGAAAACTAGAGCATTAATCTTGCTTTCATTGCTTTCCTCTTCTTTTGAGTTTTTGGTGACTGCTCTTCTTGTAGGAAAAAGCACCATCAAGAAAGAGGAGATTACTTATGCACTTCTCCAAAACGAGATTCTCAGGTAGGCGAACCAAGCCTTAAATTCAGACGGCAACTCGACTATAACAATGACTGAAGGTGGTAGTGGCAGATGACGAAGCAGTAGAGGATCGCAAGGTAGGCGGTCCAAGTCTAAGTCGAAGGACTACAGCAAAATCATATGCTATCGGTGTGATGAGTTGGGACATTAAGTCAGAGATTGCCCATAGCTCAGAGATCGAACGAAGGATATTGCGGCGGCAATCCAAGGTAGGATAAATGAGACCGATGATTGTGTACTTATAGTCTCTGATGAAGTATCTACTTTTTTCCAGCATTGGATTTTAGATTCCATATGTTTGCATCATGTTTGTTGCAAAAAAAAGCTGTTTGACTTCCTAGAGAGCAACGAGGGCATTGTTCATTTGTCGGATAGATCGAGCTATGCGATCAAAGGCATTGGAATCGTCAACTTGCAAGCACATAATGGAATAGTGAGAAAATTAGGTAAGGTCCAATATATATCCAGTTTCAGAAGAAAACTGATTTTACTTAGCAAACTGAATTCAAGCAGCTATAGATGGAGAGCTGATGATGAAATCCTGAAGATCATGCACAGCAATAGGATTCTTACGAGGAAAAAAGGTATGGAGAACACTATCTCTTGGCAGAAAGCTCAATGTAAAGTGGAGCTTTAAGTGCCAGTGGGAGCTCAGCATGAGGTGGAGCTCCAGATGCAGGTGGATTGGGTACAAAACGGGAGACTCGAGAGGATGACAAGCAACGTCACAAGATGAAGTTCCTATTGCCGTAGAAGGCTATCCCAAATAGATCTCAAGTCAAGCAGGTCATCGCATATGATGGAGATAAGATTGAGCGGTCTGACTCAACTTTCATGTTTGCCCATCCATGAGTAGTCAGATTTTTGCCTCAGGATATGATGGTGAGATCATCCAAAAGCTCTCAAAGTTAGGTGGAGGCCGAATGTCAAGTTGAGGTGGAGGGATTGTTGAAAAATATCTCAAATTCGATCCACAGCAGCAAAGGAGGAGCCCACAGAGAAGCCACAATAACAAAGCCCATGACAAGAGAAGCCCACGACCCCACACGGCTCGCAGGCACGTGAGGCTTGCAACAGGGTGCTGCCAAGGCACGCGGGCAAGGCCCAGGACACATGGTGCGCGCACAGCCCAAGATGCACACGTGGCCAAGCGCACGTAGATGTGGCGCACACCGCAAGGTCCACCGCGGTCCACATGCATCCCAACTCAGTTTATGCAGTCCATACCTCGAGCGTGGACCACTTAAGGATCAACATCTACAGGGGTTTTAAGCGGTCTAAGGCCCTATTTTACGCTGATTTTTGTGCAGATGCACGATCGGATGGATGCGGATGTATGCAGGTGAGATCCAACGATCCAATGGCTTGTTTTGGTTCTATTGGGAGATTTATATCACTTAGGACTCAGATTTAAGCCTTTTAAAAAGCCTTGGCAGCCTGTAAGCAGAATGGGCAAATCGACATATCAGAGGAACAACCGAGAGTAGCAGCCGGCAAAGAGCAAAAGCGCAGGATGCTTTGGGCAAACTATTAGTCAACAATCAATGCTACGAGAGGTCTTCTAGAGAAAGCTTTGTAAGAGAGTGTGCTTCTTGTTGACAAAAAAGGATTGATAGATGAGAGTTGAGAGAGTGTGATCTTCTCTTGTAAATTTCTCTTTTTTCATAGTAAAGCTTGCATGCCCTGTGGAGGAAAGCCTAGGCTTGATCCATCTATTTGATTGTGTTCTTTTCTTTTGTATCTCTTCTTCTTATCTATTGCGGTATCAACATCATCACCGGCGTTCCAATTTTGGCTCGGAGGGATCCGTATTCCGCATGAGGGATCTTTCCAATAAGTGGTACCAAAGCAGGTGGTATCACAATAGTTAGCATGCCTGAACTCTGGAATGGAGCTTCCAGCAAAATTCATATTGCCTTAAAATTTGGATGCTTATTGGGCTGCTAATAGCAGTTTCAGCCAAAACCGCTATGCTTATTCTAGCGGCTTTATGTGGCACTTAGATATGAAGCAGCCAACATAACAGGCAATAAAAAATCTATAGCAGCTGCTATACTAGGATCAAGCAATTTATTCCCTAGAGGGCTGGATTAATAC
Source organism: Cocos nucifera (assembly GCA_006176705.1). Lineage (NCBI taxonomy): Eukaryota > Viridiplantae > Streptophyta > Magnoliopsida > Arecales > Arecaceae > Cocos > Cocos nucifera. The sequence goes on from QRFJ01000460.1 coordinate 281,396, forward strand.
CCAATTGGACTGGTCCAATGAGTTTAAAGCATGGGCTGCTCTAGTTATTTCAGGCACTAGCCAAATGAAGAATGTGAGAGAAGAGGAGAAACAAAAGTGAGGAAGATGCGGCCTCTTAAACCCCTTCCCCCTTCAGTGCTCCCCTGCCAAGGCATCATAGCCAGCAGATCACCATGGACACCAAAGCAGGCTCGATCTAAAAATGCTGGGTCTGTTTCATCTTCACAGTGAAAGAAACCAAAGAATTAGAGCAAAACATTGATGAGATTGAGTCATCAGAATTAGGCAAGGAGGAGAAAGAGGAGGCATATGATTAGATGGATGACTTGGACACCTCTAGTTCTAATGCACAAAGAGCAGACCCCCTGGAACTGGCAGATGATGACTGATCATTAAGATAGTCGAACATCAATTTGTCATTTAAGTTTTTGGTCTAGATTTTTGAGAAATCTATTATCTATTGATGATAATGTTTTGCTTGGTGAATTTGTTATATGATTGTGGACATTTTCTTCTATGGTTGATGCTATGTGATTGCAGACATTTTTATCTTATGAGTGATGTTACTATGTTTAGCGGATGATGATAGCAGTCATTAGATTATGGACCTTTACATTATATGGATGTTAACATAATATGATGGTGTTAAGTGTATGATGTTTTATAGCTTTGACCTTTATTTTTTGAATTATTTTTCGCATGAAAATGGTGTAAAATATTGGCTTTGATTTTTAAAAAAATAGTTATATATTTTAGCAATCCATTTACATATCACTCGCTATCCTCTATGAAACCTCTTAACTGCTATGAGCCCACCATCCACCTTTTGATAGATTGAGTAGGACCTGAATTGAGGCAAGACTATCGAGAGGCATAAAATGTAACCAGCTAAACCATGTTACTTCAGCAAAAGGAGTCATTGAATCAAGCAATTGATCTTTGTTCGAAGTATCAATGAAATAAGATGATATGGAAGAAAGACATAACGTCTACTCTTAGATCCTACAGTCAACATTGGATCAAGTGGTTGTTCTTTGCTTTCGAAGTATCCATAAATGAGATGATAGGCAAGAAAAATGTAATGTCAACTCTTAGATCCTAAAATCAAGGTTTTATGTCCTGGTGGGACAGGCGCATCCCGCTTGTCCCATCCCGTTTCTATGAGAAAACGAAATCTGGACAGGGTTGGGACGTCGAAACCCATCCATGTGGGGAGAGAACAAGAAAAAAAAGAAAGAACGGAAGATGAAAGGCAAAAAGCGTAAAGAATGAAGAAGAAGAAAAATGAAAGAAAGGAAGGGAGAAGAAAAAAGGAAGGAAAGAAGGAAGAAAGGAAAGAAAAAGAACAAGAAAAAAAAGGAAGGGATAAAAGAAGAAAGAAAAAGAAAAGGAAAGAAAGAAAGAAAGGTAGAAGAAAAGAAAGAAAAGAAGGAAGGAAAGAAAAAAGAAAGAAAGAAAGAAAGAAAGAACAGAAGAAGGGGAGGGAGATAGAGGATATCTACCGGAATATATGACGAGGATAGCTGTCGGGATGGGATGGGAGAGCGGGGCATCCCGTTCCATAGAGATATCGGGACACCTCCATCCCACAAGATTTAAAACCTTACCTAAAGTCACTAGATCACCATTTGAATTAGCATCAAGAAAATTAATAATGGAAGATTTTATCAAGTGTCAACACAAAGAGGGTGGCATGGGAACAACACTAAAATCATCCCCTCTCATTAGTGAAGTGTAACATCAAAAATACCTCAACACATTATAGGAACTACCTCTTCATCCTACACCTAGCTCCTCTCATATCAAATATCTATATATGAATCAGCAAGGGTCCCATAGTATTATCAAGTCTGAAAAATCACTTTTTTAGTACATAAAGATGAAAAATAGAGAGTTCCACTCTCCACTAGTTTTCAAATACATTGTGATGCATGGAAACCTTTTATTTGACTACCCACTAGCAATCAAATCTTCCAATTTTCGTCTTTCAACTTAGTTTCAAACTATGCTTTATACATATTCCATGTCTATCCCTTCAGCACATGAACTATCAATATTGTTTTCTTGATTAGTTAGTTCACTGCCTTTTCCTTCATAACTCTACAAACTCATAATAGTCCATGAAAGGTCAAAGCTTTGGCAAGCATATGCTTAAAATTTCTATTGGGAGATGAAAGATTTTCGTAATGACCATGGCTCATGGTCATCTTTTTGGTTCAGAGGAAAAAAAATCATCTTTAGCATTTTTAACATACTTTTATTAAGTAAATTAATTGTGCTTAGGCACTTCAAGTGCTAATTTAGTTGTTTTGGCTTCAAAGAATTTTTAACATGCTTCAGCTTTTTTTGACTAAAATATATTATTTAATGAGTGCGAGTTGGCAAGGAGTAGGAAGCCACATGAATGCTTTTAAATTTTAACTTTTGCATTTCCGCACTTTCACAGTTGAGATTTTCTCTTTGGAAGGAAACTTCAAAATAATGGAAATCTACCTCTCAAGTTCAGTCCCATATCAGGGACTACACTTGGAGCAGCCAAATACAGGCAAGACTGGACTTAAGAACCAATCAAACCTGGGAGAGGAGTGAGGAAGTCTTTTAAACACATCCATGGATGCACCGAGATTTTAAATCCTTCAAACACATATATGGATGCACCGTGATGGACAGTGAGTCACAAGGTCATGATCCCAAGAACCCATTTGAACTTCTATATTTTCAAACAAATGCATTACCATGGATCATATTAGTTGTTGTTTATTCATTCTATACTATTCAGCCATAACAATTATGACGATTATTATCTTTTGACAGCATTCAAATGCAGGAGTGTAACTGCTTAATAGCAGTTTTAGACCTTAATTTTCTGGTTTGTTATGATCATCTCTGATACAGTTAACTGAGCAGATACTCTTATAGCATTGGATCTATCTAAACTTAAACTGTTGAAAAAGAAACCTTACATACTGGTTCCTTTCAAATATCTAAGGACACTGACTGACATAGTCCATCTGAACCAATCTTGATGACTAACATATCCATCAAGTCTTCCTACAGGATTACAAATACCAGACCTAGTATACCTTCCTAAATATCTCAAGCAAAAGCAACGTAAGAGTAGTTCAGTTGAGATGCACCTTCTATTGTTATTTACAAGTTTTTACAGCAGGATCATGTGTTTTCTAACCAATTCACACTTGAACTGATCAGGCTGTTCAAGAACCTTTTCTATACAATGGAACTGGGTTCTTTCAAGTCCTAAAGTTGGTTTATAAATCTTAGTTTCCAATATCAGTTCAGCAACTCCGAAGTCCTCCATAACACAGTTACTAGGAAGAAGCTATATAACTTCACTTAATATGTTGGTGTTGTTTCCGAAGATCAATATATCATCTACATAAAGTAAGATTGCATTATTGTTATTTTGTAATCACAATAGGGACATATCTCATTTCAAATACCATAAACCCATCGGAAAGTACTATTTTGTCAACCTTTCTTTTGGTTTAAGGCCATTAAAGGACTTTATCATAATCATTAACTAGTCTATCATGCTTAGATGGTCTAATACTTCAAAAAAAGTGATATGTTCTGATACTATCATCCTAACATCTGAAATAATTCGATCCCAAATTTTAAATTGTAACAGGCTAAAAATTTTGCTTCAGCTAAAACTTGTTTTATAGACCTCATGCTTCACAAACAATCAGAGAAACAAAGCCAAATGCTTCAAAGAGAAAAGAAGTCCAAGCCTTTCCAATCAAACATTAATCACCAAGCAATCTTATGCAATTCTCTTAACATTTCAACCAAAAACCCTGACCTTCTCCTCCATTTGACTTGGGAAAACAAAGACCAATCTCATAAAGTGGCGCTTGCCAATAGCTTCCAAGCTCAATAAAATTCTTTTCTTCAGTTTCACCAGCATGCGGAAATTCCTCGCACTTGACTAATTTCGGAAGAAACGTTTGAAGCTCGGCAGCTTCAAGAAAAGCTCTGTGTGCTTTGAGCAACAAAGATCTCGCTTCCTGCTAGGAATCAGAACAAAAATGAAAACTTTTCCAAAGAAATGGAAAAAAAAATACAGAGAGAGAGGGGAAGGCGGAGGAGGAGGAAAGGCACTTCCCGGTAGAAATCAAAATTAAAAAAAAAAAAATGGAAACTTTACGAAAAAAAATGCGAGAAACACAGACACACACACAGAGAGGGGGAGAAGGAGGAGGATTACTTGATGGCGCTTCTCCGCGGACTTTTCTCTCTCGTTTAGATCGCGAGGCGTCTTCTTTCGCTTCCTCTTCTTCTTCGAAATCGAGGGGGCATTAACTCCTTCTACTACTCTTTCTCGGTCCGTGGATTGGAAGGAACGGGAGTAGTAGGAGGAGGGAGAAATCCTAAAGCGGGAGTAGGAATCGTTGAGGAGGCGAACGGGATCTACGAAGACCACCTTCGATCCATCCAGGCGGTAGATGCCGGAACCCAAGAAAGATTTGAACTCGTCGGAGATTCTTTCCTCCATCTTCTTTTTTCCCCTTTTGGAAGCTGAAAGTTTCAAGGAGCGGCCAAAGGAGGGTTTAAAAACTGGGAAAAAGAAGAAAACGGAAGCTCGGGTTAAAACCGATCACAGGAAGGAAGGTTTCGGTCGGATCAAACCGTCCGGGCTTGGATGCGGTCATCTCCAAATTTAGATCCAATTTGGATATTCTAAAGTCCGTACTATCAAAATTAATATTTGGTGATTCTTACGGACAACCGAGGACATGTTCAAGTGCTTGGATGTAAACAGACCCCTTTTCTTGCGGAGACTTTTTTTTTTTTTTTTTTTTTTTTTTTTTAATCGCATTTAAAAATAATATTTATATGTTATTTTTTTTATTAACTATATATTTTAATTTTTTAAAATAATTGAAAAATAAAAAATAATAATATGTTCGAAAATGCCTGGATATTTATACTTAACTTTAATTATGGTGCATCCTTTGATTTTTTAAATCTCTTATTATTATATAGTTAACCATCAAATGCTCGTTCGTTATTTAATTTTTATAAATTAGATGTTTATAAACTCCCCAAAATATGGGTTATCTATCTTGACTTTCAAAGATGTAATAATTGATACCCAATGGATACCTAGACCCAACCCAAACTTGATATATGTATTTATTACTCAAACTCGAAACAAAAGTTACTACTTCAATTAGTGGGATGTAAAACAAAAGTTAAATACAAATCCCCGGGGATCTGAATTTAGTAAAACTCAGAATCTGACTTGACTCGGTAGCATCCTTTTATATATGGCTAGATATGACCGGTTACACAAACATATTCATCTATTATTGTTAGACATTTAGAGAGTAAAGTCTATTGTTACTTTATGTAAAGCAAGACATATTTTCAGAGAGGCTAATAGACTAGTTAACTAGGTGGTATTTTTTGTTGCTAACCATGATGAATCTATAATATGCAAGTCCTCTAAATTACTGAGCCAATTTCAAAAATTGTTGATGGTTGATCCAAGTAGGTATTTTTATTCAAGAGTTGTGTAAGCTATAGATTATATATATATATATATAGATGGAGCCTAGTATAAGATTAATCAAATTTAAACTCAAATTCGATCAAATCAAAACTTTATAATGAGAGTTCGACATCAATAATTCAAGCCATTGAATATGATCTATTATCTTAAAACTACTTGCATACAAAAAAATTATATAATTAAAAATTTCTATCTTATGCATTAAGTAGTCAAAAATTAGATAACTTAAATAAAATTAAATTTGGTATATTTTTTTATCACTTGATGCATAGAATAGAGATATCCAAATCATATAATTTTTTATATTCAAATAGTTTTTAGCTAATAGATCACATCCAATAGCTTGAATTATCGATGTAGGATCCACATTATGCAATTTTGACCTGACTACATCTAATCTCAAAACTGATCAATCTTACCTAAGTCTATCCTTATATATAGAGAGAGATAAACTGAGCTTCGATTGACTGAATCCTAGTCCATATCCGATCGAATTTCTAATCATTGGATCAACGCGCATCTCCAAAACATGTAGATGATTTCCATGAATCTATACAGAAGATTGGAATACAAAAGATAGATGCGTACCTATGTTCATCATTGATTTACGAAGAACGATAGCAACGGATGCTCAAACGAACATCGAAACCAGATCCTTCTCCATTAGCTTTCTCTCTCAATAGGTGGCTATTCGATGGGATAAGCCAAAGAACTAGTCTCACGGTATTTATAGAAAGTGGAGAGGGGACCTAGCCATATAAAATAAAATTCTAACAGGTCCATCCATCATGAGCTCATATCGGATCAAAGCCTACACTATGCCATCCTAACCACACTAACTCAAATAAGGTAAACCTAGCCTAAAATAAAAAGATCACAAACAATATTGGGCTTGCATGCATGTCTATCAACCCGGATCACATAATCAGTTTATTTTTAATAAAATAAATAATTAATTAATGATAGTCCATAATTAAAAAAAAATTTCACATTCTTCCACTTGGATAATAGTAATTAGGATTCTAAAATTTTAAAAAATTTTGCTTTTAAAAATGACTCTCAAGCTAAATAACAGAAAACATAGTACGTGGCCATGATTTTGAAAAACATATGATCTATAGACAGCACCTTAGAATTGACTCGATCCAATAGTATTGATCATACTGAATCATGAAAGTTATTGCATCCTTTATCTAATACAAGACCCATCCATGATTACAAACATAACTAACACTATCGACATGAGTCTTGGTGTGGTAGTATAGCAAGAAAATAACATCCAAAAGTAATCCAAACATATGCTATTTTTATTATCAGTCATCCAATTTTTCTTCAACATGCTTGGGTACAAAATAAGCAAAAAAAATTCTAATGGCTTTCACAATAAGTCATTATACCTTACATACTCAATATGGTGTCAATGACGAGACAGTACAATATATTTGAGACTCAATACCTTATCTCATATTTTATATAATAGGTACATAAACAAGAGATGTCTCTAAGTGTACTAAAATAAATATATATACAAAAAAAATTAAAATAAATATATCATTAATTTATCATGCCAATAATATGTATCAAAAGTGCATGAGATATAAAGAGTCCATAACAATAAAGCAATAATAAAACATAAATATAAAGTTACTTCCATTAACTAAGTACATCAAAAGAACTCAATATACCCATATTTTCAATATGCCTTGTAAATCATATGGATCTCAAACCTTTAGTTAGAAAATCAGTTAACATTGACTCTATATCTATGTACTCAATAGTTATGTCTTCTTTCTTCACAAGATCTCTTACTGTCAGATACTTCAGCTCCAAATATTTAGATCCACTAAAAAATTTATTATTTTTTATGAAGAACACGGTAGCACTATTATCACAATAGATTATTAATGGTCTGGAGATAGAATCAACAATCTGAAGTTCTGAAATAAAATTTCTCAGCCAAACAGCTGAAGTAGCAGCTCCATAACAAGCAATAAACTCAGCTTGCATAGTAGAAGAAGCTGTCATGGTCTGTTTAACACTCCTCTAGGATATCGTACCTCCGACTAACATAAAAATTTATCCTGAGGTTGATTTCAAATCATTAGGACATCCAGCAAGATCTGAATCCGAATACCCTAACAACTATAGATCATCAATTCTTCTATACACAAGCATATAGTCCTTGATTTTCTGTAAATATCTCATTATTCTTTTTACTGCAATCCAATGTTGAAAATCTGAATTCGATAGATATCTATCAAGAACTTCTACTATGAAGGCAATATCATATCTGGTACAAATCTGAGCATACATCAGACTTCTTATAGCACTGGCATAAGGGATATTCTTCATCTGATCCTTTTCAAACTCATTTTTGGGGCACTGATCTTTACTAAACTTATTATCTATGGCAATAGATATATCACAGGGTTTGCAATTCTACATATTAAATCTTTCAAGAACTCTGTTAATGTATGTCTTCTATGACAAACCCAACAGATGACGTGATTTATCCCTATGAATTTCAATACCTAGGACAAAAGCTACTTCTCCAAGATATTTCATATTAAAAGTTCTAGATAACATTTGTTTAATTTCATTGAGCAAACCATAATCACTACTGGCAAGTAAGATATCATCAACATATAAGACAAAAAAAATAAACTTGCTCCCACTGGTCTTGAGATAGATACACTGATCAACTTTATTTTCTTCAAAACCAAGAAAGGTTACCGCCTCATCAAATTTCAAATACCATTATCTAGATGCTTATTTCAGACCATAGATCGACTTCTTCAATCTGTAGACTAAATGTTCTCTCCTATTTTTTTGAAAATCCTCAGGTTGTTTCATATATACTTTCTCACTGAGATTATCATTTAGAAAAGCAGTTTTTACGTCCATCTGATGAAGCTCTAAGTCATAATGAGCCACTAAAGATATGATGATTCTATAGAAATCTTTTGTAGATACTGGAGAGAAAATTTTAGTATAATCGACTCCTTCTCTCTGAGTAAATTCTTTAGCTACCAATCTAGCCTTGAATCGCTCAATCCTTTCTTTAGAATCCTTTTTAGTCTTATATACCCACTTACATCTAATAGGTTTGCTATGTTCAGTAGGCTCAACAAGCTTCCATACATTATTATTAGCTATAGACTGTATTTCTTTCTTCATAGTATTTATCCATAAATCAGATTGAGGACAGGTCACAGCATCATAATATGTCACTGGATTAACCACATGTCCAATATTATAATCACTTTTTCCAAGATAGACTTAAAAATTATCAAGAATGGTAGGCCTCCTTTGTTGGATAGATCTTCTTAATGTCACCTCATCATTAGGCTGAATAGATTGAGGATTCAATATAGGAGCAGGAGGATTAGGAACCTGAATGTTCATTCTATCAATAGGTGCATAAACTATATTTTCATATGATACAGTCATAGGAATAGAGACAGTCTCAATCTGATTATTATCAACATCAATATCTCAAAAAGATTCCACATCAGCCACATCAAGTTCTAAAAATTTTACAGTCTGTGACTCTATAATTCTATTATCTCTTTCAGGACTGTAGAATCTACATCCTTTAGCATGTTTTGGATATCCAATGAAATAGCAACGACTGGTTCTGGAGTCAATCTTTTTCTCTATAGGATTATATATTCTCACTTCTACAGGACAACCCCAAATCCAAAAATAATTTAGACTAAATTTTCTACTAGTCCATATTTCAAAAGATATTTTAGGTACAGATTTATTAGAAACCCTATTAAGAATATATAAAATAATTTTAATAGCTTCATCCCATAGATATTCTGGCAAATTTGACATACTCATCATGCTCCTCATCATATTCTTAAGGGTGCGATTATGTCTTTCGACTACACCATTCTGCTCAGGACTATCAGACATAGTATATTGGACTACAATCCCATAAACTTATAAGTATTTAGCAAATGGACCCATATGCTATCATGCTATATCATGTTTGCCATAATATTTACCTCCACGGTCAGATCTCACAATCTTGATGATCTTTTTCAATTATCTCTCAATTTTTATTTTAAAGATTTTAAATTTTTCTAGAACATCAGACTTTTCTTTAATCAAATAAAGATAACCATATCGAAAAAAATTATTAATAAATATGATAAAATATTTATTGCCATAGATTATAGAAGAATAAGATCCACTAATATCAGTGTGAATTATTTCTAGAAGCCCTGAACTACGAGTTACTCCTTTCTTTTTAGTCTTAGTCAATTTACCTCTAATACAATCAATGCAAGTCTCCATGTCTCCAAAATCCAAAGTAGGCAAGATATCATTCTTAATTAGTCTATCAATTCTTTCCTTAGATATATGCCCTAAGCGTTTGTGCCACAATATAGAGGATCTTTCTTTGATTCTAGAATATTTTGCAATCGCATTCTCAACATTCAAAAAACCATAGGAATTATCATAAGATAAACATAATTTATATAATCCATTACTCAAAGTGCCATAACCAATAATTTGAGAATTAAATGTCAAATCAATTTTTTCATCATAGAAATCAAAATCAAAATTAATTTTATCTAAAGAGAAAATAGAAATCAAATTTCTTCTAAAGGAAGGTATATAAAAGATGTTTTCTAAAGAAATTTCAAAATCAGACTCTAAAGATAACTTAACAAGTCCTATGTATTCAACTTCAACTACAGGATCATTTTCTACTTTCAGCTTGATCTCTTTCAGACTTGGTTTCCTCTTGTTTATGAATTTCTGCAAGAAAATAGCAACATGAGTTATGGCATCACTATCTATCCATCAGAAATCAATAGGGACATCAACTATATTTGACTAATAATAAATAAGAGCTAGGGGCTTACCTTCTTATTTTTGTTTCTTTTCTAATCAAGACTTGAACTTGTAGCATTAACTTCTTATATGGCCTTTCCTTTTATAGTGAAAATATTTGACACCTTTTCCAATGACAGCTTTGGAACCACCTACAAAATAATTTTGATCAAGGTTGTTACCATGTCGTTTAACATTCCAAGACTATTTAAGAGCAGCAGATTTATTCTTTTTCTTCTTTATAAAATCTTTGCCAGAATGGAGTTTTGGTTGGAAGGAAAGAAGGACAATCTCACTTTTTTCTTTCTTTAATTTCTCTTCCTCAGCAACATATTTAGTGATCAACTCATTAATATTCTAGGTTTTATTTAGAGTATTATAGGCAGTTTTGATCTAGGAGAATTCAGCAGGTAAGAAATTCAAAGCATAAGGTCAATTTTCAAATCCTTAAGTTTGGTTTGGAGATGAATCATTTTCAAAATATATTCCCTAACACCCTCAATATTGTTATATCTCATAATCGTCAATTCTTTCATCAAACATTCAGACTCGATATTTTTAGATGCAAGATATCTCTGTCCTATAGCATTAAATAGTTTTTTAGCACTATTGTTCTCTGGCAGACCACTTAGAAGATGCTCTAAAATCGATCTTTTAATAGCAATTAAGCTAAGTCTATTAGATTTTTTACACTTAACAAAATAATTTTTCTATTCTAGTATACTCTGGTCATTAAGATTATCAGGTTTATTCCTACGCAATGCCAAATCAATAATAGCAATTTCTAGGGCAAATTCCATATCTTGTTTCCATCTCTTATAATTTGATCCGGTCAAGACTTCAATGATGATATTATTATTATTAACACCAAAAGAGACTGTACAAATAAATAATATGAATATTAAATATTAGATAATGGATATTTACCAACAACACAGTCATATAATGACATAAATCATGAACAAGAGCCCAAACACTATATCACATATTCTCCTTTAGGCAGAACATGCAATATGCATAAGAGCTCTTTACACGAGGCCACAAAAGAAATATCCTAGCATTTAAAAATCTATCCCCTTTGGATAAATAGACTCCAAAAGTTAGAGTACCCTCGTGACATAATGGTCCACAAAATTTTAGTTAAAACCCATAATAACCCCCTTTGGGCAAGTGATTATATGTCACCACTAGAAAATATCCCTCTAATGATGAAAAATTTTATGAACTAATATAAATAAATTATTTTAGTGATAAATATTCATGCTAATGCATAAAATTATCCATATAGAAAATTAATTGCCCAAAATGATCAAGTTCAGTATGTGATACATAACAACATGCATCCTACTTATCATAACACAACATAATATTGCATTCCAAAGCAACAATAATATATTTATATAATTTAAAAGATATATATCATGCTAAAATAATGTCAGATATTAATTTTCTAAAGAGCATGATCAGAAATAAAATTTTCAGAAAGCAAATTAAAATTTTAAAGGACTAATGCAAAATAATAACCTTCAACAGGGGCTTAATTGCAAAATAAAGATTTTATGTAATAAATTATAATAAAAGGCCTAAAACATAATTTATTAGACCAAAAATGAAATTTTTGTAATTATAGGGACTAAAATGTAATTTTTCTTGGACTAAAATGTAATTTTTATATTTATAAGGACTAAAATGCAAAATTATAACATAACAGCTCAAACACCAAATTGGGTTTGGATTTTGGGTTGAAACCCAAAATTTAAAACCCGTTTGGTCTCTTCTCCCTCATGATTTTTCTTTTTTTTTTTGGTTTTAGGCAGCGGAGAGGAGGGCTCACCGGTGCCTCTTCTCCTCAAATTCGATCCGATGGCTATCGAGAAAGGACCAACCGACAGACCGCCACCATCAGTCACCACCAACCATGGGCAAGGTGCCCACTGACGGCCACCATGCGTGAGTGGTGGAAGGAGGAGAGCGCGGTGGGCGTGGTGGCTCAAGCCACCACGCAGCCATCGCGCCCTCACAATCCCTTTTTTTATTTGACCTGACGATCGATGGGAGGACGACCGACGTAGTCGGAGTCCATTCCCTCTCTGGCTACGTCGGTCGGTTGCCGGCGTCGATTCACCCATGGGAGAGGAGCGCACGACATGGGAGAAGCCAGCGGCCTCCTCCTTCCCTTCTTCCTTTTTTTGTTTCTTTGAAAAATCGAGAAGAAAAGTTCGGTGCCGGCGCCCCCTGCCATCAGGGCTGCCGCCGGTCCCCTTGATGCCGCCACCGATCTCATGGTGGCTGTAGGTTGTACGGGCAAAGGAGAAGGAGGATACGATGGTAGAAACTACCGCCCTTAGAGAGAGCAGGAGGCCCTTCCATGCTCTCTGCCTTGTCAGAACAACGACAGGCAATCGTGTATTTGGCCACCTCAAGGGTTACTCATCTCTCTTTTCATTAATCACCAAACTGTTGTGCCCATGAGTTTTTTATTCATACAATATGATTATTATGTGGAAGTATAATTGCCAGTAGATCCTACGAGTAGTGTAGTTTGGTTTGTATGAAGTCACGTGATCGTCGGATCTTGACACGGTCAGAGAGAGATCTGACCGACAAGAAGAAAAGAAGAGGAGAGAGCACGATCTCAAAAGATCCATCCTCTTTTTGCTTTAGCAAAATTTTGATTCTAATCTTCTACAATAATACTCTAATACCACATGTAGATGATTCCCATGAATCTATGCAAAAGATTAGAATATACAAGATAGATGCGTACCTATGTTTGTCATTGATTTACGAAGAACGACAGCAGTGAATGCTCAGACGAACACCGAAATCAGATTCTTCTCCACTAGCTTCCTCTCAACAGATGGCTATTCAATGGAGCAAGCCAGAGAACTAGTCTCACGATATTTATAGAAAGTGGAGAGGAGACCTAGCTATATAAAATAAAATCCTAATAAGTCCATCCATCATGAGCTCATATCGGGCCAAAGCCTACATTATGCCGTCCTAACCACACCAACTTAAATAAGGTGCACCTAGCTCAGAACAAAAAGATTACAAACAATATTGGGCTTACATACATGTTTATCAATCCAAATCACATAATCAACTCATTTTTAATAAAATAAATAATTAATTAATGATAGTCTATAATTAAAAAAAATTCTCACAAAACATCCCTAAAAAGTAAACAAAAAATTTCTCATGACCGTTAACTGGAAGAAAAAAAATGTATGAAATACGTATGAAGCATGAAGGCCTGAAGGCACCTTCAGGAAGGGTTCAACGCCCGGACGCCCCCATCTCTTCGAGTCTCTTCGAATCTCTCTCTCCTAGTGGCTGTAAACACCAACTGAGAAATAATAAATACTAAAATAAATACAAATCATTCTAGGATAAATATAAATACTAAATAATAAATACAAAAATTTGTATATGTTGTTTGTGTTTATTTTGCGGAGTTTGTATTTATTTTAAAGAGTTTATATTTATTTAGCCATGAAGGCATCTTCAAAAGTTGAATAAATACAAACTATCCAAAATAAATACAAACTTCACAAAATAAACATAAATAGCATATAATAAACAGAAACTTTGTGTTTATTATTTGGTGTTTGTATTTATCCTAAGATGGTTTATATTTATTTCAGTAGGAGTTAATGTTTATTATTTTCAAGTTGATGTTTATAGCTAGCGGGGAGAGAGATTCGAAAAGACGAGGAACGTCACGTCATTTTTCTCTATCGCATCTCTTTTTTTTCCTAACATGCCTGATCAGCTAACAATGAGAAAAGTCCTCTTTTTGCTTTTATGCTCGTCGATCTAACAGTCAGGGATTCAACTGGATATGAACTGGGATCAGATCGATTGGAGCCTAATTTATCTTTTTCTCTTTCTCTCTCTCTCTCTATATATATATATATATATATATATATATATATATATATATGTATGTATGTATGTATGTATGTATGTATGTATGGATGCATACATGCATGTATGTATAATAGTTCCACTACACACTTTAATTCCTTGTAAAAGGATTTAATAATTTACAAATCAATAATGGGCCATTCAAATTGAAGATTCAAACCACTGATCATAAATTACATATAAAAAAAATCTAAAATCAAAATTTATATATTTTATTAGTATCTAATTTATATATTAATTTAATAAAAAATTGAATGTATCAATTACACTAGTATAATAAAATATATGATAGGACATACAATTTGAAAATCTACTTTATGGATCATGATATACACATCCTAAAATATAGATAGATTAAAAATTCATTTATGATTAAAATATACAAAATATGATATCATGATATTAAAACCATCCATTTTAATCCCTATTTGATGATTATGTTAGCAACAACCAAAGCATGTAAATGATTTCTATTATTTTTTGTAGCATATAGCATGTTCTACAATTTGGTTCTAAAATTTAGATAATCTATTATTGATTTCGAATTATTAACCCCTTTTGCAACGAGTTAATGTAAAATGGGTAAACCAACTCAATTTTTTTCCGTATAATAGCACAAATTGCATACACAGATGATTTACTCTCCTATTTCCTTTAAAGAGTTTATATTTAATAATAGAAATATAGAATTATCACTTGACAAATAGTGATCAACTAAACCAGTTACTAGTTGAAAATCACGAACTACTTTGTTTTATCAAAAAGCAAGATGCTACATGTCCATTCACAGGAAGAGGGATTGATTGCTTTCAAACTGGGCTGGAAAAGGAGATCAACATCCTTTGTTGCTCGCATGAAAGCTAAGTGTTTGATTATTATGGGCCCTGTTTGGCTGTTTGATCTCAGAGCATATGGACAAAGGGGTAATTCTTTCTACACCATCTGTGGTGTAAAAAATCAAACATGGAGCATACCATCTTATCCAATGGAGCCCTCATAATGCGACGTGATGGCTATCACTTTCTTACAGCAGCAGCGTGCTCTATAGCATCATCAATCCTGATTTTTTCAAATACATGAAAAATCATTTTTGCCCCCATTGCTTATCAAAAAAAAGAGGCTAAAATCTAGTTAAAATTTCAAATTTAGAAAACGTCAAGAAGAAGGCAACGAAGAAGAGGATATGATCAAAGAGAGTACAGCAATAGTTATTTACAAGAGAAAGGATACCCCTACAACCTCCGAAAGATAAGAAATAAATGAAAGAGAAGAAGGTAAACTCCTTTTAAGGTTTAAGGCACTTCTTTCAAGATTTAGGATTTTCATTAAAGATTTTTATTTCTTCGATTCATTCCAGAGCAGTTTACTTTTAGTTTTTACATTAACTAAGTCTAATATCCTTTCATTAATAAACATGTAGATGAAAATTATGACATCTTATAGTTAGGCTGAGCAAAAAATTGAAACCCGAAGAAACCCACCCAATCCGATCCAATAAACATCGATTTCAGTCGGTTGAAAAACTTGAATCGGATTGTAATCTATAAAAAATTTGATTAATTATGGTTGGATTCGGTTTTTGCATTTTTAACCCATATAAAATCGAGCCCGACCGACCGATATAGTATTTTCAATACTTAAATATTTAAAAATTAAAAATTAACAATTATGACATGTTATGTATTGACTTATAGATATTATGAAATTATTATATCCTAGTTTCTATATGAATTTAATGGTATATTGGTTTGTAATGCCTAAAATCAATATTAGATCATCATTGAAGCCCAAACCGACATAACCCATCCGAACCTACTACAAACTGTTAACTTCGGTTTCAAACGATTTATATATGATAAATGGTTGGCAACATGTTGGATTTTTTTTAATCCCATTAGGTTCGATCGGATCAAATTTTTCTCTCAACTCAACCCAATCCGATCCATGCTCAGCCCTACTTATAGTAATAAATATCATACCGAACGAAGTTTATGACATCGTATATCAAAATTATGATCTTCGAGATCTAAAACTATCTTCAGAAGTTGTTTTACCTATAAGATGTCATAATATTAACATAGCATTTCATAACTCTAACGTAGGATATCATAAAAATGATAAAAAAATTACTTGAAACATATTTTATCTATAAAATATCATAATACTAACTTTTAATGTCATAATTTTGATTGATGATGTCATAATATTATTAAAAGTACCTTCAAAAAGTATTTTACTAATAAGATATCATCATTTTAACCTACAATATCATAAGTATGACTCAGGATGTCATAAAAATATCCAAATTTAGACATATCAGGTAAAAATTATGATATCTTATAATTAAATTATTTTTAAATATAATTTTTGATATTATTATAATATTTTATATCAATATTATGATATTTTAGATAAAATTATGACATCGTATTGGCAAAATACCTCCATAAAATATTCTTTAAGAAAAATTATGATATTCCATTTCAAAATTATGATATTCTAAATTATTATAACTTTCTATATGCAAAATTATTTCAAAAGAATATTTTAGATATTATTATGATATGCTGTATCAAAATTATCATATTTCATATAAAAATTATGATATACACTAGTCATATTTTCATCCAAATATGATTTTTGATATTATTATGATATTCTATGTCAAAATTATGAAATCTTTGATAAAATTATAATATTTTAGTTAAAATTATGACATCGTGTTGGCAAAACATCTCTATAAGATATTTTTTAATAAAAATTATAACATTCTATGTTAAAATTATGATATTATAGATTTAAATTATGATTTTCTATACATAAATTTTTTTTGGATAAAAGTTTTAGATATTATTATGACATCTTGTGTTAAAATTATGATATTTTATATAAAAATTATTATATTCATTAGTCATATTTACATTCGAATATGGTTTTTGACATTAGTATGATATTCTATGTCAAAGTTATGACATCTTAAGTAAAATTATGATATTTTACTTAAAATTATGATATCGTGTTAGCAAAATACCTCCGTAAGATATTCTTTTAGAAAAATTATGATATCCTATTTTAAAATTATGACATTCTAGATTAAAATTATTCTAAAAGATCATTTTTAGATATTACTATGACATACTATATCAAAATTATGATATTTTATATAAAAATTATGATATCCACTAGTCATATTTATATTCGAATATAATTTTTGATATTATTATGACATTGTATCTCAAAGTTATGATATCTTAGGTAAAATTATGATATTTTAATTAAAATTATGACATCATATTGGCAAAATATTTTTGTAAGATATTTTTTAATAAAAATTATGATATTCTGTAACAAAATTATGATATTGTAGGTTAAAATTATGATTTTCTATATGCAAAATTTTTTCGAACGAAAATTTTAGATATTATTATGACATCTTATGTTAAAATTATGATATTTCATATAAAAATTATAATATCCACTAGTTATATTTTCATTCGAATATAATTTTTGATATTATTATAATATTTTATGTCAAAGTTATAATATTTTAGATAAAATTATGATATTTTACTTAAAATTATAACATCATGTTGGCAAAACATCTCTGTAAGGCATTCTTTAAGAAAAATTATGATATCCTATTTCAAAATTATAATATTTTAGATTAAAATTATAACTTTCTATATGCAAAATTCTTTAAATGATATGTTGTTTATTACTTTGACTTTCTGTTGTTGATAATCCAATTCTTTCTTGCAGTGTCAAGTCAAGTTCTCCTCCAGATATTTCAACGAAGGACTCCAATATTTTAAAACTTTTGTAAACTTGGAGTCTATATTCAAAATATCCAAAATATCGGCTTCTCTCCTGCGCATGTAGAGCTTATTCGAAAGACTCTGTTAGGCGCCTTTATTGGCATCGAGCCCTTTGTTGTTGATGGGGTACTTCTCTTGGACATAACAAAATGTCATATTGGAGTATATCAATTCATTATTGTTGAAAAAGTAATAATATTCAGTACCGAGAAAGTGACACTAATTGTGGGTCTTTCATGTCATTGGATGAAAATCTCGGTCATCAAAAAATATCCAAAGAAGAAGGAAAAGTTGTTCAATAAATTTGGAACACTACTATAGAACAGGACTATGGCAGTGGCTTGTAACCACTATCGTAGCCCAAAAAATCACTGCTATAGGTTATAGCAGTAGTTATATAACCGCTGCCACTACAGTCATCGCCGTAGATCTATAGTAGTGATTATTGCAGTGGTTATAAGAATCGATATCATAGACTGTCTATTACAGCGATTTTTGAGTCGCTGCCATATTTTGACCTATGGCAGTGGTTACGTAACCGCTGCTATAGATCTATGGCAGTGGTTATTGAACCGCTACCATAGGTTCTATGGCAGTGGTTGACACATGCCTACGGCAGTAGTTGGCACGTCTACGACAGCGATTGTAAAATTACTGTTGTATCTTTTAAATAATTAAAAAAAATATAAAATTTTTAATTTTTTTTATATATTTTACCTGATAAATGTAGAGATATATAATATAAAAAATATTATAAACATAAAAATATTTTTGAAATGCTAAAATTTTATTATCAAATAAAATTTATTATAATATTTTTCAAAAAAAATACATC
This sequence comes from Cocos nucifera, assembly GCA_006176705.1. Lineage (NCBI taxonomy): Eukaryota > Viridiplantae > Streptophyta > Magnoliopsida > Arecales > Arecaceae > Cocos > Cocos nucifera. The sequence continues at coordinate 300,360 of QRFJ01000460.1, forward strand.
CAAAGTTTTCTAAATCTACATCGTCGTCATCACCGGGAGATGGAGCACGAACTAGAGCCGGAGCTAGAGCTGGAGTCGGAGCCAGAGCCAGAGCTGGAGTCAAAATCGAAGTTGGAGGAGCTGGAGCTGGAATATGGGCCAACATATCCTCAAAGCCTAGGAAGGTACCCTCAAAATGCATGCTAAGTATTGACACCATATCTCTCACGATGCCCTCCAGATGAGATGCACGCTCCTCAGTCCGATCTGTCCGCATCGCACATAATCTACTCGTGCCAACGCCTCCTCAAGCTCCTCCCGATTGATGACATCGAAAGCCTATAAAAAGGCGCTCACCTCAGACCAATAGCTGGTCAACGTATGTCCGAGCCTGCATTGGATCCTTCCAGAGTGCTCAGGCCCCAAGAACTGAGATAAATGATCATAAGAGCCAGAGATATCCGGGCCCTTACTCACGAGCGCATCTAACTGATCCTATAATTATAAATTTAAATAAAATTTTATAAAAAATATTATAATACTAATTATATATACTAATATATTTAATACTTATAAAAATTCTTTCGATCGCGGCATTCATCGATCTGCCCTTCTTGTCCGTATGGCTAGATCGGAAGATCTCGCTATGGCTGGGCATCACTCTATCTCTCATCAACTATAACAATGGATCAATTTATTAAAAAAATAAAAAAATATTAATTTAATTTATCTAGTAAGATTTAGAATTCATTACCTCTCTATGCACACAACTGGTCATAGACTCACGGTCGAGAGTGTGCGTATACTCCTGGGCTGCCCGATTCTGATGGAAGATAGCCTAACAAGTATTTAAATAAATAATAAATATTTAAAAATATTTAAGTATAACTTTAGGCATATTGAAAAATTTAAAAGTTAGTATTTTTACCTCGAACTTCTGCCTCCTCCAATGTGTAACCATCCTCTCCCACTGACTCAGAGGATAGTCTTGTATCCAAGGAACAAGCTCCTTCGGAGTGTCTCGTCAGTGCTCGAGTTATCCTCTATGGAGTTTGACTTTGTAGCTCCGGTACAACTCTTCGATCTTCTTCAGTCGGACATCTCGAGTCCTCTCGTGATCAGGAAAGTCATACCTCCTCTGCATAAAGTTATCAAAAGTCAATTACAAAATTATTCTAATCAAACATAGTGTAAACATGTAAAATACATAAATATAATTAAGATGCACTTACCCATATCTCCTTCCACATCCGATCTCTGACAGCAACATCCATCAATCGCCAATCTTTGAACTCTATGGGAATAATGTCTGGCCGTCTCATAAGTATTCCAAAAAAGGAATGCATCTCTCACGCGGTCTCCCCTATTGGCCTTCCCTCTGTATCATATTACACCATCATCTGATGCTGGTGGTTTCATCATGCGCCATATGTGTGGGACCATAAAATATCTGACTCGATGATGCACCTGCAATGAAAATATATTATGCAAATATATAAGTATACAAATATTATATAAAAAATAAATAAGTAATATAATAAAAATATACAATCAAATGTCGGTGGAGTAGCATGTATCGAAGATGTGGATGACAATGGAGGCTTAGATGCAGATGGAGTAGATCCCATCGGTGGAGTAGATGTCGACGGTGGAGATCTCTAAGCAGTCGATGCGGAGGTGGATGAAATATACTCCGACTGCTCCTCAGATGTCGAACTCCATGTAACCCACTGTGGGATAGGGGTGAAAGCTAGATGACATTTCGGTGCTATCGTAACCTGCAATGTTAATGAACATTAACCAATATAATATGTTGAATAATAATATTAGCAACATATCAATAAATAGACTCTAATAATTTATACCAGAATGTTGAAGTCATCATCTAGTAGCATCTACAATATGGACATCACCATTGCTCCAAATAAATGTGTCTGGGATCTGGACAGTACTAGATAAGTTTTGTCCTAGAGGAGTATTTTGCATGCATAGTCCAACATCATCATCAACTTCAGTATCATCAAAAATATGCCTAGGCACCATCTTCACAACAATCGGCTCCATGCTTGAGACAGCCGACTCCGTACCTGAGACATTCGACTCGGGTCCTCCCCCAGTTGGCTCGATCTTGGTCCAAGTCAGCTCGACTGCGTATCCAAGTCGGCTTGGATGTGTGTCATCCCCTATTCTTGGTTGTCTCTGCCCTCCCCTCATCTTTATGACTACCCATCTCTCACTAAATCTCCATTGTCGGCGAGGTCGGACCCTCGCCTCCCTGATCCCTCTCTCGATCTCCCTCGCCGGTGAGGCTAGATCCCCTCCCTCCCTCTCTCCTTCTCTCGATCTTTCTCGTCGGTGACAGTGATGAGGCCGAACCCCCTCCCTCCCTCTCTCCCTCTCTCGATCTCCCTCACTGACGATGGCGGTGAGGCCAAACCCCTCCTTTCCTCTCTCACTCTCTTGATCTCCCTTATCGACGATGACGGTGAGTGTCACCGATGAGGCCGAACCCCTCCCTCCCTCTCTCCCTCTCTCGATCTCCCTCGTCGGCGATGGCGGTGAGGCCAAACCCCTCCTTTCCTCTCTCACTCTCTTGATCTCCCTCACCGACGATGATGGTGAGGCCAAACCCCTCCCTCCCTCTCTCACTCTCTCGATCTCCCTCGTCGGTGAGGCTGGACCCCCTCTCTTCCAGTGATGCTAATGAGGCTAGACCCCCTCCCTCCCTCTCTCTCTTGGTCTCCCTCGTCGGCGACGACGACGAGGCCAAACCCCTCTCTCCCTCTTTCTTTCTTAGTTTTGGATCCCGAAATTAGGTCTGAATACTCAGGATCCATTAGGGTTCGGATCTGGTACTTCAAGTATGGATCCATCGAATATTCGAAATCGAGTCCGCTATCAGTAATTAAAGTCGGATCCAGATCTGAATATCCAAGTTTCGATCCGAACTTGACCCATTGACAGGTCTAGTCTAGTAATTAATAAATAATACTATAAAATTAAAATAAAAATTATACCTACGACTATAGAAAGGAGGTTGCACCGAAAGCTCCGAGGGTCATCGGCAATGGTACTAGAGGAAGATGATGGCGCTAGAGATAACTTGCAAAATAAGAATAAGATAGTGAGATAGAGAGAGAAGAGAAAGAAAGAGGATGGGGGGCGGGAGAGGGGAGAGAGAGGGAGAGGGGGCTCGAAGAGGTGCCATGATGGAGAGGCTAAGGGAGGGGGAGGGCAGGGGGCAAGCGATCGGGGATGGGGAGGGCAGGGGCGACAGCGGTCGGGGATGGAAAGGAAAGGGGCGGTGATGGCCCGGGATGGGGAGGGCGGAGGCGGTGATAGCCGGGGCTGAGGAGGGCTGGAGGCGGGGGCATTTCGAGATGGGGAGGGCTGGGGGCGATGGCGGCCGGGGATGGGAAGTACAGTGCAAGGAGTGGGATGGTCGGGGGGTTGGATGGGCGGAGGGTGGGCGAAGACCACCGGAGAGGGGCGGCGCTGGTCGGGGGGGAAGACTTGGATGGGGTCTCACCGACGATAGAGAGATGGGGAGAGAGAGAGAGAGAGTGTGTGGGAGGGAAGAAAACTTGGAGATTTTTAATCTAACCTACGGCAGCGATTTTTGAACCACTACCATAGATCTATGATAGCAGTTATTGAAAATTGCTATCATAGATTTATGGCAGCGATTAGATTTATGGCAGTGATTTTCTAACCACTGCTATAAGTCTATGGCAACGATTTTTAGTAACCGCTGCCGTAGATTGAAAATATTTTTTTTAATTTTTTTTAAATATTACATAATTTTAAAATTTAATGCTCATCTTCATCGTTCATTATCTATATAATTATCATTTTAGTATTATGGCAAAAGATCGACTCGATCCGATGGCCCTAGCTTCATCGATTAGAAAAATTTAATTTCAATGATCACGAATGATGATGCGATGATTTGATAGATAAAGACTTTTGATTGACTTAAAAATCTATAACGATGATCTTGATGATATTTATAGCATACTATAAAAATTTTACTTCAATTGGATATCATTATCATGATCAATTTAATATGGAATGATTTTGATCGTTAAATTAGAAACAAGCGATCAAAGGGCTAAACGACGTTCGATTAAAAGATAATTTTTTAGTTAAATGATCTTTGCTATAATTTTAATTATTTTATATGAAGATGATAGTAAAATTCAAATTATTTTCATATGAACTATTTATGTTGAGCAGATATTGTAAAAGCACGAGCATAACGACCAATGGAGTTTAAGAATGGTTATCAGACGATGTATAGTTTTAGATCGTTCTTAGTCTTACGAGCTGAATTTTATAATTACCATCATAAAAAATGATTAAAATAGTAGTCAAGATCATTTATAACAAATTATCTCATAATCGGACACCATCTAGTCCTTTGATCACTCATTTATCATTTAACGGTCAAAATTAATCTATACTAAATTGATCAAGATAACGATATCTGATTGAAGTGAAATTTTGATAGTACGCTACAAACATAATCGAGATCATCGTTGTAGATTTTTGGATCCATCGAAGATTTTTATCTATCAGATCATAGCATCATTGTTCGTGATCATCGAAATCAAATTTTTTTGATTGATGAAGCAGGGCCATCGGATCGAGATGATCTTTTGCGATGACACTCTAATGATAATTATTTAGATAATGAATGATGAAGATGAACATTAAATTTTAAAATTATATAATATTTAAAAAAAAAAAAAAAAAAATATGACAGCGGTTAAAAAGAACCACTGCTATAGGTCGACCTATAGTAGCGGTTGCCATTAACCACTGCTATAGGTCAACCTATGGGAGTGATTTCTTATAATTACTGTTATAGATCGATCTATAGCAGTGGCTCTTTTTAATCACTGTCGTAGAGTCTGTTACAGCGACTTCAAAAATTGTTGCCATAGTCTATTGCAGTGATTTCGAAAATCGCTGCCATAGTATGCACTGCTGTAAACTCTTTTTATAGTAGTAGGAAGAGTTTGAAGCTGCAATATAAAAGATTGGAGACTTTGATTAGTCAACTAAAATTATCAAAAAGAGAGGAGGATATTGAGGATACGATCAGACTTTGGATAGCCTATATGTTTGCACTTTTCTTGGCTCCAAAGTCAAATCAGATTGTTCAAGAGATGTAATCCCATTTTTAGATGACTTCTCTTAATTGAAATTTTTTGCATGCGCTGTTTTCATCAAGAACCTAGCAATTAAGATCCTTCCAGAGATTGTTGACTACCTAAGATCAGGGGAGCCATGCAAAACATAAAAGGTTGACAAGGAAAAGAGGCAACCCACTCTTCTTGGCTATTCGGCAGCCCTCGTGGTAAAGTTAAATCATAGTAATTTTAGAGTATAGTTTTTTTTTTTTAAATTCTTCTATAGTCTATTTTCATAAAATACTCATGTGCAGGTGTGGTTTCTAGAGCACATAAATATTAGAGCTCCATTCGATCCTTCAATATTTCCAAGGTTGTTGAGATAGCATGACTACAGATAAAGGAGTCACGATCAAAATTTTGACAATATCTATCCCCACGAGGTAAACTGACAATAATAAACTATTATAGAATGTCATAAGATGTCATATATTTTTAGTCTATCATATGATACCTTTTGAATATGTTTTTTGACATTATTATAATATTCTATGCCAAAATAATGATATTTCAGATGAAAATTATCATATCATATTATCAAAATATCTTTGAAAGATATTCTTTAAAAATATTATGATATCATGTATCAAAATTATGATATTTAAGATTAAAATTATAATTTTTTAATATAAAATTCTTTCAAAAAAAAGTTTAGATATTATTATGACATTCTGTATCAATATAATGATATTTCATATAAAAATTATGATATCCTATAGTAAAATTATCTTTTGAATATATTTTTTGATATTATTATGATATTCTATATTAAAATGATGATATTTTAGATAAAATTATGATATCGTATTATCAAAATATCTTTAAAAGATATTTTTTTGAAAAATTATGATATTTTTTATCAAAATTATGATATTTAAAATTAAAATTATGATTTTTTAATATAAATTTTTTTTGAAAGAAAGTTTTAGATATTATTATAATATTCTATATCAATATTATGATATTTCATATAAAAATTATGATATCATGTAGTAAAATTATCTTTTAAATATATTTTTTGATATTATTATGATATTTTATATCAAAATGATAACATATCATGTGAAACTATAACATCGTATTATCAAAACATCTTTGAAAGATATTTTTTTAAAAAATTATGATATTTTATATCAAAATTATGATATTTAAGATTAAAATTATGATTTTTAATATAAAATTCTTTCGAAAGAAAGTTTTAAAAATTATTATGATATCCTACATCAATATTATAATATTTTATATAAAAATTATGACATCTTATAGTAAAATTATTTTTTAAATATATTTTTTGATATTATTATGATATTTGATGTTAAAATGATGATATTTTGGATGAAATTATGACATTGTTATCAAAACATATCCGAAAGATGTTCTTTAAAAAAATTATAACATCCTATATCAAAATTATGATATTTAAGCTTTAAAGTATAACTTTTTGTATGCAAAATTATTTTAGATGAAAGTTTTAAATATTATTATAAAATTTTATATTAAAATTATGATATTTTAGATAAAATTATGACATCATATTCAAAAAATACATCCAAAATACATTCTTTAAAATTATGATATTTTCTAATTTCTACTTCATCCTTTATATTATTAGATTAAAAATGTTGTTCAACCGGTCCTACAGAAATACTGACTTCTCAGTTCTATTGAGAAAAGAAAAAAAGCACTCATAATACTGATGAAGCAAAATTGAAGGAGCCGGTTGACTGTGGTATATGTGCACAACTAAGGATTGAAATTGAGGATCTTAGAAAAAAGATCCTCATTCATGATAAGCTATTGAATTTTTTAATCAAAAAGGAGATCAAGAATAAAAAGTGAAAGAAAAAGAAAGAAGAAAATGGAATTAAAGAGGAGGAAGATGATGAAGAATATGACAATGAAGAGGTACAAAAGAAGGAGGAGAAAAGAAAAAGTTTTAGAAAGAGGAAGGAGGAAGAGGAAGGAGGAGGAAGAGAAAGAAAGAGAAAGAAGAAAAGAAAAAAATGAAGGACAAGAAGAAGGAAGAGGAAGAAAGAAAAATGAAGGAGGAGAATAGGAAGAAGGATGAGGAAAAGAAGAAGAAAAATAAGAGGAGGAGGAGGGAGGAGAAAGAAAGAAAAAGGAAGAGAGAGGAGGAGGAGAAGGAGGAGGAGGATAAGAAGAAGGATGAGGAAAAGGAGGAGGAGGAGGAGGAGGAGGAGGGGGATGAGGAAGAAAGAAAAAGAGAGGAGGAAGAGAAGAAGGTGCAAGAGGAGAAGAAGAAGAAGAAGGAGAAGAAGAATAGGGAGGAGGAAGAAAGAAAAAGGGAGGAGAAGAAGGTGGAAGAGGAGAAGAAGAAGAAGAGAAGAAGAGGGAGGAGGAAGAAAGAAAATGAAGAGGAGGAGAAGAAGCTGCAAGAGGAGAAGAAGGAGTAGAAGAATAGGGAGGAGGAAGAAAGAAAAAGGAAGGAGGAGGAGAAGAAGGAGGAGAAGAAGAAGAGGAAGGAGGAAGAAAGAAAAATGGAAAAGAAGAAGGCGGAGGAGGAGGAGGAAGAAAGAAAAATGGAGGAGAAGGTGGAGGCGGAGAAGGAGGAGAAAAATAAGAGGAAGGATGATGAGGGGGAAGAGAAGAAGAGGAAGCATGAGGATGAGAGGAAGAGAAAAGAGCAGAATAAGAAGACTGATGTTGGGGATAAACCAAAGACACTAACATATTCATTCGAGAGGAGAGTAAAAAAAGAATACCGGATGTACAAGGCCTTCCATCTGATAGTAGATATAAATTATGAGACATGCATGCCAATAAATAAGTCTAAGACAATCCTCAAATCCAAAGAAATACCACTTCTGGACCTCTAAAATATATCAAACGAAAAACGAAATGAAAAATAGGTAGACATACATTCTCTTTTCATAAATATTATGAGATCTTCATACTACATTAAATTTTTTAACCCGATCTTTTGGTACAGGGATTCATTGAGCATTGACGAGAATATCATGGCAAAAGCCTATTGTCTGAGGAGGAGGATGCTATTATCAAAATATTCTTGACTGAAAGAATTATCTCATGAGTTATGACATCCTATATATGATAGTACCTACCATTGATTTATGATATCCTTATATTTTTTATTATAGTGAGGTTATCTTCAATAATGCTAAAGGAGACAGCATCATAAGGTCCAATCTTTATGATCTCCTATTTGCGAGGATAATAATTGATGATATAAAGATTCAACTCTTTCTAGATCTCCATTCTCATTCTTTATTGTAGACATCATGTGTATTAATATGGCTTCTATTTTTTTGCTTCATAATAGAATGCTTTACATGAATAGATAATTGATGCAGGATAGGTCCTTTGCAACAAATGGAGTGAATGACTAGATTTATACCATAAATGCATCGTTGCTCTCGTAATGATAGTCGGTATATGCATTCAATTGACAGCAATATATCATGAGCTAGCTGGCATAGCATCATTTTCAATGGAATTAGTGATGACAAGAAGAAGGAATTTATGCTCCTTTTCAGCATCATCAACATAGAAAACGTTCACTAGAACTTGGTGGTGATGGATATGGTCCTAGAAAAAAATTATTCATCTAAACTTCATCCAGCATAATGTCAAATATAAAGCTAATGCCAGAAAGTGGCATAAGATCCTAGGAGCCATATTTTACATATATTATGATAATGCAAAAGTGAGTGAATGGAATATGGAAGAAGATGAAGACTACCCTTGCCAACCTCTAAGATCTTTAGATTATGGTCTATACTGCTTGAAGTATATGGACTTTCTTGCTCATAAGGATAGATCAGATAAATGGAACTTCACACAAGCTAACATCCTTCAATACCGGAGGAAACTTGCTGCGAAAATAATAAAGAAAGAGCTCGAATAGAGAGTGACTACTATCATCGATAAAGTTGGAGCCTTCTGATAGAACAAATTTAATTTCTATCTTCAAATATATTTTGCTAATTTATAGTTGAAATTATCATTATATAAAAATAAATTTTTTGTATGATATTGAATTTATCATTTTAAAAGAGTCAATTCTTTATATGATGCTGAATACATGATGTCAAACTGTATATTTATGAAAAAAGCAAATTCCACTTTGAAATATAAATTTTTTAACATTTTATATTGATCATTTTTTGTTAATATCGGATACAGGTAATCAAAATATTATTTATTGTCTTGATTATAGAATGTCAATATTTCAAAATAGGATGTTAAAATTATGATATTAAAGATTAAAATTATAATATTATATGTTACATTTATGACATCCCGGTATGGCAAATGCAGAATTATGATATCTTGTGTCAAAATTATGATATTTTAGTTTAAATTCATGACAATCTATCAAAGAAACATTTCCAAATGTTGGTTTATGACATCCTGATCAAAATTATGATAATGTGATTAAAATTATGACATCTAGTCATAGTTAACATCCCCAAATGAAGGATTATGAGTACTTAATTAAAAATTATGATATTATATATTAAATTTATGACATCCTAACATAGAAAATATTTTCGAATGTAGAATTATGATATTCAATATCAAAATTATGATATTATATCTTAAATTTATGGCATTCAGTTAAAGAAATATTCTCGAACACTAGTTTGTGACATCTTGGTTAAAATTATGATAATATAGGTTAAAATTATAATATTCAGCCATAGTTAACATCCCCAAAGGAAGGATTATGATAACTTAGTTCAAAATTATGATATTGTATATTAAATTTATGATATCCCAGCATAGTGAATATTTTTGAATGCAAAATTATGATATTTTATGTCGAAATTATGACATTGTATCTTAAATTTATGACATCCAGTCAAAGAAATATTTTTGAATGCTGGTTTATGATATCTTGGTTAAAATTATGATAATGTAGGTTAAAATTATGACATCCAGTCATAGTTAATATCCCCGAAGGAAAGATTATGAGAATTTAGTTAAAAATTATGATATTGTATGTTAAATTTATGACATCCCGGCATAGAAAACATCCTCAAATATAGAATTATGATATTCTATATTGAAAATATCTATCTTTTAAGTTAAAATTATGGCATGATGTTATAGAAAACGTTCTTGAATGCAATAGTTACAAAAATATAAGATTCTGTATAAAAATTATGTCTTCATTCGTAAATAAATTTTTTGAAGCAAAAATCATTACATAATTACAATCTGTGCAAGTAATATATTTCAAACTTAAGAAGATATTTTATTATTTACAATATATTTCATAGTTTGATGAAATATAATCATTCATTTTATAAATTAAGATAAATAGTAATAAATTAATAATATATTCCTCCTTGGTCCTCTCCTCCCTCGTTGCTCCTATGCTCCTCGCACGTTGCCAACTCTACATCTTCCAGCACCAACTTCTAGTGATTCTAGCTCTGGCTCAAATTCGACGAGCCATGCATGGTCCGAGGCTATGTGGAGGCACAGTAATTTTTAATACCTCTCAATCCAAGGTGAATATCGGACAAAACACCCCTCTCAAGCTCCTAACATCAATCCAAAGGGTGGGAGGGAATCCTTCATCAAGCGGCAATATCATGGTGATGTCATCTTCACCTGAAGTGAAGGCCGATGAGATCCTCTTTTGCACACAGCTGGTAGCCCTAACTTTTATTTATACATGGCCTGAGAATAGTGCAGTGCACTAGAGAATCCACACAATATTATACCATCTTAATTATTTTTTCTCATTTTATTATTATTTGGCTACACACGTAAATATCAAACTCATCCTATTTTAAAATTATGACATCAATATAGAAAAACTTATTCGAACGTAGAAATATGATATCCTGTATCAAAATCAATCCGAATGAAGAATTATGATATCTTGTGTCAAAATAATAATATTAAGGATCAAAATTATGACATCCCGACATAGAAAATATTACTAAACATAAAATTATAACATCTTGTGTCAAAATTATGATATTAAGTATCAAAATTATAATACACATTCATAGAAATATCTTCTAACATAGAATTATGACATCATGTGCCAAAATTATGATATTAAGGATTAAAATTATGACATCCTTGGACAGAAACATCTTTGAATGCAAAATTATAACATCTTATATCAAAAATATGATATTTTATATCAAAATTATAACATCCTAGCAATCCGAATGAAGAATTATGATATCTTGTATCAAAATAATTTTGTTTAAGTATCAAAATTAGACATTCTTGCATAGAAAGATCTCCAAACGTAGAATTATGACATCCTATATTGAAATAATGATATTATATCTTAAAATTATGATATTATATTTTAAAATTATGACATTTGACAAAGAAACTTTCACAAACTCAAAATTTTAACATCCCAAAAGAAATGATTACGAGAACTTAGTTCAAGATTATGATATTATATGTTAAATTTATGTCATCTTGGAATAGGAAATATCTCCAAATACATAATTTATGATATCCTATGTCTAAACTATCCATCTTTTAGGTTAAAATTATGGCATAATGTTACGGTAAAAGTTCTTGAATGTAGTAGTTATAGAAATATAAGATTCTATATAAAATTATGTCTTCATTCGCAAAAAAAACTTTTCCAAAGCAGAAATCATAACACAATTACAATCTGTGCAAGCAATATATTTTAAAATTAAGAGGATATTTCATTATTTATAATATATTTATAATAAATTTCATAAATTGATGATAAAAAATCAATCATTTTACAAATTATGACAAACAGTAATATATTTATAATATATTCCTCCTTGGCCCTCTCCTCCCTTGTTGCTCCTATGCTCCTTGTACACTGCCAACTCTGTATCTTCCGGCACCGGCTCCAGTTGATTCTAGCCCCGGCTCAAATTCGATGAGTCATGCATTGATCGAGGCTGTGTGGAAGCAAGGCGATTTTCAATACCTCCCACTCCAAGGCGAGTGTTGGACAACACACCCCTCTCGAGCTGCCAGCATCGATCCGGAGGGTGGGAGGAGAAACCCTCCATCGAGTAGGAGTGTCGTGGTGATGGCACTTCAACTAAAGCGAAGGCTGGATGAGATCCCTTTTTGTCCATAACTGGTAGCCCTAACTTCTATTTATACAGGGCCTGAGCATGGTATGGTGCACCTGAGGATCCGCGCTAATGTTATACCACCTTAATTATTTTCCCTTTATTGTATCGTGTTGGCTACATACGTAAGCATCAAACTCATCCTATATTAAAATTATGATATCAACGTATAGAAAACTTACTCAAATAAAAAATTATTACATTCTATATTAAAATTATGACACCATGGTGCAGAAAATGTCTTCGAATGCTGTACTTGTAGAAATATGACATTGTTGTTTTACAGTATGACATTCTGTCATAGATAATTTTTTCGAACGCAGAATTATAACATGGAGGATAAAACTTATAAAGTTAAAGTTTAAATTATTGATTTGTATCATAGAAAACATCTCCGAATGAAGAGCTATGATATCCTGTGTCAAAATTATGACATCACTGAACATACAGTATATTTCAACTTTAATACAATATTTTATTAAGGTAGATAGTTTGAAAAACCTTCTGTTACGATATACATCATATAAACATAAAGAACAATGACAGGATTACAATGAGTAGGCAGACCATTCCAACTAAAACAACGATAGAAATATTAGCATATAAACCATCCATCCGGATGCGAACGTTGCCAGGCACTGAGACACAATCCCATCTTCTCTAACACTTTCACCAGCAGCAGGCATTTTCTTCAATTTATAGAGAGCCAGGAACGAGCGATACTGATCCACCACTCGCATTAATATACCATGTATTGCCATCTTATTGGCTTGGAAGACTGTGCCTCCAGAGTGAATGCAGGTTCTATTAGTGACACTTTCTACGACATCAAAATATCGGGACCGACAAAAAAGAAAATATCCATTGAAAAATGACATAAAAAGAGGTCAAACATTTGGAGCATAGAATCTCATAAACATGGCATAAAAAATCACAGAATGCATAAGTATGACATCCTGGCACAGAATACGTCAACAAACGCAGAATTTTGATATTTTTTGTTAAAATTATGATATTAAAGATCAAAAATATGACATCCTGGCACCTCCAATATAGAATTATGACGTTCTGTATCAAAATTATGATATTAAAGATCAAAATTATGACATCCTACATCTCAAACATAGAATTATAATATCATGTATCAAAATTATGATATTAAGGATCAAAATTATAATACTTTTGGATAGAAATATCTCCAAACATGGAATTATAATATTTAAGATTAAAATTATGATATTCTTAAACAAAAACATCCACCAATATAGAATTATGATATCATTTATCAAAATTATAATATTACTGATCAAAATTATGATATCTTGGCACCATGAACGAAGAATTATGATATTCTGTGTTAAAATTATGATATTAAGATTTAAAATTATGACACCCTTGGATAAAAACATCTTCAAACATAAAATTATGATATTCTGTATCAAAATTATGGCATTAAGAATCAAAATTATAATATCCTTAGATAAAAAGATATCCGAATGCATAATTATGATATCCTATGTCAAAATTATGATATTAAGAATCAAAATTATGATATCCTTGGATAAAAATATCTCTGAATGCATAATTATAATATTCTTTATCAAAATAATGATATTATATTTTAAAATTATAACATTGTATCTTAAAATTATGATATTTGATAAAGAAACTTTTTCAAACTCAGAATTTTGATATCTTATATCAAATTTAATTCTATTAAGGATCAAAATTATAACATTGGGGCACAAAAATATCCTTGAACGTAGAATCATGACATTCTATATCAAAATTATAATATTTAAGATTAAAATTATGATATCACGGTACAAAAAAAGATTTCTTAAATGTCTTACCTGCAAAAATATAACATTCTATATCAATATTTTGAAATCAAGCACAGAAAAAACTTTATCGAAGGTTCATAAAATTTAACTTTTAATGTATGATATTATATTTTTGGTCACAACATTATAAATTTGTCTTAGTCTTTTGTATTAGTTGGTTGGATATATGAGCATCAGACTCTTTCAAAAATGGATCGGAGGATAGATGATTAGTAGAGATTATTTATTATACTACCTCCACAACTTTATGTGGAGTCATCCTTTGTCTTTTAGCATGTCTTTTATCATTTTTTTTTGATAGATGTATCTTCTAGTATTTTGTTCTTAGCTTTCTTCGACTTCTTTTCGACTCCATTTTTTATTCTTCTCTCTCTTGGCCACCTCTTTATGGCAATATTAACCAGATCTCGGATAGAAAGTTCTAAACAAGGCTATACTGAACAATTAGCATCTACTGCTCTTCTGAATAATAAAGTCATATCAGCCATCACTATTTTAAAAGCATCTTCAGACATGGAGGCAATCTCTACAAGTTTCATCATCCGATGACTTATCAAAGCATACCTATATCATAATTATAGTTATAACAGAATATCCATATGCTGAAACAGATTATCATAATTATAGTTATGACATCATAATTCAATTATAGGATGAGTTACCTAAATTTTTTGATGCTTTTATCATAGAATTGAACATCGCAATATGAAATATTGAATCAATATTTCATGTCCTTGCACTATCTATTGAGAAAATACTTTTCAGGAATGCAAAATACTTCATTTTGATAGAGAACCAATAAGGCATGCTTGCACAAGTATCTTTTGAACTCAAATGATTGGCACTGATATTTTACTTCTTTCAATTGGCTGGACGAAGAAATAGTATAGTTTTTGACAATCTTCTTCTCAATTAACTCAAATCTCTCAAATGACTTCACAGAATATGTAGCGAAACTATCAAATTCTTCAATTAATTTAGCATTTGATGCAACCATCTTAAGTATCTCATTTTAAAATTTTTTGAATATGCGCCTAGTATACATGACTGCTGCTCGTCTCTCAAAAGACGAGGATGTTTTGAGAAAAGCATTTATTTGTAAGGAGATATTATCTTGCTTGTTTTCTGCTTTGCATCTTTTCTCCAATACATCCTCATACTTCTCGATGAATTTCTTTAGTATGGTCTTCGAATTCACAAATCCATCAAAAAAGTGGTTTATGCTCTCACTCCTCCCAGAGAAAGGCATACCTAGAAAGAAAGTTAGAACCAAAAAATATTAGTGATATAGTGTTAGTATTACTGGATATCATTGAAAACTTAGCAAAAAAAATTTTATGATTCCAACATACCTACAAAGAAGATATCCTTAAGATAGACAGGAATCCATTTATCTCGACATTCATAGAGATCATGCAACCAATCTATAGCCTTGCATTCTTCAAACTTGTCCATGAGTTATCCCCATTTTTTTTCAAAATACTGTATAGTTATGGTGTCATATACAGCCTCATCGAATTCAACCATAAATTTGAGATGCACTATGCATATATGGCCTATCCTTTCAGGAATCTTCTTTCAAATATGCCAAAGACAAAATCGATATCATGCATTCGAGAAAATTGCCCTGACATCAACCTCGATCACCTTATCCTAGTCGATGATTATGGCATTAGGCTCTTTGCCACTATTTTCATCTAGCCATGACTAAAATATCCATTTAAAAGTCTTCATTATCTCGTCTAACAATAATGCACAGCTAAGCAAGGTGGATTGTCTATGGTGGTTAACTCCAACAAATGAACAAAATGATATTTGAAATGTATTTGTGAAATAAGTGGAGTCAAATATCAATACATCCGCAAAGTGTGTTCCATTCTTGATCTTGAATAGATCTAGAACACAGACGTTAACTGCATATTATCATTCAAGTCCAATGTATAGTAGAAATTTATATTTTTAGCTTACATTTGTGCAAAATGGACCATCATTGACTGTGCATCTTCTTCTTTCAGCTGACTTTGACGTTCCCGACAAATGTAATTATGAGCATCCTTCTTCATGAATTCTAATTACCTTCTTTCCCTTTTTTCTTCTAATCATAATAGAGGATATTTGAGTTATAGGTATATTCACGATATGTATGTTGCTAATCTCTGCTTTTTCTAATGTGTTGATCTTCCTATAGGATCGTAGAAAATGGACGGTTGATATGGATAGCTTATGGTTGTGTTCTAGAATAATATTATCCAATCTTCATTTATTGATCTTAAAATCAAGTCTGGCTTTTATTAACGCCTTATAATCAATTTTGCTGGTATCCCTGAGATTCATGAAATTATCTGATTTCTTAGATTTTCCTACCCTCCAGCATGCTAGATGTTTAAAGCAACATACATTTTTTTTATTGGATCTACTACACATGGTTGTGATTCCAAAACCAACTCTTCTCGCATAACCATTATAGAAATTATATACATCTGTTACTGAATTAAATTCCATTCCAACATGAGGATCTACATTATCCTTATCTACATATAGTACACTAGAAGAAGGTGGATTCTTAAGATAACCATTATATAAAGGCTCATCCATCTGATTATTTACAGGAATATCTATAGAAGATGTATAAATTTTTTTTAAAAATCATAAAATGCATATTAAAGTCATAAATATAAAGATCTTTGAAGATATTAACATATAATATTATAATATTAACATATAATATAATAATTTTGATACATGATGCCATAATATTGTCAAAACTCTCTTCGGAATGTCTTTTAAAAATAGGATGTCATAATTTTTACCTACAATATCATAATTTTGACCTACGATATCATAAAACTATCAAAATCGATATCTAAAAGATGTTTTGTTCATTATATTAATATAAAATATTATAATTCTGACGTAGATGTTCTAATATTGTCAAAACTACCTTCAAAAATTTTTTTACCAAAATAATATCATAATTTTGATCAACAAGTCATAATTTTGATCTACGATGTCATAAAAATATCAGAACTGATATTTGAAAGATGTTCTATTCATTATATTAATATAAAATATCAGAATCCTGACACAAGATGTCCTAATATCGTCGAAACTACCTTCGTAAGGTCTTTTACCAACAGAATATTATAATTTTAACCTACGATGTCATAAATTTGATTTAGGATATCATAAAAATATCAGAACCCAATCCTGGGTGGTGTTCTTATCATAATATTAATATATAATATCATAATCCTGAAATAGGACGTCATAATATTATCAAAACTACCTTCGATAAGTCTTTTATCAACAGAATATTATAATTTTGACCTTTGATGTCATAATTTTGATCTACAATATCATAAAAATATTAAAATCGACAACTAAGAGATATTTTATTCACTATATTGACATAAAATATCATAATCTTGATACAGGATGTTTTAATATTGTCGAAACTATATTTAAAAGATCTTTTACCAATAGGATGTCATAATTTTGATCTAGAATATCATAAAAATATCAGAACTAATATCTAAAAAATATTTTATTCATTATATTGACATAAAATATCATAATCCCGACACAAGATGTCCTAATATTATTGAAACTACCTTCGGGAGGTCTTTTACCAGCAATATATCATAATTTTAACCTACGATATCATAATTTTGATCTAAAATATCATAAAAATGTTAGAACCTAATTTTGAATGATATTCTTACCATAATATTAACATATAATATCATAATCCTAACACAAGATGTCATAATATTGTTAAAACTATCTTTGGAAGATTTTTTACCAACAAGATATCATAATTTTGACCTACGATGTCATAATTTTGATCTAAGATATCATGAAAATATTAGAACCCAATTTTAGATGGTGTTCTTATCATTATATTAACATATAATATTATAAATTGGACACAAGATGTCATAATATTATCAAAATTATCTTCGAAAGGCATTTTATAAATAAAATGTTATAATTTTGATCTAAGATATTATAAAAAGGTCAGAACTGATATTTGAGAGATGTTTTGTTCATTATATTGATATAAAATATCATAATTTTAATACAGGATATCCTAATATTATCGAAACTATCTTTGAAAGGCTTTTTACCAATAAAATATCATAATTTTGACCTATGATGTTATAATTTTGACCTGGGACATAATGAAAATGTCAGAACCTAATCTTGAGTGGTGTTCTTATCATAATATTTATATATAATATTATAATTTTAACATAAAATATCATAATATTATCAAAACTATCTTCGGAAGGCCTTTTACCAATAGGATATCATAATTTTGACCTACGATATTATAATTTTGATCTAAAATATCATAAAAACATTAGAACTAACATTTGAGAGATGTTTTGTTCATTATATTAAAATAAAATATTATAATCTTGATATAAGATATCTTATTATTATCGAAACTATCTTTGAGAGATCTTTTAGCAATAAAATATCATAATTTTGACTTACGATGTCATAATTTTGATTTAGAATGTCATAATTTTGATCTAGAATATCATAAAAATATCAAAACCGACACTGAAAGATGTTTTGTTCATTATATTAACATAAAATATCATAATCCTGATACAGAATATCCTAATATTGTTGAAACTACCTTAGAAAGATTTTTTACCAATAGGATATCATAGTTTTGACCTACGATGCCATAATTTTGACTTAGGATGTTATAAAAGCATCAAAACTAACACCTGAAAGATGTTTTGTTGATTATATTAATATAAAATATCATAATCTTGATACAGGATGTTCTAATATTGTCAAAACTATCTTTAAGGGGCTTTTTACTAATAGGATATCATAATTTTGATTTATAATCTCATAATGTGATGCCATATTTTTGACTTTGTATATCATTATAACATATCAAAAACTATTCTATGTAGAAATCATGACATCATGACTTACTGTATGACTTTCAGTAGGATTTTATATGATATTAACTTTCAAAATTAAAAAAAAAATTGATTTGAACATACCTAACACATTAATTTTGTTTAATTACCAAAGAACCTGCTGTATTAAAAGAATTGCAAAAAAATTTTAAACATAATAAAAAATCTACAAATAGCATTTTACTTTCTGATAGGTGGGACATGTTGGTTAGATGGGATAATAAAGAATCAACAACCTCGAATGTGCAATGATTTCTGTAAACTAAATCTTAGACATCCAAATACTCGGGAGGAAAAAGAAAGAGAAATACAGCATTCAACACTCAGAAAACGAAAAAAGAGAGAAATATAACATTCGTAATGTCCAACCAAACTGCAAAATAGTAAAATATTTCATTTTGAAGGAAAAGATAATTTTGTTATGTTAAATTTGAAAAATAAATTATTACATGTATTAAATGTATTTGGCAATGGAATCAACCTCCTTCGTTTTCTTCACACCATCATATGCCTGGTTGGATGCGAAGCAACAACTGTTATGTTACACTACGAGGGCTCCATGTGGACCAATTGGATGAGGCGTTGCACTCCACGTCTGATTTTTTATACAAAGAATTACCCATGGACAAAATAATCTGATTTAATTTTCATTGTTCGAGTCTGGGTTAATGCTTGATGACCTTAGGTTTAAGTTCCAGCTGAGTTATGCTTCCACATTTCCACTCTTCCAGAGGCCAAATTTTGGTGGTTCATTGATATGGCAATAAAGAAATGCTGCCACCAGGCACATAAATTTCCCCAAAAGTTTCAAACCAGCATGATGGTGCAAAAAAGGAAGCTTGGCCCCAAAAACAGTACGATGTTCTATAATTTCCTAGATCCTACATGAGGACACCATGCTGTCAAGATGTTCGACAATTGAAAAACATAGTTAGACCTTTCAGAACTTAGAATTTTTATTTGCAGCTACCAAATCATCACAGGGAAATCAACATCTGATTAAGAGGGAGTACAAGAAATTTTATGAAAAATGAGTCTTCCTCAGGGAGAATTATAATTACAACGGATTGAGCCTTGCTGTCTGTATGATACAAATGAACACACTGATCCTGGATAATTTGGGTATGAAACAAAAGGTTCCCAAAAATACAGTCAACCAGGAGCCTTGATGCAGGAAAAAGAATTGAATAATTAGCAACATTATGCTGAGGGGCAAAGAACCAATTTGAGTAAACAATAATGAACAAATCAAAAAATGAATAAAAGAATCAACTCTTCGTCTGCGCGAGCTCGAGATCTGGCTCAGAAAGACTGTTTACTTTGTCCTTTAGGAGGCTTACATCCTCCTTATCCAATGCACAATCACCCTTGACATGTGAAGCCAATTTAGCCTGTTTTTCATGCTCCACAGCCCAACTGTAGACTATCATTCCCACTACAGCAAGCAACATTCCTAGTACCTTCTTGACAGTGAGCGCCGAGTCGAACAGTATCCATCCTAGAGTGAGCACACATACAGTTTTCATGTGACCTAAGACTTGGAAGGATGTTGCAGAAAATCGGCCAATGCAAAGGTATTGGCTCATGTTGCAGAAGACTGATAGAGAACAGGAGAGGAGTATGAACAACTGCAAGAGAGTAGAAAGGAAGAGATCTGATCATGACTAGCCCAAAAATTTTCTTAATAGGGCAGCTAAAAATAGAAACAAAGAAAAAGATGCATATTTACAAGTGTGTGCACATGCGAAAGCAGGAGCCTTTCCTATGCGTAATTATACATGTTACTAGAGAGAACCATAATATAAATATAAGAAGTTTCCATATAAACATACTCATGATATATAGCATCGGTTGGCCAATGCAACCGAAGCAACACCCTTAGTATCACTGAGGGCAACTAGAAATCCTGTTAAATTTTCTAAGACACGAATTTTATCCCACCATCTTGATTGCCTAATTCCTCATACAAGTCTCCATCACTAAAACAGTGACATCTCCTCAAGGATGAATATTTGCTCTTTATGCACCTGTATTTTCAGTCTATCATCTTGTAGACAAGTCCCATATTACGCATGGTGTTTTAAATTACTTTTATGGGTACTCAGTTAGTGCATGCTGATTATTAAAAATAGATGGCATAATCATATTTTGCAAAATATTAAAGCATAAAATATTTAACCAGCAACAACAACTATCTACTTAAGGATACAATTTCATAGAAACTCAAGTGGTCCAATTCCAAGGGAAGATTTTAGAACTTACAGTTGCTCCTGTAGAGAAATGGTACTTCAAGAGGGACTTCCCGTTGAGGTAGTAGTCTGCAAAAGGGCCAAACAAAAGAAGAGAGACAGCCTGAATTGGTGCAGTTTGGGTCAGGAGCTCAAAAGAACCAATGTTGTACTTTTTCTGAAAAGACCCAATAGTCTAGAAAGATGAAAGTAGTATTAGATTATTTATTAACATAGGGACCAGAGAAAATATGAAATGTCATCAAAGCATTTCCAAAGTATTGTCGTATGCAAAATCTAACATAGGCAAGAGTATATTAAATGTAGTGATAAAGAAACAAAGATTAAACAGAATCAATAAATCAACCATCCTCTAGGTTCTGAAAAATTAAGCAGTCAATATGAGCGTATCGACCACAATGATTACAATTAGGGGAATAAATGAAGACAACCAGCATAGCGTTTCCCAAGGACAAAATACAGCAGTACAACATGAAAGTATATGAAAAGATTCATAGATGATATTACTCAGAGAATTTGTATGAAGAATATCACCATCATCATTAAAAATAAATTATAATAATTTTTTTTTAAAAAAAGCCATAGTGCAGAACTTTATATATGCATACAAGCAAAACAGCGAAACTCAATTGACAAAATGTGATCACATAAACCAGGTTCCTCTTTCGGCCAATTTATGAACTTTGCCATGCAGGAAGACTTCCCCAAACACCGTAAAAATTTAAGTATGTCTCTAAACCTTATCCTTAGCCACAAAGCCTTAACCCATACAAATAGTGCCAATAGTATATAGTAATCATCTAAGAACAATTACGGTTATGCTTAAACAAAACTGTCACAGTCCACTAATCATAGAAGAAAACTGCCCTTAACAGGCATACCAAAAAGACTGCACTGTGAAATAGTAAATAGAATCTAAAATTAGATCATATTCTTTTAGTAGGAGATTCTGGGGAAAATTCAAATTATAATATGACTGAAAGGAATATAAAAGCTAGCAGACTCATTCTTTATTTATTTCTCTAGAACTGAGAGTCACTTTAATTGCATGGGAATGACAAGGACACGGTTAAATATTGGGCCAAATGTCGTATCAGGAGAGAACTCATTCTAATTTCGTTACAAGTTACTCTTTAGAAAGAGTGCCAAATTCATAAAATAGATGCATCAAACCTCTGTGGAGTCCCACAACCAACATGAATTACCTGGGTTACATGAATTACCAGAGGCACAGTCATTTGTCCATTGAAAAGATTCATGGTAAAAATATTGCATGTTCTGCTAGGAACCTAGGGCTGCTATGTTCTGCTAAATGATTCTTCTTGAGACCTTCTTTTCACACTAAATTCTTCCTGATGTGGGCATTCATCTTCTCACAACACTTGTGGTCATATAAAGAAATTTCACCCTTTTCAATTTATAAGGCACCTTTTGTTTTTTCTTTTCATTCTTCTAAGTCAAATGCACTAGCAGCTTCCATTGGTATTTAGAAATGCCTCCTTTATAGACTAAAATCTAATAAAAGCCTGAGTTCTGGTTTCTTTGAAATTCAAAAAAGTCATAGTTCCTTCCTCAAATAAAACCTTTGTACTCTGATCTCATCAACTGAAAACCCTATTTCTGCTTTCTGCAATATATTGGTGTTCACCCCAAGCAACTAGTTAATAATTGTGATTGAATTTTTATCAACCTAACTGGAAGAACTGTGGATTTCCAAACAACCCTGACGTCTGTTTGGATATTCATGCAAAAATATTCTGCAAGAATTGGTCCTCTTGGCCTGTCCAGTCCACATCTTTTAAGAGCTCACCTAAGTCCCAGCTTAAATCTCAGCCTATGAGCCTGTTGGTATGTAGGAAGGAAAGAAAAGAACCATGGAGGTCTGTTTCTTCCTTCTTCGTCCTTTTTTTTTTATATATATGGGCCATGCTCAAATAGACTTCCTAGTCCATAAACCCAGCACGAACTTCAGCCCAAGTCCTGCTGGATTGCACAAACAGGCTCTTAGCAGTTAATGTATTAATGTGAAGTCAACTTCTTATTATACATCAGGGTTGTTGCTTAAGTTGATCAAACTCTTTGTCAACTACACCACTGGTGTCAGTACATTTAGTGGTTGTCACCCAGCAAGACAATTGACTTATTATGCATATTGTCCATGAATGAACCAATGGCACAGAATCCTTTTTAAACCTCTTCTAGGATATCCACCACACTTGGGGCCCATTTGGACAATCCCACTGGATCCCTGAGAATGGGAATAGGATTTCTATTAATAAAGAATGTCAGGCCTGACTGGATCCACATCAACTGGACCTTCTCTCGCCCATTCCTGCAGGGAGAAGAAAAGGACCTGTGTGGATCTTTTTTTTCTTCCTGAGGTGTTCAGGCTTCTTTCCCTGCTGACCCCTCTTGTTCTCCCTACTCCTCTCCCTCCCCCCACCTATCTCCAATTTGGGGTTCTAATCTACAATTCCTATTTGATTTTCACTGTATTTTCTAAACAGGCTCTTAAATGATGTATACTCTACCAGCAAATGCAATTGTCTCTCGATAAAAACATCACATGACACCAACATACTCGCATTTTGGGATTCATGTTATTTAAAAGAAAATGCAAGTAAACATTTAGTAACAAATAAAAAGAGGAAGGCCTATCTTCTGGTGCATTTGGATGGCATATGGACCTACTGTGATATTATTATTTTACTTATGTTTTTGAAATTACGAGTTATGGATTTATACATTTAGATATGAATTTTCCCAATAGTTCAAAAAATTCTTGAAATATTGCAACTGAAAATCTACTGGAGTAAAATTTTCCAAACTCATGTTTCACTGTGAACCATCATACATATTTCTTTTTGCAAACCTTCCCTTTTCAACAAACAAAAACACTCCTAAAATTTCTCAATTCCTAATATTCAAAAGTTCTAAATACAAGAGCTCAATAGACCTATGATTTCAAAATAAAAAACCTCCAGCTATATCCAAATAAATCCAAAGATTATTGGTCCTACATTTCACCCAGTAAGCATGGGCAACTATTAGTTCAAGGCCAACAAAGGTTTACGTCACTTTCTGATCGGTGTACTATATGCATGTTAATTGAATAAGACTTTCATCACTCCATTTCTTCAAATCTTTAGAAGCATCTTCACTAAATCAAGCTTGAAATTTGCATAGATGGAAAGTAATAGAAAAGCAAACTTGTTGACAAATTTAGCTTTCCTAGAGCCTAAGTCTCATAGACACTTAGACAACTATGTGTTATACTATCATAAAAAATGTGCGCATGTACATACAACCATACATGCATATGTATATACGCACATATATAGTATTATTCTCAAATGATGCAAACTTGTCATGTAATAGATGATTTTTTTTATTTCCAATATAAATATTACTAGTGAGCTTTGGTGAATGGTAAGGTTGCTCTATTGTGACATGGTGTCATGGGTTCAAAACATAAAAGAGTCTCCCCATACACAGATGTAAGGCTGCACACATCCAACCCTCCCCAAATCTTGCAGTGGCAGAAGCCTCATGCCCTTGGCCACCCTTTTATTTAGTGACACAAAATGATATTAATATTCCAATGTTAATGGGTGAGATTCCAACCCCAAGCCTCCTAAATGTGCAAATCAGAGAAGAAGAAATCTATTGTTGGCAAAATATTCATTTTCAATAAAAAAGCCAGTTTCTGGACCAACCATTAACATCTTATCTAGTCGATCAACTATTACATAAAATAATCTGTATGAAATTGTCTTCCCTCATTTTTCTTAAAAGACAGGAAACAAATTTTACTTTGCTAAATGAAGTATACATCACATAAGCTATGCAATTTTTAAACAATTTAAAACAGCAGTTTCCTATGTTCAATTGTGTTTAGTTTTAAACCCCAGCATAGGATACCAGCAGAAAGAAATGAAAACTGAAAGTCATAATCATTTCTGATTAAATTTCAAGATTCATGTTTAGAAAAGAAAGAATGTTAAGATGCTCACAATCTGCTGCAGCGATGTGCAGAACACAGCCACACATGCACAAAGAAAACCCTTGGCATTAATGTCCACATCAGTGACCGTGCAAACACCAACACCAAAAGCTACCACAATTACAGACATTATCACTCTTGAGGAGTAGTGTTTGCTGTGGAGTAACCATTCCATCACGCAAACCACTGGTATCATGCTCAATTTGGAGATCTGCATGTTTAAAAGGAGAACCCAGGTTAAAATATATATTGATCAAACAAATTGTATATTTCTAGCCACCAGGCAAAAAACAACAGACCTGGTAAAACCCCACAGAGTTCAGCATGAGACTAAGGTTCATCCCTGTAATTGATAAATTAGCAACAATGGAGAACCACAATAACTCCCAAAAAGGAACATGCTTGGGCACAGACAAGCCAGATGCATTTGAAAGGTAACCAATAATGCCCGTCAGGGTAAAATGAAACCCTGTTAGCGTGGTAGCTGCAGAAATCACCAACAGTAATGTTCAATTAAATTTAAGAAAACTAATAACAAAAAAAAAAATCCGAAATGGTATAGAAAAGCATGAATTTTGTGAATCCAAGTTAACTCATAATTTCCGGCAATTAAAAAAAAAAAGGTTAATTTCAACATCACCAGAAATCACCCCATGCTGCGGTTTTTATGCTCCCAAATAAAAATACAAACAAACATTCTGAAACCTTATCAACTAACCAAATTCAAGATTTCCAACAAAGGCTTCCAAGCACCAAATCTTTTTGTGCTTCACTGATCATTTAAAATCAAGTGAATTCCCGTGACTCAAAGATTTGGACAGACAGGCATCCAAATAGATATCAGTTTAATTTATCCATTCATAATAGAAACCCACATTGAGATCTATATCATTGGAAACTCTTCAAAGAATAACACCAAGATTAATCATTTTTTCAACATAAAAGTTGAATCTTTATACGTTAATTCTGTCCTAATATACCAAGACAGCAAGACATATAAAGAGAGAGAGGAAAAGGATACCGAAGCTGAATCCATAGCCACCGGCAGACATGAGCTGCTTGTTGGCCATGATAAGCCCCACGGAACTGACCACATTCATCGCCCACGCCCCCGCATCCGAGACGACGACTTTCTTCTCCATTTCCATGCCTATTCGCCTTCTCCCAATCTCCTCTTCTCAACGAAAACCCAATCCGTGATCCTTTCTCCCACCGCCCAAATCCCCAATCGGCTACCAATGAATCCTCAAGGAGGCGAAATTCGGAGGGCGAGAGGAAGAATAGATCAGCGATGGGGAGTGAGACCGAGGGTTTTGGGAGAAGAATTATATAGAGAAGACGAGGAAAGTCCAAATCTTTCCACGCTTTGACGGTGGCGCCAAAGACTAAGCATTCACACCCAAGGGAAGAAAGAGTAGAGGCAGGAAAAATGGGGAGGGAATTTGTAAGGCCTCCGAAGGTTCCGAGGGGGAGCGAAGTAGGGACAACGCGTACAGAACAAGACGGACAGCACGCGTATTAGGTGTCCCGGGCTGGATGCGGCTGGAACAGCTGGGATAAACGGTTCCGAATCCGCCATTGAGGCTATCCGGATAGGAATAGGACAAGTTAATCATTTTGTCACACTTGGTGGGCGGTTCCAAGTCTCGTGTGATGGTTGCTACTTGGTCCAAGGTTGGAATCTTGAAATGGACTTCTACTAGGCTATGGAACCTGGGAACCGGCATTCAGAATAGATCCCAATTTTAAACTTTTACCAGAAGATGCTAGGAGGGATTATCCAATCCAATAGGGTATCCTAATGTCTAAGTTAAAAAATTTGGCTTTTCCCTCATATACAACGGCTCTGTTTGATGGTTTAAATTGATGGGCCTAATTTAGGCTCTGTAAACATAGGATATATTCATGTACCAAAAAAAAATGTACCCAAAAAAAAAAAAAAAAAGATATATTCCGAGCCAACAGATCAGAATGAAATTTTGGATTTGTTCTGTCCATCAACACCTCCTTGACTGATGAGGCATTGTAGATTTATTGTGGCTATTATTTCTCTTAATCTTTCTACTTGAGATCGGTCACTAAGGTAGATGTGATCGAGATAAGATTGCCGCTAAAGCTTTGCCTGAACTTCTGCAAAAAAATCCTCATCAAGGATTTTTCGATGAAAATTCTTTAATGCTCAAATTAGGAGACGAAGAATAATGAAAGAAGAAAACATGGAGTCGAATATGTACCTTGAGGGTGCCAAAACTCCTTTACTTATAGATAAAGAATTAGAATCATATTCTTCTCGGAGTTCGAGTTTATCGTACTGATTAATTCGAAGAAGACATTTTTCTTTTTCGAAAAATTTAATCATGAAAAATTTCTTCTTCATTCAGATTTTTTCAATTTAAAAGAGAAGCAAATATGAAAGAAAAATAGCGCAGCAACGAACGATCTAGATCGTCCGTAGCCAATTGGTTTGAAGATCAACAAAGTAAGTGTTCGATCTTAACTCGTCTAAGATTGATCGATCTAGTACAATCTACAGTAAGTCATCCATGAACAAAATAAACTAGGATCGATCCGAGCCAAAATCGTTGTCGTTTTAATAGTTCATGCCAAGCGATCTTCACCTTCCATAACTTCGAGAACAAGGTATAGACAACCCAAAACAGCTATAATAAAACTTCTTTTTGATAATAATATATATTTTTTAAAATAATATATATATATATATTTTAATATAATTTTTTTTTGTTATGGATGACTGTTGATGAGCTGGCGAAAGAGAATCGAGATAACATGAGCTCTAGAATATTTTCTTCTTATAAAATTAATATACATTGAGAAAATTGTAATAAAGCAACGGTCATCCCTAATAATATGTTTTTGGCAAAATGGTGATTCATTCCCTGATAATTCATTAATAAAAGAAAGAAAAATGTTCCCAAATTTCAGGAGAAGATTAATATTTTTTATTAAAAAAAATAAATTTTAAGATTTTGTGAGGGAATTTTGTCTTGGACATCCAGGGAAGAAATGGCAGTGGTGTCAATGCTCCAAAAGCAAATGGATGTTATCGTTGGTCATGAAGTTTTTGTGACAAATGATGGTGGTGATTCATATGATGTTATATATTCAGTAAATTGAAATTTTATGAAAAACTATTTAGAAGCTGCAAAATTTAATGGCTTTAAGCCAAATCTAAAGCCATGCTCAGCGCCATATGCATAGCAAAGTAATGAATGCACGAGAGTTACTCATGAGGGAAGGCCTTTTTAGACCCTTTGGCACTAGATTCTTTTACAAAGGATGATATATAACATGGCTAACTAGATAACAAATGATATAAGATTTATGTGACTAGAATTTAGTTTACAAAGTGTCAATTGAATTAGGTATTAGGGTAACTTTTTTTGATTTGTCCTCTATCAAAACTCTGTAATTTGTGAAAGGAATTTCCTGTGGCCTCTGTGTACGTAGAAAAAGAAAACGGCTATTCTAACAGTTTCAGGGCTCCACTCTGCTCCACTCTGACATGGGTTTAATAATTCCCTAATGTGCAATGGTACTAATTTAATGTCATCACACGAAGGTGTCACATGCTCATCGTGGGCCATGATAACAGCTTATAAGAACAATCATATCAAGTGACTTTTTAGTGCTGGTTAAAAATAAATTAATATTTTAGGACATCTATAAAAATAATATTAGTTTTTTATTTAAAAATAATTAATAATGGTTTCCAAAATTTCATTTATAATTCAAGATATGTTGACCTCCTCGTGGCTTGGTGGAAACTAGCATGTGCCTTTTCATCGTAGATGTTATAGGAACATGTTAAAATTTTAGGTCTTGATTAATTATGAAATAGCATAGAAAGATTGATCGTTAAAGTTAATAGCATAATAGAATTTTTTAACTAATTTGTTGAGAAAAATAGTTTAGGAATCAAAAAATAGTTTAACAGTATAATTAATTATACTCAAGTAATAACAAACCTTGTTAAAAAAAATAAAATAAATAAAATTCATATAATAGATTTAAGATAGCAAATGAGATCATAAAATATTTTAAACTTTGCATGCATACATACATACATGTTTTGGGCTGCGACTCAGGCATTATTTAGATGCCATTAGCAGACATTGCATAGACTTGAGTAGGGTTAAAAGAGGTGGTTCTTCAAGCAGGTGTAACTTAAAGTGGATTCATCTATCACATGCTTTTTCAAAATATATAGGTAATCTTTGGCTAAACGATATTGCACCGGAGATAATCCATTTTACTCATAGCATTTCACATCTCATACATCCCTACGATAGCGATATGCCAAACCATCACATACTGATATAGATATACTATACTGTACCACATACCAATACTTAATGAAATTTCATTGATATGGGATCTGATATCGAGACAACAAACCTTGTTCAGAAGAATCACCAAACTTAATGTAGACCATATAGGCCACTGTAAGTAGGGCTGGATAGGATTCAGGAGCAAGATCCGCCATATTAGAAAACCAATTCGTAAGTGAAATTTTTGAAGGCCATAACTTGGTCATAGGATGTCTGATTTTGATGATATTTTTTTCTAAAATTAGATAATTTTTTGAGGTCTACTATGTAATGCTTGTTGTAAAGGGGGGCACCTTTAATGAGCATAATGAAATTCCTTCACCTGGGTCCCAAAATAAATACGTTAACTTGAAATTTTTTCTTTCAAATAAAGCTTTGACTGAATGTAATTTTCAATCCAAGAAGAATTCAGTAGAGCAACAGAAAATAAAATTGATGCATAAATCGAGATCTACATCTTAAAGAGTTTTAGCTTTTTCTATACTATTGCTATTAGACACGTCTATTTTAGGTAAAAGAGTTTTTTTAGAACTAGAAAGGAATTCGATGCAATTTGTGTTAAGATGGGCCACATTCTTATAAAAAGAAAATATATATCTTATTTTTAATCAATGAAAAAAATTAAAAAAAAAAAAGAAAAGGGACTTGATTCCTACTTTTGAAAAATTTTCTTTTCTTCAATCTTTTTTTTAAGAGATTCGAGTTGAGCGAGTTAAAAAAAATCTTTCTTCTCTCTGATTGGATCAACTATAAGACCAATTAGATAGCAAACTAGATCGCTGGTCACACATAGCAGATGCAACTGACATTCAACCTACTACTGATCTGGTTCCCCCTCCCTTGAGAATGATATTGATTGCTAATGCTTAGAGTATATACTACCTTAGACTCTAGTTGCACATAATTTTATTCTAGACTTTACCTGCTCATGTACCAATCCTCCTAAAAAAAAGGAGAATATTATGGAGAATTACTTGTCACTTTCATAATATACTTTTCATCCTGAAATTGCTCTAATAACATATTCTTCATGGGCTCTTAAATGATATAGTTAGGGATAATCATGAAAGCAACTACAATAAATGTCCATTTTCCTTTGAATTCATATGAAGCCATACAAAATTGGAAAACTTCCAATACACAAAAAAATAAAAAAAAATTGTAGGATGCTTTGCATAATTCATTATATGGAGAGCGCTGTCTAGATCACTACATATGCAACAACAATAATTTAGCTAAAAGTAAGTAGAAGTGGCATTTAAAATGGGGGAATAAAAAGAACTAAAGGGCCCTCATCGATTAGTTTTAGAAAAAGAGATAACGTAGCTCCTTTTCCCCTTTTTCATCTTACAACTTGATCTCTTCCTACTCTTCTTTGCCACCAAGCAACGTAACACCATCTTGACATAATGACAAGATTAAAGAGGGCATCCAAAATTGATATAAGAGCCGTTATTAATATTGTAATAACCATTATTTTATACCTTGGTTATACTTGTTAATATAGCTTGCAATGATAACATTCCAAACATATCTATTTTTTTCCTTATTTGGAGGATAAGAAGGGGAGTGCCTCCCCTAAAATTCATTAAGATAATGAAAAACCTACACAAAGGAGAAAGAAAAGAAGAGAGAAAAGCACATCATTCCAACAACTCGTAAGGCCCCAAAAAGAAAATTTAGTTCAAAAGGTTATAAGCAACCCAAATCATCTGAATTGGAACTTTGGAATCATTGGATAAATATTTGAGAACCATATTTTGTTATACATATTATAAAAAATGCTATCTTTTCAAAGAAATAAATATTAACATCATGATGGTTTTATTTATAATGAATTGCAGCAAACTCATTAATTACTATGACAAGTAGAATTTGATATTTTTAGCTATTATATATTATCTAGTAAAACATATAATACTCTTATATTTAGTGAAGAACACCACTATTTCAAAAAAAAAAAAAAAAAAAAAGAAAAGGAGAAGTTGTTTTGTTGTTTTTGTATTTTTCTCTCTACATCAGTGAAATATCATATAGAGATTGATATTGAAAAAAGCATCTACACAAAACCAATGCTATTCCTTACTTTCATTTCTTTACTCTTTTTGAATGCAACAAATTTTTTCAACCAAAACTTTTTCAAACATTTGAAAAAAATAAAATAGCTTTTATCATACATGTTTTAGTCTAGTTTATTTTTCTTTCTATGTTTTTTGAAAACAAAAATATTAAAATAGAAGCAATACTAATTAGGCATTGAATCATTAACTTTAGCTCATCCTTCATTTCTTTTATCTAAGGATCTCCACATAACTAAAATAATGTGAATGAGGATTTCATAATATTTTTGTATAATTGACTGGCATACAACAGAAAAAAACAATGCCAATTAGAGATACAAATGAAATATGATGTGAAAAAAAAAATTTATTAACTATACTAACTCGTAGTTCAACACCTATATTTTTATAATTTTTAAGAGCACATGTTTCAGTGTTAAATGGTTTTCCTACATTGATTGATATTTGATATTCAATTCAGCTCCCAAATAGTAAGTACAATCTATAAACTAACATCCATACCCCCAAATAAAACGAAACTAACATCAAGGAATGATGAGACTATTGTATAGATGCAATGGCAAAGATTGTATATCAAGAAAGTCAGAATCAAGACCAACATGTTTTCTTTATCACACCATGGATCCACTAAAGATCTAGAAAAACCAAAACAACAGAGGAAATTATATAGGAGCCATAAAAAGCCAAAGACAATGATGCCTGATGGAATACATTTCATAGCCCCTTGATCCTCCAAGAAGAATCCTCTTCATGATCTTTATAAGGAATGATGTCATGCATACACACATCCATGGCAATAGTAATATGAGCAGTTCTGAAAAAATCCTTGCTAGAATGGCAAGGGACATACTAGCAAATCCATACCCCACATTGGCCACAATGTCTAGCAATAATGGTGCATCACCACTGCCTAACAACTATATATAACAACTCTTTTAGAAGGAGGATTCTAAGAACCAACCTTCTAATTCTTTTGCAAACTAGAGAGTCAAAGCTTCTAGGGTAAATCTGCATTAGATAACCACATGAGAAAATGACATGATAATAAAAGATAGTAGGTGTGTCTAAGACTTGTTTTACCTTCCAAAAACATCTAAAGAGAATCTTGTAAGAACGGCATGAGTACTGAAAACCATGAGGAGGATGTACAAGTGATCTGGGGCATTTATATCATCAATTGGGGGTTTGTAGGCAAGCCTACCTTCAACTAGCTTTGTAATTTTTGTCTAATATCCCTTAATGAGGGCAATCAAAGAGCATATGATATTATATAGTACAAGGAGCTATAGCAAATAAGATATTTTAGTAATTAAAAAAAATCAATTAGTCATCCTTATCCTATGTAGGAATGGGAACAAGATCCCTTTCAATTTGCTCTTCACATACTAGCTATTCACTTGAAAGTAAAATTGAGGATAAGATAAATATTGACTAATCTATTAGGATAAAATCATGTAAAGTGATTGGGAGCCCCTCATTTTATTTAAATAAAATTATACAAGTAAAAAAAACTCTTTTAATGGTCTATCCTTAGTATACACTACTTTGCATAAATTTAGAACTTAAGCCTAAGATTTTCTCCTTGTATGCTCCTAGTCCTCCATGGATGAATCTAGATCTAGCTCTATAGAAGGCATTTCCAAATGGGTTTGGCTAAGGATTTGATAGGGGTCTTTGCATACTAGATTGGTTTCTAAGGCTATCTCTCATTATAGTTAAATAAATGGAAATAGCTATATCTCATTATTATCAAATAAATAAAAATTATTTGAAAAAAATAAATAGCAAAAAATAACACTCCATTTTTAAGCATATTGTGTTAGATATATGTGCCCTAGAAGTTAGAATTGGCTGACACTTGTAATACACTTCTAAGGGCAAAATTATAATTTTGACTATAATCAATAAAATGGATTATTTTCTATCATATATGTGTATTTAGTGTCTATGATACATCCTTTGAGTTAATGGTAATGATAATTCATATTTTCAAGAGTTAAAAATTTAAGACATGAATAATTATTATTAACTCATAAAATGCTTCCGACCATAGGATCATCATAAGAATGGTGATTAATCCAGAAGGTTGATGTACAATCGCTTCTCTTTAATAGATGAGTTTTGAATCTACGATGTGGAGACACTGGAGCGAGAGTATAGGTACTCATTAGAGAACGAGGGCACTGAGCGTGACCACCTCGAGTAGTCATTAGGAAGTCTACCTTCTCGTCAATGACTGACTCGATGCTGCAGTAGTGTGTCTGGTTCTTTGACCTGAGGTGCATCGATAGTTCACCTTGAGGGTGTTATAGTTTGACTACACCATTACTCGGTCTCCTAGCCATATGGAAATTCTGAGGTGTATGTTGGCTATAGCATGTTCATTGTAGGAACTGGATAGCATCAAGATAAAATCTATCTACCTCGGTGGTAGAGGAGCAGCCCTATGATGATCATGAGAATCAAGTCCAGAAGCCCATGGCCATGGCAGAGTGAAATAATAGAAAGAGTTTCTATTTAGGTTTTCACATCGGACTTGAATCGAATGATTACATCATATGACAGAAACTAGGGTTTGACGAGTTCACCTTAACCCTAATCTGATCGGAGCTCAAGATAGAAGAACTTAATCACACAGGTAGCTGCACCAAGAGGTTCGCATTCAGCTCTGATGGGTTGCCACCATATACTGCTAGGTGTCACTGGTGGATTTTGGGAGCAATTAGAATGATTTAGATGATCGATCATTCTAGCTGTTCGAATCAGAAGAGTTCTGATCCATCGAAAGAAGTTTCGATGATGTCGATGATAGAGATCATGACATATCCCATTACCATACAGAATTGAACCTAACTAGATCATACAAACAAGGATTTGAATCTGGTGATCATCAATTGAACTGATTCAGTTTAATTGATCTGAATGAGATTCAATTAGATTCAAAAAAATCGTGCTAGCACTCGATTGAACCTAACGTTCTTCTTTTACTATCATAAATAGTTATCCTGACTGAGCCAAAGAAGTTTATGCTCGATCAAAAGCCTTCACTTTGTCTGACTAGAGCCTGTCCAAGTCAGAAAAGATTGTCTTATTTTATAAGACATTACCTGCCATTTTTGGTCACCTATCATTTCTCATCTTTTAACTTTGGTCAAAAGTTGACCTTTGACTGATCAAATGTTGACCATAGATACTTTAACTTTTGTCCATATATCACGCACCTATTGGAGAACTGGTGGGGGCTTGTCTCCCTGCCAGAACCTAGCAAGGAGAAGGGCGCATGCCACCCTTGGCGTGTGCCCAAGCGGAGGCGCCCAGGAGTCCCTGTTGGATAGGGACTCCATCTCTTTTTTGGATTCCGATTAGAGTTCTCCTAAGAACCAAGTTTCACTGGTCTTAGGCGCCATCCAGGGGACTCTATTTTCATCAATTAGATTTAGATCTGATTTCACAAAGGATTATGATTGATGGGGAAGAAGAGGAGTTGGATCACAGATAGTCTATAAATAAGACCCTGCACCCAACCCAAAGAGCATTGGAAAGGAATTCAATTCCCATGCCCCAAGGCCTCCTCTCCCCTCTTCCTCCACACCAAACCCACCTTCTCCCTCTCCTCTCCACGTCCAAAGTAGATTGGGTTCTTGGTTGGTGCAATCCAGACCAGAGAAAGATGATTGAAAGCTAGAAGGCTGCGCTGCTGCAAAGGATAACTGCTGATCTTCGAAAGGTGTTTTGAAGATCCTCCAAATCAGATCTAGATATAATTTTTGGAGACGTGATAGAAAAGAAGAGGATCTCTAGATCCAGTCTGAGTGGATACTGGTAGAGGCTAGATACTTGCGTGGCTAGATCCAGAACCTTTCGCTGCTTACAGGATCATCAACGGATAATAGGATTACCCACTTTAAGATAAATTTAATTTAATTTAATTTATTTAAATTTATTTTGATTATTAAAATAATAAGAATCAGATCTAAAATATCCTAGATCTGATCTACATAAAAGAAAAAAATTTTAAAATATATCTCTTGATCTGATTAGATCTAAACGAACCTGGTCCGAAAAACTAGGATTTTTTCTTCAACTGGTATCAGAGCCAAGGTTCTAAAGCATTTAGATTTGATTTTAAATTTTATTTTAATCAGATAATAAGTGATTTTAGATGTCACATGAGATATAATCAGATCTAAAATTAGAAAAATTAAAATTAAATAAAAGTTATTTAATTTTAAACATCATATGAGATATGATTGATGCATGTCTAGATTAGTTGTAGAATAGTTCTACATAGTTGTCTAGATTAGAGTTTATTTTGATTAGATCAATTTAAATCTAATTTTTTAGATTATTATGAGATAATTTAGATCTAAAAACATGCATGATTCGATACATGAGATGTATGCAAAATATGCCATGATTAGATCTAATTTGTATATGAGATATATGATATAGATCTAAAACTGTTTTGTAGTATTTCATGTTCCTGATTAAGGCATTCCTCTTGGCCGTCCGATCATAAGAATGAAGAAGGATTTAAAGGCCCTCTCCTTTCATCCGATGGGGTGTTCTTATGACGTGTAGGGGTGCTGCACGTTTGTCCTTAATCAGAAATCCAAAACTTACTTTCTATAAAATCCTAGATCCTAAAACCCTAGGATTTATTATGCATATTTTATTTATGAACCCTACTTAATTAAAAATTAAGATTATAAAATATTAATTAGATCTAAAATTGAGAATTTCAGATCTAAGACATATTCATAATACTGGGTTCGGGCTTGGGATAGCTCAATTAGGTCTAAGCGGTTGATCAAACCGAATCAAGAGTTGGTTAGATGGGATCAACAATGCTTAAATTGACCAGCCTAATAGGATTAAGTCTGGGTCAAGATCGAGTCACGATCAAGCAAGACCTAATTAGGCTCAGAGGTTAGAGTCTGGATTGTAGGCTAACCCAATTGGTTCTGGCTCAATAATTTGGTGTCTAAGGTAAGTTTGGCACATACGATCGACTGATTTTTAATTGGGAGCTACTCGACCTGAATGCATTCTTGTACGAGTTAATGGCATATTCCCTTCCACCGATCTCACTTACCTGGCCATATCTGTTGACACAGTTCTGATCTGAGGTGGTCAATAATCCGAGCTAACCCATGCCACTAGGTTAGTCATAATTGTTATGACTATGACAAGTCTAGTTTAATGAGACCTGAATCAATTCTCCCTAAGAAAAGATTAAGTCTGAGGTCTTCCACCATTGTAGATGTGCGGGCCCTTCCTAGGGTTGATTGTTCTCGACTGGATACAGTGGCTCAGTTGCATCGAAAAGATGCAACCATGTCTATTAGGCATTGGATGCTATGGGCTGGAGGATGAGTTGGGCTCAATATTCTGGATACGGTGAGAGACTCAATTAGGAATCCAGTCTGTGCAAATGGTGGGTCTGACTTAACTAAGGAGTGGATCAATATTTCGGATATGGTGAGATTCATGAATTAGAGACCAAGTTTGGGATGCACCATGATTAGAGAATCATTGAACAAGAGTTGTTCACTCATTGGCTAACCCATCACCAATAACTGTTAGGTGAGGTGATGAGTCAGTTGGTGAGACCGCACCACCCACTAGAAATCATTAATCGTGGAGATTTTCGCATCTCTACAGAGGAAGTGTAGGGATTCGAGAAAATAATTGAAGCTAATTTATTTAAAAATAAAATTTTTAAATAAATTGGTCAAGTCATAATTATAGTATCTAACTAGAATCTTTGACTCTCTATAGGAAAATGTCTGCGTCCAACCCATTGGCACGTATCCTGGACACACATAGACTGATCGGATCCAATTATAAAGATTGGCTCAAAACTATAAAATCATTTTGGATTCCAAGAAGTTAACCCATGTATTGGACCAGGACCCTCCCACCTTACCAGCCCATCCATCCACTGAACAGAGAGCATCTCTGAAAAAATGGATAGACGAAGATAATAAGGCCAGATATTACATGTTGGGCTCGATGTCTGATGAGCTCCAGCACCAACATGAAGATATCGGGACTGCTCGCCAAATGTTGGCTCACCTGCAAGGAGATGTTTGGTGAACAGAGTCGCGCAGCCAAGTATCAAGTCACGAAATGACTTTTTAAGGCTAAGATGCATGATGGGCAGTCAGTCCAAGATCACTGTCTGATGATGATCAAGGACATGGAAGAGCTTGAGAAGCTCGGTGTGAAGTTAGACTTGGATCTGCAGAACGATATTATTCTGCAATCCTTGACTGATGCATATGGGCAATTCATCATGAATTACCACATATGCATAAACTTCAAAATTTTTTGGCCGAATTAATGAATATGCTGGTTCACCGCTGAGCTTTCTATGAAAGGTTCTAAAGGCTCAGTTCTTGCTATGGAACAATGGACTTCTTCCAAAAGAAAGTCTTATGAAAAGAAAAAAAAGTCTACGAAAAAGCAAAAGGATGGAAGGAGCAAAGAAGAAGAAGGCAGAGCCGAAGAAGAAAGGCCGATGTCAAAAAAAAGTATTTCCATTGCAACAGCGATGGCCATTGGAAGCAGAACTGCCCTACTTACCTGGCCACCCTGAAGAATAAGAAGGTCCTTCTGGAGGTATGCTCGTTATTGAGTCTAACCTTGATTTCTTCTGCATCCAGTTGGGTGCTTGACTCTGGTTCTAGTGCTCATCTGTGCACTTTCATGCAGGATCTTGAGGATAGCAGGAGGCTGAGGGATGGAGACATGATCCTACGCATCGATAATGGAGCAAGAGTTGCTGCAGTAGCCGTGGGAACATACCCTCTTCGATTACCATCTGGTTTAGACTTAGTTTTGAAAGACTGTTATTATGTGCCTGCAGCTAGCAGGAATTTGATTTCTGTTTCATGCTTAGCACTAGAAGGCTATGTGATTACCTTCTTTAAGGACCATTGTAACATTCTTTATGAAAGAAATAAAATTGCAAATGGTTTCCTTATTAATGGTCTTTATCAGCTATACATATTGATGTACCTGTTCTAACTATCGAGCAAAATGTGAATGCCAAATGACCTAGGGATAGTCCAAATGATAGGTATCTATGGCACCTGAGATTAGGTCATATAGCAGAAGATAGGATCAACAAATTGGAGAAAAATGGGCTATTGAGTCCATTGACTTCTGAGTCATATCCAACTTGTGAATCTTGTCTTCAAGGCAAAATGACTAAACTCCCTTTTGTTAGGACATGGGGAAGGGCCACAGATCTCCTTGCCCTAGTACATACTGATGTGTGCGGCCCATTTGATGTGCCGACTAGAGGCAATTTTGTCTACTTCATTATCTTTATCGATGATCTATCTAGGTATGGGTATGTGTATCTTATGAGACACAAGTCTGAAGCTTTTGAAAAGTTCAAAGAATTCAGACATGAAGTAGAAAAATAAACTGAAAAATCCATTAAGGTTCTTCGATCAGATCGAGGAGGTGAATACCTTAGCCGAGAATTTCTAGACTATCTCAAGAAAAATGGCATAGTCTCTCAATGGACTCCACCAGGAACACCTCAACTCAATGGAAATTTCAGAATGGAGAAATCGGACTCTATTGGATATGGTCCGATCCATGATGAGCTTCACAGACCTTCCTGATTTTCTTTGGGGACATTCATTGTTAACTTCAATTTATCTACTGAATAGGTTTTCCCTCTAAAACCGTTCCTACCACACCGTATGAGATATGGCACGGTAAGAAACCAAGTCTGAGTCATCTCAGAATTTGGGTTGTCCGGCTCATGTCAAAAGACAACAAGCGGACAAGTTAGAGTTTAGGTCCTTTAGAGCTCGATTCATAGGATATCCTAAAGAGTCATTAGGATACTATTTCTACATTCCAGAAGACCACAATGTGATTGTGAGTCGACATGCCATCTTTCTTGAAAAATAGTTTATTCAAGATAGCGGCATTGGAAAGCAGATTAAGCTTGATGAGAAAGTCTCACAAGTACAACGAGCTAAGGACCAATTGGAACCAAATCAGGTTGAGCCAATAAGAACACTACCTCCTCCACCTCGTAGATCGAAAAGAGTTTTTCATCCCCCTGAAAGATACTTAGGTATTATTTCAGAGAAAGTAGAGAAAATGTTCCTCATAGGTAATGGTGCTCATGGTGATGATCCCAAAACCTACAATGAGGCGATATCAGATATCGACTCCGAGAAATGGCTAGAGGCAATGCAGTCAGAAATTGACTCGATGCACTCAAACCAAGTCTGGACCTTGGTAGATCCACCAGAAGGTATAGTACCTATTGGGTGTAAATGGATCTTCAAGAGAAAGATTGGTGCAGATGGAAATGTGGAGACATTCAAGGCTAGACTAGTGGCAAAAGGTTATAGTCAATGTGAAGGCATTGACTATCAGGATACCTTTTTTCCAATGGCTATGCTAAAATCCATCCACACATTGCTTGCCGTTGCAGCCTATTTCGATTATGAAATATGACAATGATGACGTGAAAATGGCATTCTTAAATGGATATCTTGATTAGATCTAAACGCACTAGTCCGAAAAATTAGGATCTTTTCCTTCAAATCAAATTTAGATCTGATTTCACAAAGGGTTGTGATTGATTGGGAAGAAGAGAAGTTGGATCACAGATAGTCTATAAATAAGACCCTGCACCCAACCCAAAGAGCATTGGAAAGAAATTCAATTCCCACGCCTCAAGGCCTCCTCTCCCCTCTTCCTCCATGCCAAACCCACCTTCTCCCTCTCCTCTTCATGTCCAAAGTGGATTGGGTTCTTGGTTGGTGCAATCCAGATGAGAGAAAGGCAATTGAAAGCTAGAAGGCTACGCTACTGCAAAGGACAACTGCTGATCTTCGAAAGGTATTTTGAAGATTCTCCAAATTAGATTCAGATTTAATTTTTAGAGATGTGATAGAGAAGAAGAGGATCTCCAGATCCAATCCGAGTGGATACCGATAGAGGCCAGGCACTTGCAGACTAGATCCAGAACCTTCCGCTGCTTACAGGATCATCAATGGATAATAGGATTACCCACTTCAAGGTAAATTAAATTTGATTTAATTTATTTAAATTTATTTTGATTATTAAAATAATAAGAATCAGATCTAAAATATCCTAAATCTGATTTGAATTAAAATTTTTTTTTTGAAATATATCTCTTGATCCGATTAGATCTAAACGAACCTAGTCCGAAAAATTAGGATTTTTCCTTCATATTGTTCCTTGAGTTTGAGGATGCATGCAAATTAATATGCATAAAACTCTAATCATGCAGGCTTGGAATCTTTGATGATGAATCTATGAATTTTTCAAAAAAGTGGACATTCAAATGATTTTTATAACAAGTTTCCTTGAATTTAAGTATCAGCGAATTATTCTCCAAAATTATCATGTAGCTTATCAATTTCTTTAAGTAGTCATCTAATGCATATGAACACTGAGAAAGTTACACAAACATTATTTTTAGAAAGTCAATGGAATCCCTTTTTTTTTTTGTGCAAAATAAAATCCTTTAGAATTCTGTAATTTATACTATATGCCAATAATTTCATTACATTTCTCATGAATGAAAGATGGTACCATCTCGAACCATATGGTTTGGCACATATTGAGCCATAATAAGGATGGACTAGCATGGTTCTATCTCTTAATTGGAGAAATCGATAAGGAAGGGAGAGAAAGAGGAGGGGTGATAGATAGATAGATAGATAGATAGATAGATAGATAGAGAGAGAGAGAGAGAGAGAGAGAGAGAGAGAGAGAGAGGAAGGGAGGGAGAAAGGTTGAGAGAGGGAGAGGGAGAGAGAGAAGGCTTTCATGCCCCCTCTCATTCTGATCATTTATTTTTTTAAAAAATTTATAAATACTATATAAAATTAAATATGATTATAAATAGAATCAAATATTTGAATATGGATCAGATAGTTGTCTATTTATATTCATATCTATTTTTTTTTGATGAATATGAATGTAGATGTGGATATTAATCATCAAATTTCTATCATATCCAAATATATTCAGATATGAAAATGGATCTAGATGGATATATCCGATCCACTTTCACTCCTAAAAATTTGTTTCTCCAAGAGACAGAGGATATAAGCTCCTTGACCTAGAAGCTTGTAAAACTACATAATCTAGAAGATTCCAAAGTATTTTAGAGTCTAGGTCCTTTGCGGTGTATCTTATACATCACAAAAAATGCGCTCCATGCTCAGTTAGCTGTTACATAACCCATTTTGGAAATGGAGGACTCTTACTTATCTTAAAAAGAAGAGCACCATGTTGGGATGCCAAACACATGGTAGTTGTCCAATATGCATGGAAAAGAGATTATGAGAGAGCCCTCTATTTCTGAGATGGGCCATCTAGTGTTGATCTATGCTAAAAAAATACATGTACTAAGCAAATCAAACCTTCCATATGCAAATTGAAATCCTATAGGTCTCCTTTCAAGCAACATACCATAAAGCTGCTCCTTGAGCACCTTTGTGCAAGCCAATTTAGTCACACCTAAAACAGTTCTAATATAAACCATACATGCGGGGTAACTAATTCCAAGTAGCATAATATTGGATTTGCCTAATCTCTGGTAGAGAAAGATACTTCAAGATATATAAATTGGATAGGTTGGAATGGGACATATTGGATGCTTGATCCAAGCTCAAAACAATCCTTACTCAATATAGGACATATCTAGGCTTACAGTCAATCTAATACGCCACAAGTGAGCTTGAGTTGAAATCAAGCCAACTCATAATAATAACAAACTAAAATTGTGAAAATGAATACTCTCATCCTCCCTTGAAAATCATAATTATAAATTCTAATCCAAATCAATAAGTTATCAACTTATTAATCATTAAAATAATTATAGTATTTTTAATTTTATGAATTTTTTTTTACTACATTTGTGTAATGTATATGCTATATGTGTGTATAAGTATTAGCTAGATTGGTTTAGACTATCAAAGTTATAACTAATAGAAACAAAAAGATCAATGGAAGCAGAGAATGCGAAAACATCATGGAGAGCAACAAAAGTTCATAAAATACCTAATTGACACCAATAAGTTAAAACCCCTATGCTTCATGGTCCTATGATAGCAATAAAGAATGTGCTAAGTAAAATTAGGGCTACAAATGAGTCGACTTATTCGCGCGCTACTTAAGCTCGACTCAACTCGATTATTATAGAGTTCAAGTCGAGCTTGAGTAGCTTTTCGAATCGAGCTCGAGTAATATGATATTTGACTCGAAAGCTCGTGAGTCTACTCAAATATATATATATATATATATATATATATATATATATATATATATATATATATATATATATATATATATATATATATTATTAGTAAGATAAAATTTGATTTCGAGCGGCTTGGTTCATATTCGAGTCAAATCGAGTCTATCTGAGTTTTATCTATTTTTGATCGAGCCGAGTTCGACCTTATGATATTAAGACTTTGTTGAGCTCGAGCTTTGTTTCAAGTCCAAGTATTTTAAGTCGAGTTGAGCTCGATTTTTTAGTTACTTGACTCAATTCGGCTCGATTGCACTCCTAAGTGAAACCGTGCAAACCTAAGTTTGGCCAAATTTTAAACTAGACCAAAGTTTGTGACTCGAGCTTTGCCCAACTAATAGAAATACAAGCCTGACCCACTT
The DNA here is from genome assembly GCA_006176705.1 of Cocos nucifera. Taxonomy (NCBI): domain Eukaryota; kingdom Viridiplantae; phylum Streptophyta; class Magnoliopsida; order Arecales; family Arecaceae; genus Cocos; species Cocos nucifera. The sequence goes on from QRFJ01000460.1 coordinate 343,782, forward strand.
ACAATTGGGCTGGGTTGAATGGCCCATTAGCTAGCCTGATCCAATGTGCATCTCTAACTCTAAGTACCTTAGGAGTTAGGAGAGGCTTTTAGATTTGCTAATTTGATTACTAAGAATTATCACACAGCCCTCTATAGTCATGTTACTGAAAAGAAATAATTGTCATATCAAGATCCCCATGCAGAGAAAGAGAGATTTTTCTCATGTCAATTTTCTGGTATGAAAATTTGACAATTACAAATAAAAACAAGCATTAGATTTTATTTTAAATTCCTCATGAAAGGTGCTAGGCACGGTATTTACATGGAAACATCAATTTCCATGTGGGTGAAATGTGATAGCACACAGGATGCAATTGTCCTGTAGATATCTACAGCAGCCCTTTCCCAGCTACCCACGGGAGCAAATCCATGCCCACTTGCTCCTCGGAGAAGATCCCGGTATCCTTCCTCCAGGATTCAAATTAAAAAGCGCAGCCTTTCCATGGAGGCCTCTTTCTCTCATCTCCATTTCCGCCCTTTATACACTCCTCTTCTCCACAGAACCATTTCCAAAACCAAACTGCCACCTTTCCAAAACGCTAGGATTCGTCTCATGGTTCCCTCGGCGATGCGCTCGCGGAGTTGGTTGTTACCCAAATCTTCGAGGAGACCAGTGGTATTTCCTCCGATTCAAGCTTCCAAGGGGGAGGCAGAGCTTGCCGATGGCGTCGACGGGCGGATTTTGGTTGGATCGGGGGTCACGGTTCTCTTCGCCGTCTTGAATCGGGTTCTATATAAGCTGGCCCTCGTTCCGATGAAGAATTATCCCTTCTTTCTGGCTCAAGTCACCACCTTTGGGTAAGCTTCTCTGGTAATTAGAAGACTGTACCGTCGCTGCTTCTGTGGGCCTCGTTGTGTCATTTGATTGAAGTTAAAAGGCACGATATTGTTCGAGTAGTGCAGAATGTTTTCCCTGGCACACTATTCGTTTCAGTTGGTGTTGCACAACATTATCTAGTGATTTTTCTAACACGACCTCATTGATGGGATTTTGAGTTGAGTTGATATCTTTGCAGATTTGAAATGTCTCCATACACTTCATGTTGGTTGGTGATTTTTACGGAATTACTCTGCTAATGGGCTTTTGAGTACATATATATTTCATGCTCTTGATATCTTTGGTATCAATCTGCCAATTTTCTGACACTACTCTGTCGATGGATTTTGAGTGGAAGTATGTTCTTATTACTGATACTGATTGGGGACCTGCTGTGTTTCATATACTTGTTGTTGATCAGCTTGATGCAAATGGGCGGTGCTTGTGTTGATTGTCTGACATTTACTGCATGTTGTATCTGAATGCTTTTCTTTTGGGCTGGTGAATATTACCAGATGCCAGATGAAATTTATGTAGCTAATGTTCTTCGCTTGGAACTTTCCTTTTTTGCTTCCAAAAAATAATGATAATAGTTTGAAGATTTAGCATTTAAAATGTCTACCATATCAGGTGATTGGCTGTTAGAGAAAAAGAGATAATTATAAGATAACACAAGGTAGGAAACTTCTACTCAAAATAAATTATTGATTAATTGCATTAGGGTGAATTTATGTAACAAGGACCTACTTGTGTATGGTTGTAGCCATCAAATTCACGACAACGTGCCTAATTACAAAATATAATGTTTTTTCACTTTATATACAATGGCACCCAGAGAACGAATTTATGCATTATATTTGTTCATGTGATGTGTATGTTTTTTAATTTATGTTCACCAAACAGTTAATATAGTGCTTGTTGGAGTTTCTTATTTTGCATTGCCAGTGCTGGTAAATGCGTTGTGAATAATGGGTGGGTTTTCTGTTTCTTTTTCACATGATATCTTTACTTCATAAAGCAGTTCTTCATGTATGATGTAGCAAGTTTATATTTGTATAATATGCCAAACTTAACATAGTGTATCACAGATATGTGGCAGTATATTTTTCTATTCTCTACGTCAGATACCATGCTGGGACTGTGACTAAGGAAATGCTGGCCATCCCAAAATCTCATTTTATGGCAATTGGCCTTTTGGAAGCCCTTGGTGTTGCTTCAGGGATGTCTGCTGGAGGTAACTGTAGATTTTATCCTCTTTCCTTTTAAAATATCTTAATTTTCTCTTTAATTTTACTTTTGATGCCGGATATGACCATTGAATTTTCAGTTTGCTGAACGTTAAAATTGAATCTTTTTGTATTCTTTTAGAGAATGTTGGCAGAAGGTTAACTCATAGTAGTGAATGTGTGCAAAAATAAAGTTAAACAAATACAAGGTTCCTTTTTTTTTTTTTTTTTTTTTGAATGTATAATCTTCTTTTTGTGATCATTAGTGCCGTTTTTGTTTTTGATTGATCTCTTTGTATATGGACATCGGCAAAGGAAAGTGAAATTGCTTTTTGTAGACTGTAATTTACAACTAACACGTTCTTTCATATTCCATGCAGCTATGCTTCCTGGACCTGCCATTCCTATATTGTCTCAGGTAATTCTGGTATCGAGTGAACTAATTATTTCAAAAATGATAGTTTCTTTCCCCTCAATTTTCATCGGTTTGCATATTATTTCTTGACCTATTTGTTTTATATTTATCTACATTAATAGACTTAGCTATTATCCTATATCTTCAAATATTTACAAAAAAGTTTGTATCTCAGTTTTCACTCTTGAAGATACTCTTAAAAAGCATTTTGTTCTATTGCTTTGTTTTTTTTTTTTTTGGGTTCAAAGTAGTCCCTTGTGTTTGCAAACCCTAGACATGAGTCAAGGACAGAATCTCCATTAGCACTGACATCTTGTTTTATAGAAAGAGGCATAGTATCACTCATCATCTCTAATTATTCTGTGAGACTTTTTTTTGGTAAAAAATCGGAGAACATTTTGTCAAAACTGGGTTTTATTACATGTCATTAATGACACAAAAAATGTGTTGCCTTTGTATGAATGTTTTGGCTTCTGCCAAAGGACTTTCCAGCAAGCAGTTACATCCTGCTGAAGTTAGTACTTCTGCTGAAAGTTACAGATTCTATTTACTTGCTAATGTTCTTTAGGCAATCCAACTTAATACACCCTAATTACTATCTGGTAAGTAAAATCTACTTCCATCAGGAAAATATTTTGTCCTGAGATGTATCTTCAAACTGCTGCACGAATTTCTACTTCAGGAGAATGAACTAAAACAATTTCTCCAATCTTGATAATGATGAGCAGTCATCTTTGAGCACCATCTTTTCTGGAACTCAGAAAATAAGGCAAGGAAAGAAAAAGAAACATATAAACCTCATTGATGTTTAATTGGTGGAATGGCATTATTCCAAATAGCCTTTTCACCTGGTCATTTTAAAAAAACTATTAAATACATTCTACGGTTGACACCCTTTAATGCTGGATTTTCAGTACAAAACATCCAAATTTGGTTTAGCTTTTTGGGCTGGCATGGAATTTAATTTCTAATCTTAGCAGAGGACAAATTAAATGTCTTTTGATTTAAGTTGAAGAAAGTCAAAAGTCTAAACAAATCCAAATATATAACTCCATTATCTTCAGGTTGCTAGATTGCAATGCTAATGGATAGTATTGAAAATTAAAAAAAGCACCCATATGCAAGGTTTACCAAACTGGTACCGGAGGCATTTCGGCCGGTGACTGATTTGGCACAGTATAGGTTTGTACCATGCCATTCATGGTTGTACTAAAACAGGGAGAATTAGAGAGCAAGGGGGAGAGGGAGAAGGGGAGAGAGAGGAGGGAGAGGGAAAAGAAAAGAGACAGAGGAAGAGGAAGAGAGAGAGAGGAGCTGAGAGAGAGGGCTTGAACAACCTCCTAGTTGTCATCGAGGGGGGAGAGAGACAAGGAGGGAGAGGGAGGAAAGGAAGGGAAGAGAGAGAGAGAGAGGTTGAAAGAGGGCTGCAACAACCCTCCTCATCATCCTTGGGGGGGAGGGGGGAGAGAGAGGGAGACTTACCAAGTCAGTGGGGGATGACAACAGAGAAAATTCTCAAAGGAAGCAGCAAACAAGGACGATGACATGATTAGGGTTTCAAAGGGGGAGAGGCGAACAAAGTGGGCAGCCTACAATTTTAACCCTTGACCCTTGAACGAAGTAGCAAGCTGGTCATGCCTTCAATCCTTTTATGCCCCAAACCAAATCCTTGAATCTTGCTGGTAACTAATCGGGCCAGTTCGGCATGCCCCAAGCTGGCTCCCATGATTCAGCAAAACCATGTTTATATGGCTTTAAGTTTGAAGGATAGGAGACCAGTCTAAGAGGATTATATTGAAGAAAGGACTCGGCTATGTAATGTTACTTTAAGGATAAATTTAAATAAATATCATACAGTTAATTTGGAGAAAAAAAGAAAAAAAGAAAAAAAGAAAAAAGAGAAACATTCATCATAGAGGATGAAGAATAATTCTTTGTGCATATTACGTGAAGGTTGATGATAGCAACTCACAAAAAGATAGTTTTGCAGATCCTAAACAAATAGATAATCTAAATAAATAGATAAATTAAAGGTCTTGTGATTTAAGTTGAAGAAAATCTAAACAAATACAAATAGATAACTTCATGATCTTCAGGTAGCTAGACTGCAATTTTAATGGCTAATATTCAATTTTTTTTTAAAAAACACTTATATGGCTTTAAGCTTGAAGAATAAAAAACTAGTCTCAGAGGATTAGATGAAGAAAGGACTTGGCTATATGATGTTACTTTAAGGAAAAATTTAGATAAATATCATACAGTTAATTTGGAAAAAAAAGGAAAAAAAGAGAGTAATATTCATGAAAGAGGATGAAGAATAATTCTTTATACATATTGTGCTGAGGTTGATGTAACAACTCCCAAAAGATAGTCTTGCAGATCCTGAAGATATATACAGGAAAAGGGAAGATAAACCACAGAATTCATCCTGCTGTAACATAAGCTTTAAAAAAGGATAAACAGTACTTTCTTTACCATAATTAAGCCTGAAATCAGCACCAACATCTCTCTCAACTTCGATATAGAAGTGCACCATAAATGGGAGAAGCAGTTCTATGGAACTCTCAGGTTAAGATCGAGAACATAAATACAAGAGTGACCAGCCCATAATTTCATTATGTAGCCAATGGCATCTTAGTATCACCTATTATTTAACTAATACTCGTAAATAATGGGTAGAGAATGAATTAAGCACTTATGGGACCCTCAGCTAAGTGAATAACTGTAAATATGTTGTGCAAAGTTGGGTTAAATTGTGGCTATTACCTAATCCATTTTAGCTCCAGATTATATGCTAGATATAACTCCAAATGCCAACTGGTTGGATAAATCAGATTCTATGAATCTAAGGTGCGTTTTGGTCAGGCTGGTTGTGATGTAGTTAGATATGATTTATTCGATTTTGAATGGTCTTCTTTTATTTGTGGGCTCTTTTATTTTGGATTGTGTAGATTTTTGATGGACAAAGTACATTTGGTCATATTTGCGACCTAGGTATGATTGATCTGAAATGGTTGGATCAAGTGATCATTGCTGACAGTTCTATTTTTGTCATGGGTTGCTCCTGTCCATTTGCCTATTTCTCTGTTAAAGTGGCTTCTCAGTTTAAACTCTATTACAAGCCCTGTATGGTTATCTTCAAAAATCATTACCCCAGTCCTTTTACAAAATATATGGTGAGATAGACTTGACCCATCTCTATGAAGCTGGTTTTTGTAAATCCCCATAGGATCGACTAAAATTTGGGTGCGCTCTTTGACCGACCTGTGACCTAACATCAATCCTTTATACATCGATGTCAAATTCTTGAGCATTATATTGATGCAAGATAGACGTTTCCTTGGAATGTGAAAGGCATAGCTGGTAAAGAAACCTGCCATATCAATTGTGTAGTCTAAGCTCAAATGAAACAACAAAGAAGCAATATGCTTCAAGGTTACTCTAGACTTAGAAATGTCTATCCAATAAGGAGGAAGACAAGGAATATCAGGGAAATGCATGTGCTTTATTATAGTCCAAAAGACCAGGTTATGTTGCTATCTCTTTGAATCAATGGACTCAAGCCCATTGGCAAAAACATCACATGATAACTTGATCTCATGCCTGACCCGTCTCAAAGATTGTCTTGATATGAATTGAAAACAATATAAACTTAATAGGATGAAATGTCTGAACTACCTATAGATACTGCACCTCAACATAGCCCCATATCTCTTACCTTGCAGATGCATCTTGCTGACTGAGACCCTGATAGCACCATGTTCCTCTTCTTCCACTTTCTTTTCCTTTTTTCTGGACAAACTTTTTCTCAGGCTTCTTCCATCTTCTTTTCAATTTATTTGCACAACAACTACCTTTGTTCCTGTTCTGCATGTACCAGCTTGGTGTGTCCAGCTGAAACCTGGATAAGGCTGCCATTGGATTTCTTTGCATATGGTTCCTGGTATTTGACAACAGTTATGAAAGGCAACCATAGCATATTTAATGATGACAAATGATGGAAACCATATTGATATGATTTCTTGAACAATGTTATGTAAAATCCATACTCTTACCAATTGTTGTAACAAATTGCTAAAATCGAATGCATACAACATAACACCTGATTCTAGTGCTAAGGAAGTATTTCCACACTTTTCGGTTGATGAATGCCTCGAATAATATTTGCATTCCTCAATTGGCGCTCTTAGCTCTTACCCGTACTCTACAAGTCTAAGGTTTGGATATTTACCATAAGATGTTGTAAGCCACAAAAGCTTTACTTACTGATGTATCCCACAATCTTTGCTCGCAGCAATTGGTGACATCTATAGCACGCCGAAAAGGTTAAAGGATATTATTTTTCCCTCCTTTCTCTTTTCTACAGATGGTTTTTGAAAAATTAGGGTAATTGTTCTTGAGCATCGATATTCAGTAAAAATGATGGGCTTTAAAAGTTATGACTCTTTTTTTCTTTTGTTTTTCCATCTTTAAATGCTTTCCATTTTGTAATTAGTTCCTGATGCTGTCATTGGACCCCATTTTTTTCACTATTTCTTTTTATAGCTTTTTGTCATTTTATGCTTTCTACAGAATGTAGTTAACATATGGGAATCTAAATAGGCTGCACACTCCGATTAAGTAGGATAAAATGGAGTTCTTTTTTCTATAGATTTTTCCCAAGGAAAGAATGCCACCTTCATGGTTAACTGTAGCTGTTACCTTTGTTACTTCATTCTCTTACTGTGTAGTTTGCAATCTTTCTAGCATAGTTAAAGCATGTTGTCTTCATAAATGAACATGATTTTGTTATGGAGTTGGCAAGCAATTCTATAAGTACTTATTCAAAGAGTAGAGTGCTAAATTTTATTTATTTTTTGTTCTAATGTTTTGTGTTGCAGTCTTTCTTGGTGTGGCAGCTTATCTTATCTGTCATAATTTTGGGAAGAAAATATTCATTCAACCAAATCTTTGGTTGCTTACTTGTAACCGTAGGAGTGGTTCTAGCAGTAGCAAGGTATGTTATTGGGGGAATTTGAGGCCAAGCCTAATAGTTCTTATCATCTTTGTTTCATTCGCTTATTCTTTATTTGCAAACTTTGGTGCTCAATTTATTTTACTAATAAAGGGCATTGTGGTAAAGACATGATTGTATTGTTTTTTCTTTCTTTCTTTCTTTCTTTCTTTCTTTTTTGCTAATTGCTTAGTTATTTACTTGTAGTTAATATTGGTTGTGCAATTTTCTTGATATGGAATTTTTTGCGAACCATCAAGCTTTCATATAATGAGCTCTTTATTCTCCCATAAGTTAGAGGGGAAGGTTTTAAGGCACCGGTTTCCTCTCTTTCCTAGTAGGGTTAGATACATTATGATAAGTTTTTTTGATAGACCAAGGCTTTTTTCAAAATAAAATGAAAATAATCGAAGCCTTTATCTAGGTTCATATCTTTGTGCTTCAAATATCTTTTAGAGCACAACTGTACCTGCTCTCACGTGAGTTGTGGACTAGATAGTGCTAGAACTCTTTAAGATGTACTTTACACTTCACATGTTGCCTTGTCACTTTGATAAGCTAACTGAAGTGTGGACCCCAGCATGCCCATATTGCACCTAGGAACTATTTTGAGGCTTAAGATTTGACCATGAACTTAACTCATTCTAGCCTTTTTGTGCACCCTGTTGCATCATGGGCATGAGAATATATTGCATGTGTTTTGCACAATTAGTTAGTACCAACTTGACACAAACTGTATGGGCTAGCATGTGGCACTGGTCTATGTGGAGTTGGTTTTGCCTTGCTAGACTTATGCATAGGTGAGACAAAGGATTTAGGTCTCTTTGAAATGGGATGGCATTGTTGGTGCTAGATAGGTCCATATGAAATTGAGATATGGACACCTGTAAGACACTGGTCTGTTAATGGGCTGAGACATCTTGCTTATCTTAACCGACATCTATTTGTATCATTTGGTATCAAAGCCAGCTTGGCCAATAGCAGGATTGATCCAACCAAGTTGCTTGATTTTGAAATAAAAATGAGAACGAGAGAAGTGGGAAGCTACACTCTCTTTCTATCTGGCTAAGTCAAGGATGGAAGTGCGGATAGAGATTGCACGAGAGAGAGAGAGAGAGAGAGAGAGAGAGAGAGAGAGAGAGAGAGAGAGAGAGTAGGGGAAGGAGGGTAGATCTGTCTTGCCCTCACACCTATCTGGCCTTCTTGATGCGCAACACTTATAAAAAGTATATCAATATTCACTTTAATACTCACTTAAGAGTAAAAAGTTTAAAGAATGAATAAATATAAAATAAAAAATATCAAAGCAAAAAATATTTGGCATCCCAGTATGCTATTTGGATGTAGAATAGTCCTAAAAGTCGGGAGGGTAGCTCTTGACGCTGTCCTAACCTAGGACAAAAGCAGTACGGAGCTCGATGTCAATATTGTAAACCTTGGGTGAGACGTTCTGTCTTTCTTTTTAAATTTTATTTAAAGGGGAGGGAAAACCAAGTAATTGACTAGAAAATATCAAAGACATCCTAATGCATGAGGCTCTTGCCATTGCAAGGTCTGGGAGGATCAGATCTATGCAGCCTTAACCCCACATGCAAGAGGCTGTTTCCATGTTTCGAACTCGTGACATTGAGGTCACAATGGAGCAACCTAACTGTTGCACAAAGGCCTACTAGAAAAATATTAAGATTAAAAAAATAAAGAGAAGAAAGGGGGAAGAAATATGAAAGGTAGAGAATACTCAAGTACTGAGGTGACTAATCTTTCTCCAGAGATATGTGACACTTGTTAGTCTCTTCTTCTTGCATAGATTCAACCAGGCCATGAAACGCTTCACAGCCTTTCAAGCTAAAGCAGAAGGAGAGCTTGGTTTACCAAGGAAATTTCTTCCATTCCATTTTTCTCCATATACTCCAGGAGATGGCAATCACCAACTGATCCAAGCTAATCTCATGATGTGATTCTCTTGTTTCACCAAATTCTTTATAGTGAAGTGAGAGATGAAGGTCTACCTCGAATGTGTATGACTTGAAGAAAGATGTTGGATTCTTGTTGAGTAAACGAACAGAAAATAAACAGATGATTGCCATTTCCTCACAATGTCCACAAAGTTCAGCATCCTGTGCTTAATCCTGTCCTATGCAGGTTCTTTTGTTGTCAATATTATCTTAAAGTGCCAGCCACATGAAGATTTTAGTCCTGTTTGAGGCACTTGATTTTGAAGAGTATCGAATAAAGGGCAATCAGTGCACCATCATTCAGAAATTTGTAACAATCTCTAAAGTAAATGTTCCGTTTCTACTCCTTTCCTGGATAGCTTCATCCAAGTCATTGTTGGGCCTAATATTTGTTCGTAAACCAGCAAGATGAGTCCATTCTTCATTATCTCTTTAGAGTTTGAATATCTGTTCAATCGATGTTCCAATTTCTAGTTCTTCTGTTAAACTATGAAGCTACAGTCACATCTCTTTTATGGGCTGAAAGAAAATATTTGGAAAGTGGGAACAGAGAGGAATGCCAGCCAACATAGTGAGATAGTTGTCTTGGATAGCTGCTGCATGTATTTGCTTACTTTATGCTAGATCGACCCTATTTTCTTCCTAGGTCTAGTAAGAAAGAAGTCCTGTCCATGTCTTTATTTTCATTGCAGAAACATTCCTTACATGAGAAATCCAACATATTTAATGTACCTCTATCATTTCCTCATCCTTCTGGATCTAAGAAAGAGCTTTTATCCAGTGAGTTTTCTTACAATAATTGTTTTAAACTTTAAAGCTCCTGTCTCTTCTCAACTACAATGCTGATCTATTGTGCTCCGCAGCTCTAGTATTGCATTTTTCCTTTTTTGTATAATTACACTAGATTATAATTAAAATCTAACTCTATTTTCAGCAGTTTGACACTTGACAGCACATAAAATAGAGTGTTGTTTCATCTCTTGAATTTAGATCTACTAAAGAAAGTGAACTCTTCCAAGGTACAAGACTGGTGCATACATACTCTAACCTTGTGGTGCCTCATTTCATTGTTGCTTTCTCAGCATGTTTAAGTGCTGGATTGAGCCAGTTGTTATGCTTATCTAAGCTATAGACTGGCATGTGCTGAATTTAGAGTGTTGACTCTGATTATTGTCCTTTCTTAGATATCAAAGTGATTCATTTAAGTTTGCCTGCTCATAGAAAGCATCTGCCAGGAGTCACTGTGTTGGTGTAGGAAAGCCTGTGAAGGTTAAAGCATGTCGTTCATTTAGTTATGCAAGACATTGCATTATATCATTTAATTCCTAAAAAAAACCTTGGACTGTCACCTATTATTCTGGTTGGTTCTTTTCCTTAAAGGCCTACTGTTGGAGAATATGAGCTTCAAGAACTCGATGATTGATGTTTGGTCTCAGAACATCTCCATAGTGCAGAAGTTGGATAGAGCTTTTCAGAAGCACTTGCTTATTGATTCTGTAAATGGAAAGCGTATTTTTCATGGCTAGTATCATGGAGCTAATTAGCCAAAACAAAGTGCACCATGGGACTGAAGTTTCGGAGACAGCATAGCTAGTTTGTCTCAACCATCGATCTCTCCAAATGTATCTTTGAAGATCAAGAAGTCTAGACTTGTTCTTTCTTTGGATTTTATGTTCAGAAATATAGCCCAAATTATTATCCTATGCTGACATTTTGGTATGCGAAGAAGCATTATCTTTTCCCCCTAAATGGAACTAATAAAGACAATTCCTATAACCCATATCATCTGCTTTTTCTTGCTTTTCATTATTTTTGTTTTATGTGGAAAAATAACAATAAGATGGACGAAGTTTGGGGGCAATTATCTTAGTGGCAAGTAATCCAAAAATAGTTCCATATTTTTGTATCTTCTTTAAAGAAACAGCAAATGCATTCTTCTTGAGCTTGGAGTCTTTTGAAACCATATTTGACACTTATTGCTAATTTCACATATCTTTTCTGAGAATTTTTAACTTCATCTGTGTACATCTAGTATTGAATGCAGCTCAAGCTAACATAGCATGATCATGGACCTTGATGAAATGAAATTTATTTGAAACTTGGAAGCAAGGTTTGTTGTAACAGAGTGCATACTGCCTTGTACCAAGCAATACTATACCGGTACCGACCCGATACTTGCTATAGGGGCATACTGAGTGACTATATGCGAACCAACCCATATTGACACCATAGCAACATTGTACCAGTATAGGTGCTAGAAAACTGGTATTACAAACCTTGCTTGGAAGGGACTTTCTTCAAAGAATTAAGCATTGGTGCCAATGACTAATTCTAGAACATGAACCAGTGAATGTTTTGGCTCCTTCATTGATCAACTCTGAATAAAATGTCATTGATTAAACTAAGGACATTATCATTGATATGGTGAATTCATATTCACAAATTTGCCAGAGACACTCCAATTTTAGTAGTTGGTGAATGGTTCTGCACAATGAACATAGGCATTTGCAATCGAGGATGTTCTTCCATGCGGTAGGAACTAGCTTAGCAAGATCCTTTTTTTTTGGCTTGGCCAGGCTCAATATGTTAAAATATATATAAGATAGTTTGACTCTTCTTTTTTGGTCTAGTTGATGAGTCTTCTTTTGCTAATATTGTTGCCTAGTTTTTAAAGAGATTTGACTTGCTCTCAAACTATGAACTTTCCTACATCATGCCCAGCCATATATCAAACAATTTTGGCTAGTAAATTAGTACCAACCAATTTAGGATTTTAAGATTGTAAATTGTGATATCAACCTGGACATTGTTAGCTTTTTTCTTCTCTTTTCATGTTGCATTTTTTGTTCAGAGTTTAATTACGATATAATTTATTAGGCATGGTGTACCCGTGGACTCTGAAATTTGATTGCAATTTTGTGTATAAGTTACCTTCAGTTTATGTTATTATTGGACCCTTATTTAAGTATTAGGTCAGTTGCCAGTATCTGTTTTTCTCTTTATTCTTTTCATGATAAAAGATTATACAGACTTCAACTTCTTGTTGCTGATTGACTGTAGTGGGGCAAATGAGGGGCAATTTTTATCTGAAGTTGAATTTCGTTGGCCAGCACTGATGGTGGCCTCATCTGCATTTCAATCTGCTGCATCCATTCTCAAGGTTTAAGCCTCTGCTAGTTATGAAGTTTATATTAGTATTTCATATTGAAAAAAACTCTAAACCACATATAATGGCAGGAGTTTGTTTTCATCGACAGTGCAAAGCGCCTTCAGGTAATTTTTGTTTGTAATTTCTTCAAGTAAATATGTCATTCATTGCATATAAATCCATAGGTGAAGTGATGAACAAGTGTGGAATGGATTGTTGTCTTATTTTTTTGTCATTTAGAATTCTTTATAACCGTCAGCTAATCGTTATGTAGGGAAAGCCTCTTGACATATTCGTTGTCAATTCTTTTGGATCTGGGTTTCAGGTGACTTTAAACCTTTATGGTTATTGTTCCCCTCTTGCTGTATTTATTTGTGTCTCAAAAACTCTAGCAAATGTAGTTGGTGTTCCCAAGGTTCGCTGTGCCGGTATCAGAGGCTGAACCTGTTGACTGGTGGCATGGTTTAGTATAACCCCATGCCGTTCTGTACCAGCTTTGTACTAATGCAGCATAGAGGGCGGCAAAGAGGGGCAAAGAGGGCGAATGAGAGACAGGAAACAAGAGGGAGGGAGAGAGGGAGGAAGAGGGACAACCACCAGAGGGATGCAGAGGGCTGAAGGAGGGGCTCCATCCTAGCCAATCCAAACAGGGGCCGATGGTCCCTGTTTTTTAATTTTGGGATCTTTAAGTCAAGTCAGCAACCCTATTGCTGGCTTCACTTAAAGATTCTAAAATTACCAAAAATAAAGAGAGAGGAATTTTCGGTGAAGTCAGCAACTTTGTTTATGATTTCACTTAAAACTTGTAAAAGAGAAAAACAGGGGCCACCAGGTTCCTGTTTCGATCACCTGAAGGGCAGAGCCCCTGCTCCGGCCCTTCATGCCCTCTGGCGGCCTCTACAGCCCTCCAACGGCCTTCATAGCCCTCCGGCGACTCTCTCTCTCTCTCTCTCTCTCTCTCTCTCTCTACCTCTCATTCCTTCTTCCTCTCTCCCTCCTCCACTTCGGAACCATTCAAATTCGCTGTCAGCACAGCTTGGAATGCCCCGAACAGTGCGGTTTGGAATGGTTGTGCCTATTTGCATTTTAGTTGAATCTAGTTTTGCCAAAATGCTAGGTTTGAATTTGCAGTGTTCATTTTTATTTTCCTTTGAATATCTTATGAACTCAATTTCAAGAGGAGGTTTAAGTTCAGGTTCCCGATTCTCTGCATATGCAGGCTCTTTTTGTGTTTCTTCTTCTTCCTTTTCTTTCAAACGTGAGAGGAATTCCTTTTCCTGAACTTCCCTCGTACATAAAAAGTGGTGCTGCATGTTTTTTGAACTTAGGAGGCAATATGACAGGCAAGTTTTCTTAATACAGAAATAACTCTGCGTTTAACCTTTGCTTATGTTAGTTTCTTTAATATGTTCAAGATACAGTTGAGACATGCAGGAAACAAATAAATGTTAAAACTTTAAACATCAGTATGCCTGTATAGGTTGTTTAGGAAATAAACTTTCTATACCTTTTCCCTCCTGATCCAAGTCCTTTGCTTGTCTTAATTGTATTAAATGTAAAACCTCAAACTTGGTAGTTCATATGATCCATACACTCAATATCTGATGGTTTGCATGGAAAGTTTATGAAGAACAAAGTATAATGCAACCCAAAGGAAATAGTAATATGAGGAAAAGAAATGTTGATGCAGAATGATTATGAAGTCAGTTAACCTTTTTTCCTTTTTGTTTGAACTTTTACCATCATGAAATCAACAGCAAAGGTTCCATTTATAAGTGCTCATGTAATGTGCATAATGATTTTAAAGAAACACTGGTGACATGACACTAGCGTTATAATATGGTTTTCATGTGCAGAATATGTTGAGCTACAAGACAGAAGTGCAATTTATGCAAGTGAAACTCATTATTTCATTTATGACATTTTCACTTGTAACTGCTACATTTTTTGTTGCATTGCATGTCTTCTACAAATTCGACTGTATAACTAATTTTGTTTCAAGAGAACAGAGGAAGAAATCAAACTATTGGCTATTCATGTATGTAAAGAATTGATGGTGTTGTGATACATCCCTTTCACGACCCTTGATTGCATCAAGACTAGCCATTTATAGAATCCCATAAAGATGGTTGACCACTTGTTATGGGATGTTGATTGGTTAAAGTTTATTTTACAACAGATCAGTTGATCCAGGCAACTTAATTGAATATAATCTTATATACAGATAACCATTATATTAAACTTAAGGGTGATTAACAATTATAGCAAAAGTTCAAGGTTTCTCATCTATGCTAGGAATGTCTCACCCATCATAAGCATTTGTGTTAGAAAATTAGTACAAGGCAAAATGAAAATCATCTTTAATCAAACAGATGCCATGTTTTATTAATCTAAGCTTATCATCTAGATGTGTGTTTGTTTTTCTTTCTAAGAACTTTATGAAAATGGGTCACGGAATGAGGTAAATCTTTTCAGAGTCTTACAAACTGGTCTTCATCTTGTAGAAATCTGTAATTAATGCAACAGATAATGAAAGCTCATCATCATATAAGCTAATTGCATATTGTGCTTGTATTGCTAAATAACAAATATCCATAGCTGTTGGGTACTGCCAGAAAAAAATATATTCAAGACCTGTGTAAAGTGGCTACATATTCACTTGGAACCTCTAGCATGATCAAGAATATTAGATTCTCTCTTTAGATGCTGTTGTTTTTTTTGAAACATTAAAAGAGTTATGAATCTCTCGAACACAATGCAAGCTAGCAAACTGGTTGACATGGATGCTATTACTAATATACACGACTGAAACTTACATTCTACACCAACCCCCAAGCACACAAATATGACACTACCACTGATATTTTCTTTAATAGGGGAACAGGTTTTAAATAGTTTGACTCTGACAAATTTCCTTTTCTTTTCTTTTGCTGGTTGGAAATATATAGTTTGGGAGAATTTGTTAGGGTGTGAGACCACAACTTTATTGATAGATATAGATCTAACCTCATGATATCAATCTTCGATCTATGAAAGAGGGCCCTATGGTATTGAACTTCACCCATTAAAAAAAGAGTGGCCAAAAGGCTACGGAGAGGAAGAGACGTGCAAAAGACATTAAGAAAGGAGAAAAAGACAAGGTTGAAGAGATGGGAAGACGTTATGGTCACTCTTCTTAATATATTATTGCTTCTACTAACTACCACCCAACTAATATAAATATATTTTTTGTTAGATCACATAGAATGGATCCAAAATCCACATGAAAAGAAAGCTCTATACAAAATTGAACCAAAGGCACTGAAACACCATTATTACCACCTCTAACTCCAGACCTCTCCTTCAATCATAACCTCTAAGTCCAAACCTTCTATCATGCTTTCAACTCCTTTCCCCCCCTGATGACGGGTGACATGGCCCGTATTTAGGAGCAAATAACCTTTTATCAGTCTTCACAAGGTTGAAAACACTTGCATGGAAGTTGATTTTACTTAATATTCTACTTGCACTATCACATATATTAAAAGATCATGTGCTCTGTTTCTTATAGGAAAAACTAATCTGTCAAAGATGTGGATGCAATTATAGTTAATATCTTTTGCTTTTGTCAGCAGATTTATATGAATTAGTCTGTTAACCCTTTTGTTCAGGTTGTGAAGGAGCTCCATTATTACCTCTACTTTTTATAATGATGAATATGGCTTTCAACATATCTTTGCTTCGTCTGGTGAAAATTTCATCTGCACTAGTTGCTTCTCTTGCAGCAACACTCGCAGGTTCTCTCTCTCTCTCTCTCTCTCTCTCTCACACACACACACACACACACACACAAAGTACGCATGCATGTACACTAGCACACATACCTAAGTGCATGCATGGCCCATCTACAAAGCCAATTTACCAAAGCAAAAGGCTAAAAATACGTGTTTGTGCATGCATGTGTTACCCAAAGACATGAACTGCATCACTTGCAAAATAGTGAAATTTCTTGAATGAAACAAGTGTTTTCGTATGGCATTTTATTATTGCATGTGCAATTTCAGATGCGTCACTCTACAATTGGCTTATTTGGCATACTATGCTATTGTAAAATAAGTTGTTTTTCTCGGACTAAAAGGTTGTTTTCATGGTGTTCTAGTGCCCATTTCCATCTATATTCTCTCGCTGCCATTACCTTACATCCCTCAAGGCACAAGCTTGAACTTATACTTCATTATTGGTGCTGCAATTGTGGTGCTGGGATTGATGCTATACAATCTCCCTCAATCAGCAAATTGGTCCCATAGAAGTGACTAACCTTATCCTCGATGCAACGCTCTGAAGATCCCTGCTATTGAGTAGAATGGCATTTATGCTGCAACTAACTCTATTGACAGGCACCATTTATCTATTGGGAACTAGGCTTGTCCCTGTGCCACATATTTTACCGGTCAGTCTGAGGTGAAGATGGAAAGGTTACCAGATCATTGGAAGCCTTATCATCAGTCGTATATATGGGTCGTGGGACATTGATTTCTTTGAGCAAAGGACTGAAGCTAGATCAATATCATACACCGTTGAACTTACCAGCCAGCAATGGTTGCATGCAAGTAACTCTGCAGTCTTCTGTAATATTATTAAAGCTCCACACTGTCACTTGCTAATTTGTTACACGTTGCAATAAAGCAAGGACCATAACTTATTGTTCGCAGTCTGATGATGAAATTTATTTTGCGATATAATTACTTAATTATTAATGCTTCCATATAAGCAGTTGGAGCAGAACCAAGGTTTTCATAACGGCATTGTTCCAAGTACTTCTAAAATCATGACCATTGTAATGGTGATATAATGAAAACAATGGTGTTATTTTTCAAATTGATGTTTACATGAAGAATATCATTCCTCATATGGTAACTGTTTATCTTTGAAAGAAAAATATGTATTGCAAGGTGACTGCCTCTTCCTGGGAGTCCCAAGTACCAACATCCATTATGTCATACAAGACCAGAGAAACTAGACCTGGAAGAGATTTGGGGTTCAAAAGTGTTACAGAGTTCACAGCTGTTACTCTGTTGTGACGGTCGCCATCATAAATTTTAAACAAAACCTGGGCAGTTTCATGTGGTGTAGGCTGGAGATGGTGAACTAGAATTCTGTAGGCTAGAGAGCTAAAAAACACTGACAATTTAGGGGAGGGAGACAGAATCTCCAGGTGGATGGGGTTCCCACGCGCAGTGCCCACCGACTTGGAAGGCAAGCAACGCGTAAAAGCCGTGAAATGCTCTAAAGCAGTGTGAACGGGCGATTGTTGAAAACTTTGGGACGTCCCTTTGTCTTCGTTCACCCTTTTTTTTATCTTAATTATATTTGTTCACGTATCTGTCTGCATGCAATGGTGGAATTAATGGACCATATGTCCACTTCTGCTCTCATCAGCTATTCTCTCTCTCTCTCTCTCTCTCTCTCTCTCTCTCCCTCCCTCCCCTGTTTTCTGTTTGTGGCTATCCTCTCTATCACTTTCAATTCTCTGGTGAGCTTCTCTCTCACTCTCTGATGGCCTTTTCTCTATCAATTTCAAGTCTCTCTCTCTCTCTCTCTCGGTAGATTCTCTCGCACTCTCTCTAGTGGGCCTTTCTATCACTTTCAAGTTTGGTCCCCAACTTCAAGGCTCCTTCTTTCTTCCCCGCTCGTTCTCACACCTAGCTACTCTCTCTCTCTCTCTCTCGTCAGCTTTTCTACTCTCCCACCTTCACTCAGATATTGTTACATCAGAAATTATGGCCATGATTTATACGATTAATTCGGAATGAATTGTTTAGAAATTAAATATTGACTACTGTTAACGATATAACTGTAGTCATATATGTGATTGTAATTCTTTAAAATTAAAAGAAATTATGTAAATTGTTAAATGATTAATATGCCTTGTAAAACTACTACAAGGCCCGTCCTCCACTGTGATGGTAGCTAGACAAGAGAAACCCAGGATCCAGCGCGGATCAAGTCATTGCTCACGGAAGCGTGATATTGGTGGACGGTCAAAATGGAAAGCTATGCTTATCTACAATCGAACACCATCTTTTGTTTCAAGGGCAAGAGGCAATAGCATCTAATCTAAGATTCAATCATATAAAATGATTGGTCAGAAAATAACAAGCTATCCATGATACGTTTCGAAGAAACTTTGTGCTTAACTTTGAGAACCTTTACTAGAAATATAGACAACCCACCTAGATCCAAGATAATCACAACCCAAAGCATTAAAAACAATGCCGTGCTACCATTTTGTCGTGGGGCCAGGATGAGTGGACTTGGAATCCATTCCAATCAACCACTTTGGGTCAAACGGACAAAATCCACTTGCACCTTTTACCATTTTGTTCCCCACTTCCTAAAGCCGCCACGGCAATTGTGGCCTTGTGGGTATGTGCATGTAGACTCTCTCTCTCTCTCTCTCTCTCTCTCTCTCTCTATATATATATATATATATATATATATATATATATATATATATATATAGTTTAAGAATCGTATTCAAGCCTTACTCGAGCTCAAAACGAGTCCTATAAAAACTACCTGAGCTTTACTTTCTTTATGGGCCAAGCTTTATTCAAGTTAGGCAAGCTTTTTTGGGTTTTGGAACTCAATATTTAGGTTCGATAGTTTTGGTCAGTTGAACTTTAGAAATTATTTGAGCTTGGCTTCTTTTATTGCTGACCCAAGCTTAAACAAGCTCTTAATGAGACTGAGATCTGTGCTTTCAAGTCTGTGCAAGGTGCAATCAACTAGTTGCCATCGTGAAAAAAGATCAGTAATTTTTGGGTGCGAAAGATACAAGCCAAACCCCTTGCACTAATAGGTGTGCCTAAAGATTTTTCCCTCCTGTAATGTATTAAGAATATAACCATAATTAAACCTAAATCCTAGTGATTAATTCATTTCGCCCCCTAATCTTAGAAGTGTTTATCATATGTAGCTATATTAATTAAGTTTCACTGTCCTAAGGATCAGAAGTCCGTTAATGTTCACCACTGCGTGTTCCGACCCACGAATTTCCGTAGACTCGGTCAATAGGTTGATGAGGATCCCGACGGTCCACTAGTGGAAGACTCTAGAAGCGATGAGAGGGAAAATTTAGCCTCACAAAATTGAAAGCGAGCCCCTTTCACTTAATCCTCTCCACGTGGATTACCTCTCGGGGTTTCCTGTTGGGGCTATGTTTGGGTGATTCTACCATACGATGGGAAGCTTCGCGGAGATATGGCTGAGATCACAGGGACCCACGCAGACTGGAACGTGCCACGTGTGAGTCATGGTGGTAGAGGTCGTTAGTTTCCCATCAACCGGAGGAAATATTTTCGCGTTTAATTTTTAACCCCATTGCTTATTTTATCTGCTTAAGGTAACACTGCCATAAGACCGTTATCGTTGTTTTGACGGCAAAAGTCGTTACCGGTCGGTATAATGGCCTCGAAGAAAGGAAGAGTGCAAGAAGCGGTATATTTTGTTTCCTTATTTGATGGCAGCCATTTTAAATAGATCAAATAAATTGAAATAATAACCGCCCAGCCTTACACTTAGAATAATATGTTATATTAATTTAAACTATTAACTCTCAAAATGAATTAAATGATCTTATAACGAAAAGTAGTTCATGTTGCAACAAATGACAATACATCTAGCCTCATGATAGGTAACAACGTAATTGGTAGGTTATATATATATATATATATATATATATATATATATATTATAAAATTTTTAAATTATTATTAATATTTTTTTCATCCTATCAATATTTTTAATAATTTAAACTATTTAATTATAAATTATAAAAATAATATAAAATATTTATTAAATCAATATCAAGCATTAAAATTATATTTTATGGATAACATATAGAAGCATTCATCATGACACATGTTGTATATTATATCATTATCTATATATCATATTATTATTTATATATTATATTATTAAAATAAAAATTTATATTCATTATATTATATCATCATTTATATACTGATATTAGTGTCAGCAAAGAAAAAATACCGTCATGTATAATTTTCAATACCGTAAATTGGCCAGTGGTGTGAAGGATGCCACTAAAATACTAAAATTTTAAAGGTATAATAATTTTTTTTTGAAATTTAGGAATCATTTAAAAATATGTTTTAAATTTGGAAGATTGAAAGTATAATTTATCCTAAAATTTGAAATCCTAATGGGCCTCCTAAAAATATGAAAAGAATTATGGAGTGTGAATAATGTGATAAGTTGCACCTCAAAATAATAATAATAATAATAATAATAATAATAATAATAATAATAATAATAATAAGAATAATAATAATAATAACAACCAGATAGCAGACAGCCGTTACGATTTACAGTGAATGATGATGTATGAAACGTACGGCGTGGTTGACGTCATGGGGCAGCGGCAGTAAAATGGGAGGCTTTCGAGGTGGAGTGGCTGCGGCTTGCCTTAACTGCGTGCCGGCTGCGGGACAAACCGCGGTTAAGAGCCAGAGTTAGTGTTGGCTCCTCGATCCTATAAATACCCCCCTCACTCGGCCTTTTCACCTCGTTTTCTCCATCCCGGCGAAGCCATGGAGTGAGTCTTCCAAGCTGCGGCGGGGGAGTAAGAGAGAGAGGAGTCGGAGATCGGCGAGGAAGCTGCGGCGGGGGAGTGAGAGAGAGGAGTCGTAGATCGCCCCTTGCCGATCGATCGGCTTTGAGGTTAGATTAGAGAAAGATAGTCGAATTTCTTTGATTTCGATTCTTTGTTTGAGATAATTCGACGGGAGGTATCGGGGAATCGTTCTAGAATATGCTCTCTGGGATTCGTTTTTTGGATTTATTTTATTTGTTTTGGATTTTTTTTGGGTGTTGATATGGGAAAGGAGATTCGGGGTTCTTTGGTTGCTGGAGATTCTCGAAGTGAATCTTTTCTTTTGGTTGATAGAGATATTTCTTTGAATCATCGAAGTGTTGCGACAGAATTATTCGGGCCTGAGTATGTCTTTTTCTTCCACAAAATGGAGAGTTTTATGGTGAATCGTGGCAGCATATTCGAAAGTTTTGAGGAATCGATTCTTGAATCGAGATATTTATTTGGTTTTGTGCGAGTAAATTGTATGGAACCATATCGATTTTTCTAATTCTTTCGAAAAAAAATGTAGAATTTTCTTTTTTAATGTCGTGTTTTCTTGCATAGATTTTGAGAAGAAAAAAGTCATGATCTTGTACCCATCTACAGTCATGGATCTGATTCTAATTATAGAATAATTTTTAAATATCTCGATTAATCTTCGTTTTCATTTTATAACAAATAGGGTAATTGATATAACAATAATAAGTGGGGAATGGTATTATATCTAACAATGTTAAGCAAAGAAACATTGGATTTGTTTTTTTGCATCTTTCTGTTTCCATGAACCTACTGATTGGATAAATTGGGGAAGTACTAAATGTACGACCCGTGGCTGCCCTTTATCGGGTTTCTTGTTCCATGTCAGGGTCTCCAATGTGTCCTTCGGTGCTTGTCTCGGTGCCACCGGATATCAACATATTGTCAACTGATGAAGAACTCGTACAGTTCATGGGAGAAAGGAAGGCTGGGGATCCTGTCCCAGCCAACGTGATCACTGAAGTGAATCCTTTCAACATCGAACCATGGAATTCTTCTGGTTAGCATTGGATCATACTTAAGAGTTGCCTCTTCTTTCCTTATCCTACTTTGCATTTATAGTGAAGGTACTTGAAATTTGAATAGATTGATCCATGTGTTTAGTTTTTCCTTCATGCTGTTATTTGGTTTTGATATTGGTAGTATTTAGATCACTGTCTTATTAAGGGATCGTGTATTTCGTTGTTGTGGGTTGACAATTAAGATGTTCTTCTGTTGTCTTGTGTAATTGATAGGATTTCTGGGTCTTGAAATCAAGAAGACGTACGGAAACAAAGTCTCTCTATAAGTGATTAAGCAAAGTTTCATCTTTCTGGTTTAATGCTTGTGCTTGTTTTGTTCTCTTGCTGCCTATATCTTTCTGTTACAAGAACTAAATTTGCAGTTATATTTATATACTCAGGACAGTGACTGTGATGGAGGACCGTCCGATAATAAGGAAATTAGGCACACTTTTGTTAGGCACAAACTTTGAAATTAGAAAATTTTATTTTATGTGTGGACTTAAGAACTAGAATTTTGTGTATTCTAGAATTAGAATTTTATGTGGACTCTAGTATACTGTTTTTAAATGGCCTCTTATTAAGGTTTTGGGTTGTCTATATAAACCCATTGCCATGTAAATTGAGAATACAGATTGAATTATTGAGATTACTGAATATTGAGATATCCTGTTTCTCTCTTCCTCTGCCTTCTTCTCTCTGCTTCTTTTTCTCCTTCTTCTCTTCTTTTCCCTCTTCTGCTACTTCTCTCCATAACCTGCATCAGATTGTCAGTATATAAACTAGTTAAGAGAAAAAATGAGATTCTGTTTTAGATTAATTATCAACTAGTAGAACTCATTGGAATGAAGTGCAAAAGGATGGAGGATCTTAGGGTTTTTTGTGCATGGAACACAATGCCTATATGCACTACCTGTGTAATTATGTATCTGAAGTTTTCAAGGGTTTTGTGGACACATGAATCTTGAATATGAAACTGGAATAGTTTCTTTCAAAACATTTTTGGTCTTCCTCATGTGATCAGACAAAGAATTCTTTTTGATCAATTTAATAAGCAATGATGACAGAGTCAGGTAAAGACAATGTCTATTGTCGGCTTGAAGTTTGTACCATTGAAAGCTTTACACTGCCAATTTTTTAATTTGTTCTTCAATTATTGGAAGGTTGTTGGTTGAGAAGATTTTTTTTTATAATAAAATGAAATTTCTGGAAGACAAAATTGCAATGCATCTTAAATCTGCATCAAAGGTTTTCTTTCTTTGAGATAGGATATCTGAAATTTGAGGAGAAATATCTTTCCTTGTTATTTGTAGTTGCATTTTTAAATCCTCTTAATAATTGCTTTGGGGTGCCAACATGTTTGTGTCCTTTGATTGCTACCCCCCTCTCCTCATGGTTGCATTGGGGAGAGTCCAAGGTTTGAACCTGCTTGACCAAGATTAATATATCTTTGATGATCACATTATCAAACGCAGCCTGAATACTAGATGACATTGAAAGCTAAAAAAGAACTCATGAGATACGTATGGAGGGTGGACAGCTTCCTTCTTCTTGTGGGTGTGTATATAGTTCATCTTAGATATTCTATACATTCTTTTCTGTTCATGCACCCTCGATGTAACTTTTCCTCCTAAGGTGTGATTCTTTTATGATTGCTATGTATGTGGCCTATTGCCATCATGACATGTGCATTTACTTCAGTTTCTGCATTCTACAATTTAGGAACCAAATTCAGTGATTGTTGGGACTGGGAATAATTCATTTATATGCAGATGATATCAGCTAATTTCGTAGCATCTCTAATTTAATTGTGGTAACCTTGCTAAGGACAATTTCATGAAGTTTCATGGGGTTTAATGAAGTCTTGGGACTCTCCTCAGCTCCCTAAGTACAACTTGGTGTTGGTCTTAGATTGTTCATATTGCGTGCTTGTATTGATCTTCTTCAGGCAGATAAATAGTGCTTTGAGATTATTTCTATGGTTCTCCCTTTATGATTGAAAGAGTTTATATTGTAATTGTAATAATTAGTCCACACTGGCTGGTCAGATTGAAAAATGATTAACCAGACCCCTGGCTGGCTCGTTTTCAACAAAGGACCGGAATGTGGTTCAACCAGTTCAGAACTGCTTCCCTGACTAATTTTCAGGAAATCGGGTGAAAATCAGGTGAATCGACCCACTTCTAAAGTGCCACAAAAAGTGTTTAAAAGTGTTTTTGAACAAAGATTCAAACCATCGTCCAAGGGTTTGATTAGCTATATCTCAACCACTAGGACAACTGTTAGGTCATAAAAACTTGTCAAGGGACAATAAGTATGTTATGTTATTCAAAAGATGTTATGTCTCAATATTTTAATTATTAATTTATTTAATAAACATAATCAATTTCTTTTTTATTTGGTGCAAAATTTTAGAAAAATATATAGTGCATTTTATGTCTTTGGGTACTAACTTTACTGGTTAAAAAATAAAAAGATATTACCTTTATGTTTTCCCACACTATATACAACTTACACTTTTTCAAAATTAAATAAATCATTTTTTTTTCTATTTATGTTGCGGTTGGAGTCTTGTATGGGATGTAGATCGTTGTATTTTAAAGAATAGTATTTTTACACCAAAAAAAAGGTTGTATTTGGGGTTAAAATTATTAATAATTCTTATAGAAAAATATAAATAGCCAGACATTTTTTTTATATGATATCTATTTTTATATTTTTTAAATATTTTTAATTATAGCCCTCGGTTTGATCGATTAACCTGGTGGTTGGACCGGTGACCCAATGGCCCAAGCCCTTGACCGGGTTGGTCACCAGTCTGGTTATTGTAACTATTATTTATGTTCAGCCTCTTACGCTTGTCATGTTACATCACACAGGGTTCAGGCTGATAAAATGTAGACAACTTTCGTCGCTAGGTGCATATCTGATCTGCAACTCATGTCTAAACTGTTTCCATTTGTGGAGCAAAGGGCAATCATTTGTAGTGAGCCTTGATCTCCTAAAACTAAAAGGATTCCTGAAATCCAATGCTAACTGATCCAAATGGCTAAATATATGGCATTTCTAACTATCATCAGGATTGCATAATTCATATAGAAAGAGGGAAATTTTGATATTTTTAACTGGCCATCTAGCTTGTAAAATCCAGGCTGTACATGAAGCCCAAAAAATAAATTCTTTTTGCATAAATCCTTAATCATATCCAAACATATAAACTTTAACCTCAGCTGGCATCAGAACTTTCCGCAGTTTACTTTACATTTACTAATAATAGACCATAAATTAAAATAGAAAGCAGCTGACATGTGAATTTGTTGTGCAGAAGATATATGGTACTTGTACAATCCTGAGGATCCACAATCTTTGAATGGTGACGGTGAATTTAAAGTGACAAGAATTGGGTACTGGAAATCCAGGGGTGATCTCAGAATATTCACAGGTACTCCTACTGTGGGCAGAAAAACAACAAGGGAATTTTATGTAGGGAAGGCTCCCAATGGAAATGGAACCGGGTGGATGATGCATGAATATCAAGCAGAACAGAAGACAATTAATGGAATTAATAAAGAACAGGTATTATATATATTTGGCAACCTGTACTTGGTTTTGAGTTGATTCTTTTATCGTTTGGATCTTCTCACTACCTTCTGATAAACTATTGATGTGCTTGCATGATTTTTACAGGATTATAGTTCTCTGTATAGAGTCTTCTTGCAAATTGATGAAAGGTCAAATCATGAGGAACAACATAATTCTGCAACTGCAGATGGTGCTGAAGGTGATTACCTAGAATGTGCCTTGCTGAATATTCTAGAACAAGAAGAAAACAATTTGTCTTCAAGGGATGCTGGAAACAGATCCCAGGTAGAACTCATTTCTTTTTTCTTGTTGATGGGTCTTTGTCTGAATTAGTTGATTTTCTTATGGTGCTTTGTTCATGTACTGAATGCCAATTCACTTTTGAATCTGTCAATTTTCATTCTACCTTCTTTCTTATTTTTAGGCATATTTTTTAGCTTGTATCCTCATAATTTCTAGTTTGGTCATTATTAGCATGTCAAAGTAAGATTAGAAACCTTGTTTTGTTTTGAACATGAACATGCATGATTTGCTTTTGCTCTTTTATCACTCTGTTTGCTCATTGTCCTATGTGGGCATTCACTCTTTGGACAATTGTTAGCTTACATTGTACCATTCTATTAGAAGGCACTGAGGCTTTTATTTTTGTCCAATCTTATGAGAGTAATGGCTGATCAATTTTTTTATACATGTTTTCACTTTGGGTTCTATATTATTCCTGTGTAGACGGTTGGTGCTGAAGAGCAGGGGCAATTGGTATCATCTGGAACAAGTGTCACTGATTCAGTAACTGATGATCATTTTGGGGAAAAGTATGCAACTTGTGATTTTTCTAAGGGAGACTACTTGGAACTGAATGACCTATGTAGTCCAGAGACATCTTCATCCAGTTCTGACAACTCCAGCATCATGTCAGCAAACTCTGATGGATACTTTGATGCTGATGCCTTGTTGAGGGATCTTGAGAATGACCATAACCTTAGGGTGGAAGAAGAGCATGGAGAGTACAGGTACAATGTATCCGCATCCGTCAAATCAAATCGAGTGGTTATCATGCCACCAACACCAGGTATGCTTGTCCTGTTATGTAGTCACATTATTCAAATAACTTTGCACTTATCTAAGAGAATTATCTATTTAAACATGGGCTTGACAAGAGGACTACTGGCCTAACATGCTTTTCTATTTTGTCTGGTTGTAAATTCTTCCATTGATTCATTTTATTTTGACTTAGCTTTGGCATCTATAGCATCCTAGCACATGATAATTTATATATTTTAGTGAGCAGGCCTCAATTGTGCCTTTTTGAGTCACTTTGACAAATACATATGGTTATTTCTCTATACATAATGACAGCACTTGGGGATTTGACTTCAACCCTGGGCGCAACTCCACTGTTGGTGTTTTCCAAAATGTACTTTCTCAAAAGTCAAGGTTCTGTTACTTTTTCACAGCTATCTGAACCAGCTTTTACATGCACTTGGTGCTTCAAACTCTGAACCACCTAATGCTAATCGGATATATTGTTAGCTTCTATTAGATATTTTAAATGGTATTTCCTCCACATCTCCCATTTACATATCCCAGGGCCTCCCTTTCTCTTTCTTAATGCTTCAATGTAAATGCAGCACCTCTCCTTGCATGTGTCTTCCCAGATCCTTTGTTGCAAATTACCCCCTCCACTTCGGTTTTTTCTTCATCACCAGCCTTAATAGGTGTAACTTCCACATTTCCTCTATGATACTCAATTGTCTATTCCATCCACCAGAAAGTTCCAACCTTTGCCATGCTTATCTTATTTTTTTAGATGTTTGTTGTCTGACAGATATATTTTTCAAACTGAAGACATGCCAAATTACGTATCACCTGGAAAATATTCCTCTACTTCATTCAGCACTATTTATTTTCATTTCATATTCATTTATCTTTGTTCTTTTCTTTTTTGGAGTTTTGTATCCAAAACAACATTAGTGATCCCTCTATAGTATATCTTCACCATCAATCATGATTGGGGGGTTTCATTTTTATTACTAAAACTGCATCCTGTTTATACTTTATTTTCTTCTTCATAGTTAGACCCTAGTTTTGTGAAGGTTTTGCCTTGACGAATTTCAACATTCTATCTTATCTAGTCTCTTCAGCTAATATCGTTAAATAAGATCATACCAGATCGCCTCCTAGTTTTGAGCAATCTACTTTATGAAAAACTGTAACCTTTGTATCAACTTGAAATATTTTTATCGTGCCTCATCTTCTACTAATTCTCATTATTAGCTTCATCATATGTCTATCATGATTGTAGGGTGCCATATATAATCTATATGCAACACCTAGTTTCCAGTTATACCACAGTATGTACCATGTCATTATTTTCCCGAATTTAATAAATACATATATACATTCCTTTCTTTTCTCACTAAGCTTATAAACAAGTTAATCATATGATTGCGTCCATGATCTTTCTGTCATTTTTGTCTATATTTGTTCCATCACTCCCTTAATGTCATCGATTGGCTCTCACTTGTGGAGGTTGCTGTTGTGATTTTCTAGTCATTTCATATCCATTAAATGACATCACACTACCACAATCATTTCTCACATCCCTATCTTCAGGATCTCGTTGAAACACTGTAAGTTAACCTGATCTATATCACTGGTTAACTGCTTTCTTATTTTAAGCTAATTTATATTCCCGTTTGATTTTCTTCACCGTAAGGCCAACCTATATGAAGACAAGCTGATCCTGTGGATTCCCTTCTTATTTTCAGTAAGCCAATGCATCACATACTAAGTCTGTCTTCATTTGCTGATTTGAATATTGTCAAGGTCTCTTTATTTGTTCCTTTTCATTTGCTTGTTACTTCTTTTTCTTTATTGCCTTGAGATCTATATCTTTTAACTGTCTGGGTTCTTGCTATCCATGGTGTCAATCTTTAGATTCTTATGAGGCTTGTTTGGCACTGCCTCTTGAGCCTGCAACAATCTTAGTTTGGCATGGACAATTTAAGAAAGACCGGAATTAAATTCTATCATTTCTTTTAGGGTCGGTTTGCAGTAACAGTAGCAGTAATCTTGTGGTTGAAGGGAGCACGTCTGCCAATCCAATGCCTGAAGAAGCACGGGCTTCGGAGCCTTCCTCTTCTGCTGACAAGCTATCTGATATTGGAAGGGCTTCTGATCCGGGGAAATCTCCAGACTCTCATTCAGATCAATCTTCTTCTGATAGTTCGCATGGCAGCGGAACTTCCAAAAGGCAGGGATTGAAATCTGCTGGCAGGATTGCAAAGTTGGGGAAGAAGTATTATTGCTGCTTTGGATCATGTTAGCCTGACCTTCATTCTTAATTTATATTTAGTATGGTAGATCATAATTGCGAGTATGAAATGTGCAAGCATCTTCAACTCGCTGTTGGTACCCAACCGAAAACCTGGAAACCAACTGATAACAAGAACTGAGAGGACGTCAGTAGTGTACACTATCTTCTATTGCGTGTTGAGACCAGGACATACCGCTGTGCTGAAGCATTTTAAAGCTAGCTTAACAATCATGAAGAACAAAATAGTGGTGACTGGTGCAGTTTCTACTTCCTGGGGCAACTGCTGGGGGAATAATTGCTGCTTGGTGACTTGCATTTTTCCACTGCATTCATATTGCCATGTGTCTTATTTACAGTAATCAAATCCTAGGGATGGGACAGAGACTGTAAAAAAAAAAAAGAAAAAAAAAAGAAAAATTACAGTTCCTTTCTGTTTGTATTTGCTACAGCATATGTAATTAAAGTATATTATGTAAGTTTTGCTTCAGGCTATGTAATTAAGGTATATTATGCAAGGACTCGTTTGGTTCTTTGGAGTAATTTCATTTGAGAATAGAATTTTGAAATATTTGGTTGGCCATGGAAAAGTGATTTATTGCAAAATATCTTATATTTGATCGAACATCTATTTTTCTGAAAAAATTATATAAAATATTTATTATACCCTTAATAGATATCAGATCATCTTTTTTTGCTCTTAAACTTCATATTATTATATTTATATTAATATAATTATCATATTAATATATTATAATATAATATTAGATTATAATAATTTATTATATTAATATAATACTAATATATAAATATTATATTAATATAATATTAATATTTTAATACAACAAATTTTTAGTATAAATATAATATAATATTATATTAATATAACTATTAATATATTAATATAAATACTATATTAATATTAATAAAAATATTATATTAATGTAAATATTAAAATATAATATATTATAATATTAATATTAATATTAATATAAAAATAAAGATTTTGGCATATATCACTTTCAGTATTTCATCCTAAATATCCATTGATATTTTATAAAATTTTAGCAATAGATCTTAAAAAGATATTTTTGAAAAAAAAAAAGCACCATCAACTAAGAAGTTTCAAAATTCATCTCTTTCATGGATTTTTACTTTCCATCAAACGTGAGAAAGATCTTTCCATTAGAAGAGGCTTGTCTATTCTCTCTCTTCTTAAAACTCTAATCAAATAAGCAGCTTTTTTTCCACTTTTTAAAAATTTTCTCAACACCCCTCCACTTCTTATGAACCTGAGTGAATGCTCTCTTCACTCCCCTTCCCCTCCTACAAAATACCGGATGAAATTGACCTTAAATTAAGCCCTTTTTTCGGCTTTTGCCTGTGCTTCAAAAGCAGAACTTGGAACCATGCTTCCGGGCCCAGGTTTGTAAATTTCATAACTGGAATTTCTAAATAGATGGTTGAATTCTATTTTGATCCTGATTTTTTTTAAATTTTTATTTCTATGTTTATTTATTTATTCAGTGTGGGCACTGGATTCTAGGTTGGTGTTGTTGTTGTTTATGATATAAGGGAAAGGGCCATATAATGGCCACAGGCTACGAGTCCATGGATTCCTCGATCTCACTGGATCATGGTGATAGAACGGTACCAGGTGGTATTTCAGCAATGTAAAGGTTTTTCACCCAAGGAAAACGAAAAAAAAATTTAAGGGTGTAAGCATGGAGGTAGTGTCATTTTCTCTCTTTCTAGGATAGGAGAGGTCCTCGACGATTCTTCTCCATGGGTTTCCAATAGCACAAAAGTTTACATGAAAGCTGTTCCTTAGGGAGGGTGACACTTGCCCTGTCTATTACAACAAAAGAAAAAGGCTGTTCCCATATTTATATGAGTCATCAAATTGGACTTTTCTAGTCCTGCAACTATCCGTTTGAAGTGTTCAAACGAAAATCATTTAGTAAACTTCAGGGAAATTGACTGTATTTCTTTGCTCTGCACCAGCATGTAACCAAATGCTGATGCCAAGCTAGAGAAATAAATAAATAAATAAAAGAAAGCCCGATTTGATTGTGAAAAAAGAGAGTACGTAAGGGGGAGAGGTTTTTTCCTCCAAAGATTCCATGTCTTCTAGATATTCTGCTTCGGCCATCTGTTGAATAGCATACGGCATACTCTATTTGATGCGGTAGCTCGTTCATCGGTTGTGCTCTTTGAGAGGGTCTAACGTAGGTTGGAAGGTAGGGGGATTGGAGGGTTATATAGAAGGGGTAATAATTTAGGATCTTATCTAAAAAAAAAAATTATTTAAAAAATATTATTTGGATTTCTTGTATCCAAGATATATCCAATGCATAATCGATGTGAAATTAAATACACTCTCATACAAGTTTTTATATAATCCCTATTTTAAGTTCTGATGTTCTTATTTGGCAAAGGATCCAAATCTATTTAAATCTAATTAAAAATATCATAAGTTCAATCATAAATACCATAATTAACTCCTATTCAGCAGACATTTTCTAATCCACAAGTTTGCTCTAATAAATGATCCAAGACCTCGAATAAAAAAAAAAACTAGATAGAAAGTATTATTTGAATTTTTTGATCTTGTATAAATACCTAAGATCTATTTGGCGCATCGCTTGCACATTGGGAGAGAATTATAAGTGCAAAAAGGGAGCGAGAATGGATGCTTGTCAAAAAGGATCTCATTGGAGTGGAGGGCCATTGGAGAGAGTGGAGGATTGTTGAGGTTGACAATGGGTTTTGGCATTTTGGTCATCTTGTAGGGCATGATAAAGAGAGTTGGAATTTTGCCCTAATTCCTAATTTTCCTTCACTCTCGAACTAGCCCTTAGGTCATTTTGAATGTTTTGTTCATGGCATCATGGACCAGACAAATGGAAGGATTATATTCACAAAAAGAACTTCAAATTTTATGGTGCCTAATTGAAACTTTTTAAAGTTGAGGGTTTGCGTTTGCAAAAAGGCCAAAGTCAAGGGGATGTAATTGCAATTTTTCTAAAAAATATGTCAAGAAAGATCAATAAAACAACTCAAAGCTTTAAGGTTAGCTGAAGAGGTATTTGCTGCAAAGCATGATGTATGGTTGCTTTCTTGAGAAGACCTAAATGAGTTTGTGATCATTTGAATTTTAAGCCATGCGGAAAGACATGGTCATGATATTTCCAAACTAAACATGGATGAGCGAAGTCCAAAATGAACATAAATTTAAAGTTCTATTTGGCTGACCAAGTAAACTACCCTTTTGTTCCATCATGACTAGATTGGCCATGGATTTTTCGACGAATGACTTTGATAAAACTTGTGAGGCAGCACACTAGAGGGAAGGAATGAACCGGGAGTAGTAGAGAGGAATTCATACCCTTGGAAACATAAACAATCGATTGCTAAATTGAATTAAGAGATGGTTATGAAAGATTTGGGTGAAAAAATGTGCAAGAAATGGATAATGAGTTCATGATTCCTGTGAATTCATTGACTCTATTTTTTTCCTTGCTCTGGATAACAACTTATCAACTTTATTAGAAAGTTTAAGCATCTCGATTAATGCTTTGAAAGTTAAGAATCAAAGGAGTTGCATGGAGTCACAGTTAAGTCCTATGCAAGGTGATTGATATGTGCATTAGGAATGGAGTGACGGCAAAGCATGCATGAATGCTATAAGAATTTAATTTTCCAAAAGAAATTTATTTTCGGGATACTCGGGCATACCTCCTTGGATTTTCGTGATAGATAAAATTGATGGTGACTTAATGACAACGACTTGATCTTGATGCAGATGAAGTTGTATTGTTAAAAGAAAGACATTTAAAATATTAAATCAGATGATTTGAGGGGATACATAAACTCCTAAGAAGGATTTAGCACATGACAAAAGGATTGACATTACCAAAATGTTGATGGTGAATTTAGGTTTTGTCTAACATAAGATTTGTTGAACCATCCTGAACTGGATGATTCGAAGCATGCCGAACTGTGTACTGATGGCTAATCGGTGCAGTTTGAGTGTCCGATTCAAAACACCGACAAAAATGAAGTGAAGGAGAAAGAAAGAGAGAAGGGAAGGAAAGAAAAGAAAAAGATTGAAGGTAGCCAATAGTAGCCCGATGAGATTACTGGACGGCCGTCGAGGCCTTCGGGACTTCGGGTCCTCCGCAAGATGCGAAAAGAGAGAAAGATAAAGAGAGAGGGGAATGGAGAGAAGAGAAGGAAGGGGGAGGGAAAGACAATAGAGAGATTGTCAGAAGGCCGCTGTGGCCACCAGATGGCTCAAAAACTCTCCATCGATCATCGTGGGTTCGAAACAGTGATGACTATTTATCGGCCTTTTTGAGTGCGGCTTGAATTTGACATGACCTATGGTATGAATCTGATCCATTTTGCACTTTGTCAGTTTGCTTGGGTATTTTAGTATTTTTTTCTTATTTTAGGGTTTGGTAGCTAGCTATAAATATATAGTAATTATACCTTTTATTAGAGAGAGGCCATCTTTTATTATTTAAGCCACCATATACTCTTCGTATTCTATCATTTTGATATAGTAAAATCTCTCCTCATCTTTGTTCGTAGACATAGGCCAAAGACTAAACCATGTAAATCATTGTACTCTATTTTTTATATATAATTATTTATTATTATTTTAGATTTTATACTAATTAACAGGTAATCTTACTATAAACTAGTATCAAAGCTTGAGGTTTAGATTTGTTCAGATTTTTTTTCTTCAGATCTATTTTGGATTTTTATTATCTATTGATTCTGTATTTTATTTTTTATGATTTCTTCATGGTGACTATGAAATTTGAGATCAAAAAATTCAGTGGAAAGAATGATTTCAATCTTTGGCATCGTATGATCTTGAAGAAGACCCTCAGCATCTTGTAGCCCTCAGCAGGAATTGCTGGAGGTACTAAAGGATAGAGATGGAGAGAGATTTGTAGCAGGAATTTCTTCTTCTTAAAATTCAAAGAAGACCTCCAGCAATTCCTTTGACAACGTCATCGATAAAGCTCTCTTAAAATTTCAAGAAGATCCTCAGAAGCTATAATATGTTCTGCCCTCACAGCCTCCTCGCCAGATGCTATGCACTTGTTGCTTCTCTTTCATGGGCTGCACGTACTCGGCACTCTGCCAAGCTCCTCTCGATGGCTGTCTGAGCCTCTCTACGTGCCTCTCACGCCACACGTGCCATCTTACTGCTCTATAGCATCTTAGTCCTTTAAATAAGATGAGAATCTTCTTCTCAATAGTTCATAAGAGTCCTAACGGAGCTTTTTCTCTTAATATGAGTTGAACATGACCTTGATGGAGTCTTGAAATATTTTTCAACCTTTAGATCATGACCGCAACCCTCCATGATCGCTGGATCTTATGGTCCATGTGCAACTCCCGTAGATTCTTTGGATTAATCACAATCCGAGTCCAAACAGAAAATTTTGTCAGTTCTATATATCTCCGTCAAGCCAGCTCGATCGAAGATCGAGTTGGCTCGACTGCATCTTACCCGAACTCCTACTTTCTGTCTGCTTGAAAGAGCCAGCTTGGCTGTGATTCGAGCCGACTCGATCTCAGCCCGAGCCAACTCAATCCCGTATCCGAGCCAACTCAACTGCTTGCCGATACTGATTTTTCTCTACTATGGTTTGAATTTGAGGCATCAAATTCTAACAATCTCCATCTCGACTCGACATTCAATCTTCACCTAACTTTGAGAGCTTGTGATCCATCTTGCCCCAATGTCTTGAGACAATCGTCTGTTGATCATGGATGGACAAACATAGAAGTCGAGTCAGGCCACTCGATCCCACCTTCTTCATGGGCTATATCTACTCTGACCAAAAATCTACTCAAAAAATTCTCCAATGACAATAGAAACTTTACTCTGTGACATTGCATCTTGTCCTTTTGAGTCTCCTATTTCGTATCCGATCCATCTCTACTTAGAGCTCCACCTCGCACTAGGCTTCCTCTAGCTCCTGAAGCTCCACCTCGCACTGGGCTTCCTATCAGATAGTAATATTCTCTCATCATCTTTTTTTCTCCAATATCATTCTATCGCTGTGCATGATCTTTAGGATTCCATCACCAGCTATCCATCTATAGTCGTTTGAATCCGATTTGCTCAGTAAGATAAGATTTTGCTTGAAATCAGGTATGTATCGAACCTCCATCATTTTTTTTACTGCACCATCATGTGTTCTCCAGCTGACCATTCCGATGCCACTGATCCCATAGCTCCATCCATCCAACAGATAAATAGTGCCCTTACTGCTTTCTAGAAAGTCAAACTGCTCCTCTCTACAACAAACATGATATATGCATGTAGAATCTAAAATTTACTATTGAAAAGAAGTAGATATCTCATCAGATATCTTCAGGACATCATCCTCTGACTCACTATTGATCGTCACTGTAGTAGCCCTCGTCCGATCCTTGAGTTATGGGCAATCCTTGACTCGATGTCCCAACTCATCGCATCTATAGCATCTGATCTTACTTTGATCCCTCATCTTGAATCTACATCATCCTCCTCGTGATCCTCTGCCACTCCATCTACTGCCTCCTGCTCCTCCAGAGACCGTCAAAGCTGAGCTGCCGCCATCTGAACTCAAAGCTGGATTCTTTCTCTTGAGAATCTTATTCTGAAGTATTGCTGTAGTGATCTCATTCATCTTGATGGTGCTCTTTTTCACTAGAAAAGCAGTCACCAAGGACTCATACGAAGGAAGAAGCAATGCTAGTAAGACCAACACTCT
This sequence comes from Cocos nucifera, assembly GCA_006176705.1. Lineage (NCBI taxonomy): Eukaryota > Viridiplantae > Streptophyta > Magnoliopsida > Arecales > Arecaceae > Cocos > Cocos nucifera. The sequence goes on from QRFJ01000460.1 coordinate 379,729, forward strand.
GATCTTTTTTTCAACTTTTTTGCTAATGCTGAGAAGGTCGATGAGGATCTTCTGAAAATTAGATAGATGCTCCCGTACGCTTTGGCCTTCGTCCATTCACAGTTGGTAGAACTACCTCCAAAGAAATAGCATGTTGGTAAGTGACTTTATCATGTACAGCTCCTCGAGCTTCGACCATAGTGCCATTAGAAAAATCTCGTCAAGCACATGGATCACCACATCATCTACTAGGTTCAAGTAGATCGTGCTTACCGTCTGCATCTAGATCCGCTTTCAATCCTTCACCTCCATGGTAGTTGGCATCTCATCGTATAAGAGAGTGTTGATCAATCCATGTTGGATGAGGACATTCTTTATCCTTGCTTGTCATAAAAAAAATTATCCTTCCCATCGAACCTGTTGATCTCTATCTTGATTGTACTTATCTTTTCGATATTCTTCAATCTCTATCCACTGCTATAATCTGCATTCCGATACTATCTGACTCTGATACCAATCTATTAGGATATCAGCTACTCTGATACCACTTGTTAAAGATCTAGTACTGAATTATTATGATAAAAAAATAAAATTAAATTAAAAAATAATCAAATACGTAGATCAGCCTAAAAACTTGCCTCCATAGGACATGCAAAGCTCTACTATGAAAGAAAAAAATAGATATAAAAGGAGAACACTCATTCTTAACTCACCGTATATAAATCTCTCTCAACTAGAAGCTATTCTTACCAAAGTTCTCTTAGAATTTCAAGAAGATCCTCAAAAACTACAAGATGCTCTGCCCTCACAGCCTCCTTGTCAGATGCTATAAACCTATTACTTCTCTCTCACGAGCTGCACGTACTCGACGCTCTGCCAAGCTCCTCTCAGTGGCTATCTGAGCCTCTCTACGTGTCTCTCATGCCATACGTGCCACCTTGCTGCTCTACAACATCTCAGTCCTTTAAATAGAATGAGAATCCTCTTCTCAGTAGTTCATAAGAATCCTAACGGAGCTCTTTCTTCTAATATGAGTCGAATATGATCTTGATGGAGTCTTGAAATATTTTTCAACCTTCTAATCATGACCGCAACCCTCTATAATCGCTGAATCCTATGGTCCACGTGCAACTCCCATAGATCCTCTTGAATTAATCACAATCCAAGTCCAAATAGAAAACCCCAACTATTCGGTTCGCCTTCTTCGAGCTGGCTCGATTAGGGGTCGAGCTAGCTCGATTATATCTTACCCAAACTCCTACTTTTTATCTGCCTGAGAGAGCCAGCTTGGTTGTGGTTCGAGCCGACTCAATCTTAGCCCGAGCCGACTCGATCTCGTATCCGAGCAAGCTCGACTGCTTGTCGATACTGATTCTACTCTTCTGTGGATCGAATTCGAGGCGTCAAATTCTAACAACTTTTAATAAATCAGCTTTATTTGAAGCATTAGCTCTACACTCTTCGAACGAAGAAAGGTGTCTCTTAAAGACCATTTTGATAAATTCAATAAAATTATTTTTGATTAATAAATATTGATGTAAGAATCGATGATCAGGATCAAGTCCTTATTATGTCTTATTCATTATCTCCCTCATTTGAGTATTTTATTGATACTATGCTATAAGGTCGGAATATTCTTTCTATAGAAGATATGAGAGCTTTATTGAACTCAAGAGAGTTAAACATGAAGGTGTTTGAAACTTAGGATGAAAATTAGGCGAATGATATAATTGCTAGAGATAGATCAAAAGAAAAGAATTTGGATTCAAGTTCAGAAAGTAATAAGTAATAGAGATAGATCAAAATCCAAAGAGAAGAAAAGCAAATGCAATTACTATAAAAAAGAAGGGTATTAGAAATTGGATTGTCTTAAACTCAAAGATAAAAGGAGAAGTCCGATAATGTCTCTAATGCTAGTGATTCGGCCAATATAGTGGAGGATAGTTTTGATAGTGTCGTTGTCCTTTTAATATCTATTAATTTATTTGCTTATATTTTTGATTCAACATGTTCTTATCACATGTGTCTTCATGAGGATTGGTTTTTTATTTATTACCCTATTGATGGTGGTGTTATGTTCATGAAGAATAATATATCCTATAAAATTATTGGTATAGAAACCATTCAGTTCAAGATGCATGATGGTATTATTAGGACCTTGTCTGATATATGACATGTACCAAATTTGGGGAAGAGTCTAATTTTTTTTTAGTACTCTTGATTCATATGATTTTAAATATTCTAATGCAGATGGAATTTTAAAGGTTTCAAAAGGTACTCTTATTGTACTTAATTAAAGGCAGATTATTTCATGGTCTCTATTTGCTCCATGGTAGCATAATTGTTGGTGCTGTATCAGTTTCTTCATCAGATCTAGATTTAGATAGTATTCATTTATAACATATGTATTTGGGTCATATGAGTGAGACCGACCTATCTATTTTGAACAAATAGGACTTATTGTGTAGTTAAAAAATCGAGAAGCTTGACTTTATGAGCATTATATTACAACCATTCATAAGATAAAGGACATATTAGATTATAACCATTTTGTTCTTTGGGTCCTACACATGTTCAGTTTAAAGGCAGTTCTTGGTATTTATTGACTTTCATTGATAATTTTTCGAGGAGAGTTTGAGTATGCTTTCTAAAGTACAAAAATGAAATCTTTCCCATTTTTAAGAAGTGAAAAGCACTTATTGGAAAATAGTCTAGCAAGAAGATCAAGAGATTGGGAACTAATAATGGCATAGAGTTTTGCGAGGGTCAGTTTAATGAGTTTTGCAAGATTAAAGGTATCATGAGATATCGCATATTAGGAAGACAGCTATAATAACCCAACTCTTAAACCTCCGAACCAGTTGAAAATAGTTGGCCCATCTTTTATTTGGAAACACATGCTTGGCATGTCAGAGAAGGGGAGGAAGAGGACAAATATATGTGCCGATAGTTCAGCGAAGCCTAGTTTTTAAAGAAACATATATACAAAATCAAATTGGATAATTGGAAAAAAGAAGAAGAAGAAGCTAGGGTGAAGAATTTAAGATCCCACAAAAGTAAACAAAATTTAGCATAAAGAGTTGGAAGATTAGCACTCTGAAGAATGTAACTAATGTTAACTAGAACATGGATCAAGCATTTGGTGAAATTATAGCTTAAAATCCTTAGGTGATATATTCTTTTATTTGAATCAGCATCATGCACTAGCAAATCCTTGGCAAGATCATTGTGAACCCTAAGACCAGGAGTAAGACCATAGAATTTAGTATTCTTGAATCTCATAATGCTAATTCAAAGGACTACAGAAAAAAGTATTGTAATAGAGGTCCATAGTTTTATAGTAAATACTTTGATTGGGGTTTATACATGATCTTTAATGATTGGTCATGCTAATATTTTAATATGAAGTATCATTTTTGTGCAGCATGGTAGTGAAAGTATTGGTAGGAAATTATCAAGTTGTCGAATGATTAAGAGGCCATTGAAGGCTTGGTATATGATTTTGAATAGATATGAAATTATGAGGTTGGTCAAATATTGCAACTTTAATATGAATGTTGTGATTATATGATGATAGGGCATTTAGAAGAAATTAATAATTTGCAAATTCCACATTGAGTAGCATAAGCGAATGAAGTACTTTAATGTATCATGCCTTGTTTGGTTGGTAGGTAAATAACACGAAATAAATCTGAATAAAGCATATGTATCTTATTTTATTTTAAAATGCAACTCTTTTCATATCAAAACAGGAAAGTAGATAAGAAAAATAATATAGGTAAAATTTCAAAATAGCTAACACGCTACTTTTGTTATTTACTCATTCCTCTTAGATAAAATCATTCAAATCAAATTTATACCTAACCTTAGAAAACTAAATTCGACTAGCAAGTAAGTCCTACATACATAACTAATTGAAATACAAGGTAATTATCTACAAAAAGAAAAAAATTAGCACAAGGTATTAGATGCAAGCATCTTCTTAGTCAAGTTCAATGGCTAAATTTAATTTGTTGATAAAGGGTGTGATCAACTAGTTATCTTGCCTTATCTCTAGATGCAAAACCCATCAGAAGATGTCATCCTGGGCAAATTGTCTGGGGAATTTGATCTATCCCTTTATTTTATCCCCATTTGATTAGCAAAAAGACTAAAACAGCCATTTATCGGCAAAAAGTGATTAAATTATGAAAAGTAATGCACTTTTTCATCCAAAAAGATATTATTATATGTTCGGTAATAACTGAAAAAACACAGCGATTCAATATGCAAGGCTCTCATTGATTTAGTTTCCGGGAAAGTTCAAACATGCACAATCTTGCTACCGTTATTTTTATATTTTAAACCCACAACATCGCATCACCATAGAGCAATGACCAAATGGAGATAAAAATATTTATTCCAAGCATTAATTTTACATTATCCAAACTCATCCCTGTTATCCTACTAGTAGTTGTATCAATCAGATATGGCAAGAAGTTAGCACCAAAAATTTACTCTGCCTGCAACTAGACCTTGGAGTCATCTTCCATGCGGTTACGTCCATGTTTCAAAGTAGGCTGTCATCTAAATTATAAAAACAAATTCTGAGTGTGAGGGTAAATCTAAGTCCCATATGGGGCCAAGGGATGATCTCCAAGGGGTCAGCCTACTTGGAATCAAATTTCCAGATATATATCTACTAGCAATGGAAACCGGTTTCTAGAGGCACTTGCTTCTCCCAGAAGGTAGTGCTACTTGTAAAGGAAAACTTTTTGGTAATCCTCGTAGAGATTTCCTTTCGATAGATGCACGAGTGAGACCAGTATCATCAGGAACAACACGAAATGTACTGTATCAAGAGCATCGTATTTATTAGCAAGTACAAAGCGACCAATATTAGCTTCATCTGGTGGTTAATTGCACTCAAGAGAGCCGGTTACTAAGGCAAGAAAGCTGTGAAGAATCGCTCCCAAGAAAGAAATCAAGAAGGTCATCGGGTTTTGGAAATGCTTAGAACTCGAACATTTTATAATAAATTTCATTACCCACTTATTCTAATGATAGCAAACTTTTATTAAAAATAAATCATTATCTTTTTAGTCTTTTTTTCTTCCTCATCCGGTTGTTATTTTTGGTTCATACACTAAAGAAACTCCTGCTTTGATAAATATCATTTCTTATTTAATTTATCGAATATCCCTTGGAATTAGGAAATATGCTTAAATAAATATCTAGTATCATTAAGAAACACAACCTTGCAATCCATTTTACCTTATAATGTATTCGCCCATCCGCCCCATCTTTTGTTAAGCATAGACGTGCACGGATGGTGTTGCTTTTCATAATAGCTCTTTGTTTTAATACTAACAGACGATTCTTATCATTCAAAGATTTTCACATGATTAGCCAATTATTAAAAAATAATTAAAAGCAATAACTCTCAAGGCTCTCAACATCAACCATTTAAATGCATCCAATCAACTGTCACCCATTATGTTCTTTTGAAAACAATTTGAAAGCTTGACCAAGTCACTAGGACCTGTAGGATATCAAGCAATAGCAAACAATTTCTAATGAGACACAGCACCGATACTTAACTCATGATTGACCAATGTGTATGATTCTATGATATTTTATCATAGTCTAGTCATCCCCTTCCTTTCTTAAGCCACATAAAAAAATTAAAAAAGCAAAGAAAAAGCTAAACCTTCTGTTGAAATTTCCTGGGCCATATAGTCACGGAAGCATCAAAATTACTTATAATAATGCAACTAAATGGCATACTTGCTGAGCCACTCCCTCGACATATTGAACAAATGTTGTTCGTAAGTGTTTCATTCAACTTGAAACTATGATTTTTCTTCTTTTAACTTTATTTTTGCCAACTCTTTATGTGAATCATTCGTGGATGTCTTATATACTTACTCATTTTTTCTAATAAATTACAAAAGCATCCACTTGACTCGGTTTTCATTTACATTTTTTATACTTTAAAAAATATTTTACTTATAAAAAATATTTTTTAATATAAAATAAAATAAAAATTAAATTAAATAATAGAAAAAATAAAAAAAAATAACCTATAGGCTAAAAAAATATTTTTTTGATATAAAATAGAATGAAAATTGAATCAAATAATAGAAGAAATATAGTTAAATAAATTAGTCAAGACATCGACGTCATGCACACCATCTCAAGGACTTAATTAGAGCTCGACAATCAAATTATAATTTTTACAGAAACTAAAAGGAAAAGCAGGGAAAGGACAAAACCCATAAATCGATTTAAGGTCGATTCGGACGTCCTAGGCACCAAGATGTTGGCTTTGTGGTCCCACCCACCCGGTAAACTTCCCGCCACTGCCCCTACCCTCTCCGCCTCTTTTCTTCCTCAAGTATCCGCAAGTTGCTTTTTTTCACCCACACGCTTCCTCTCGCCAACCTCTCCTTGGCTTGCTTCCCGCATGGAAACTGCAAGCACAGAGAGAGAGAGAGATTAAGTCGCTTCTTGGGTTATCTCCATTGCCGACCACATCGCTCCTCTCCTCATTTCTCATGCGTACAAGTCATCTCCAAATCCCACACTCTAAATTCCTCTTTCCTCCCTTCTTCCAGCTTTCCATCTCCCTATCCCTTTTAAACCCCTTTTCCTCCTCTCTCTCTCTCCTACCCTTCCAACACCTCCCATCTCCCACATTGACCTCTTCTCCCTCTTCTCCTCCTTGTCAATTGAAAGTTTCCATCTTTCCTGCTTAATCCCATAAAAGAGAATTTTTGCACCCAAATTCTTCTTTCTTCTGTCCAAAGTTTCGAACTTTACGTTGAATTGAAGCATTTCATTGATAAAAATCTCCCCTTCTTCTCTCTATCGACCAAAGGTTGGATTTTAGGGTTGGACAGAGGTCTTCGATCTCGACCGATATGGGCGGTCAGCTCAGCACTGGAACGTCGCCAGTCCTCAACGTCGATGGCGGTGGCACCACCAGTGCCTCCGCCGGCGACGGCCACAGCGGCATGGAGTACCTGGCCGAGCTGAGCTCCTACGAGATGGCGTGCCGCCTGGATCCGAAGCTCCGATCCTTCGACACCACTCTCCAGCGGCGCACCAACCGCGTCATCTCCACCCTCGCCCACGGCGTGGAGGTCCGCTCCCTCTCCTTCGACTCCCTCAGGGCGGTCATAGGGTGCCTCCTCGAGATGAACGAAGAGGTGGTCAAGGTCATCCTCAAGGGCAAGGAGGACATCTGAAAGAACCCCGAGCTCTTCAACCTCGTCGAGGAGTACTTTGAGAACAGCCTCCAAACTATAGATTTCTGCACCGCCCTCGAGAAGTGCCTCAATAAGGCTCGGGACAGCCAATTGATCATCCATGTTGCCCTCCATCGCTTCGAAGAAGAGGAGGTGGAAGAAGACGGCAAGAAGAAGTATTTAAGGACTATAGAGGAATTGAGGCATTTCAAGGCTGCCGGCGATCCTTTTATGGAGGAATTCTTCCAGTTGTTTCAGTCGGTCTATAGGCAGCAGCTGTCGATGCTCGAGAAGCTAAAGCAGCGGAAGAACAAGCTCGATAAGAAGCTAAAATCAATCAAGGCATGGAGGAAGGTCTCGAGTGTAATTTTTGTGGCCACCAGCAGGCAGTGAAAGGGCAAAAGGAGATTCTCAGCTCCATGCAAAAGGAGATTCTCAGCTCCATGCAGGTGGGCACCTACATTGTTATAAAGAACTTGGATGGCATCCGTGTGCTCGTCGATCGCTTGGAGGCTCAGATTAATGTGCTGTTGGATGTTGCTGACTTTGCCCTCAGGGATGAAGAGGCGGTGAAGTTTGGAATTCAAGAGATCAAGGAGAAGCTGAAGGTGTTTATGAAGAGCATCGAGGATTTGCGTCAGCAAGCAGACCGTTGCAGCAGGGATATAGGGAAGGCAAGGACCGTTGTCTTGCAGAAGATTATTAGATCTCCAAATTGAATTGAGGAGCCTACCTGATATGTTTTTCTCTAATAATTCATATCGTTCTTATGATGCTCTCTACATGACTACAAGTAATGAAATTGAGAAGGTTAGAGAGTGGCTTGGAATCGTGGTGAATCGAGACACGCTTAAAGGCGCTGCCCTAGAAGCGATATCGCCCTTCCTTCCACGTGCGAGGCTATGGGCAACTGCTCTTAGAGATACAATAATTGGGTGGATGATCACTCATTCCTTCCTGTCAACATAGCTCCAAGGAGGCTAGATACTAATCAAAAAAGTTTTTAAGGCCTAACAAAATATATGAGCAAGAAAATAGTAGAAAGCAGTAGAATCTCATGTGTCTTCTTCTCTCATTCTTCTCTCATTCTTATCCAATTTATCCACTGAATATGTTATTCCTCGCATTGTGTCTCACCCACGTACAGCAACACATAAAGAGCGATGCATGTCTTCGAAACTAATTTCTAGATCATCTGACCCCACCGGTATTTGCACAGAATAAAATATACGCATAAATTAGTGATACTAACCTGGGATAAGAGATGACAACAAGCCTTTGGCCTTACTGTATTTTGAACAATATATAATTCGATAAAAGAATATAGAATAAACCAAAGAAGACCTTCAAGGGAGTTAGCGCTGAAAATGAATTATATATTGTTCAATCATCCAGAGGTGTGGACTTGAATTTTATTTTATTTTTTTCTAGATTTGAAATCCAAATCTGAATCAGATATCCTATAAAAGAATGTAGAGGGAATCAAAGAAAATAGGTTAGATATTAACCAACCACTATGACACTATTTTACATTGTTATGTGACCAGGATTTATTATACTTACTCGAAGCTCTTTTACGTTATAAAATATCCTCATTTCAAATATATTATAAAATTTTATATATTAATATTTAATTTTTTCTTAAATATCTAATCACTTTTCTTCAATATCAAAATAAAAAATAAATAAATTTATTATATTCTTTATGGTGCTTTCAAAGCCTTTTTTTATTAAAATGTTTTACAATATTATTAACTTTTATTCCTAAGTTTACACTTTGTATATAATTTTTTCCTTACAAGTTCCTTAAATATAGATAACTAGTTTTCAGTTGGTGCATTGCACATGGGTTCTAGATCTAATCATATTAACAAAAATTATATATAAATAATAAAATAATATTTATTTCATTTTATATTTTTTATTATCTATATAAATAGGTTTTAATTATAAAAATATAATAATACCATATATTAATAACATAATTTAATTCATATGAATAGGATTTAATGTAATTTTTTATTAATTCAAAGCTTGAATTTAATGTTTGAAAGATTATTAAATAGGAGGACACACGGTATTGAAAGAATGGCTTACGTGGACAACCTCAAGTGCCAAAAAACTTTCTCTCTATTTCTACTTTCTGATATATATATATTAGATTCATGGTTCTTTATATTTATGCTGCAATTAAAGAGTGATAACAGTATTTAATATATAATTTTTAATGCTTTATATTATATATTTTAGTTAGATAATTTATAATAATTTTGCAAAATATGATCGAACCAAGGATCGAGTTCCTTAGCCAGATTGGTTGTCATGTAAGTTTAATAATTATATCTTGGGTCATTACTTGATTATTATGCAATATATGCAACTTTGATCATGGATTTTTTTCTATCCTTTATGATTATATCATTTATATTAGTTTTTATATTGAATTCCTCTCAAAATCTGGTTTATATATGGATAATATCTAATTTATATCTATATTTAGATAGAAAAATATATGGATATTACTAATATCCGGCTATACATGCATCTATTTAAATCAAAGATGGATATGTGTAATATCCTATTTTATCCATATCCATTTAGAATAAATATAATTCCTAACTATCCTAATGATTTAATATCTGGGTCTGTATTCATATTCACTAAAAAATATGGATACGAATAAAAATCTACCAATATCCAATCCTTGGATTGTTGTGAGGTAGACAAATATATATGCCGGCAGTTTAATGAAGCCAAGTTTTTAAAGAAATACATATACAAAATCAAATTGGATAAATTGACAAAATAAGCTATAGTCAAGAGTTTAACGTATGACAAAAGTAAATAAAATTTAGCATATGGAGTTTGTTGGGGATAAATCCCGCTCCTGCCAAAGTCAAGTTCGGTCCCAGCCTGATGTGGTCAATGCGGAAGAACTTCAGCGGACGCGTCCTAGCTGAACTACTACATCCGGCCGAGCTTTCTCAGCGGCTGAGCCTCAGCCGAAGTCTTTCAACCAACCGAACTATCAAGCGGCCGAGCTTCAGACTCTTAGCGGCCGAACTCCTCAAGCGACCATTCTCTCAGCCGATCGAGATCCTTCAGGCCCCTAGCGGCCGAACTCCTCAAGCGGCCGAACTACTTATTGCCCGAGCCCCTTTGGACTCCGAGCGGCCGGGCTTCGGCCGAGACCCCGACGGCCGAGCTTGTTTCAACCCTCTTAGCGGCCGAGCTCCCCGAACTCCTGTCCAGCGGTCGAACTCCCCAGCGCCCAGGCTCCGGGCCGAACTCCTTCGGACTCCCAGCGACCGGGCTTCAGCCAGACCCTTGCGGGAGCCGAACTTCCCCAAAACCTCCTCTCGGGCCGAGTTTCTACGGAAGCCGGACTCCCTATAGACTTCTTCAATGGACGAGCTTCTCAATGGCCGAACTCCTTATGATGGATTCCTGCAGGCAATCTATGCACATAATAATCGGCATTTATCAGCAATAACGACAACAATAACGATCGACAATAACGACCGGCATTGATCAGGACGGTTACAACAAGCTCCCTCTATAAAAAGGACCCTCCGGATACCTTTACGCCAGGTTCTGAAAATCCTTTTCTCTTCTTCTATACTCTACCGAGCATTCCATTCCTGTTGACAGGAACTGACTTGAGCGTCGGAGGGTCTTGCCGGAGCCACCCCCACCGGCTCTGAGCCGAGACTTTATTTTGCAGGTCCCCGTAGGCGAGCCTCATCGGCGTCAACTCCGGCGAACTCCGACGACGATGAATTTCTGCGTCAACAGATTGGCGCTAGAAGGAGGACCCCTACCGGACGAAGATTCCCTTCTTAAAGGAAGCCGGTGTTCCTTTGTTCTTAAAGGAGTGCTCGAGAGACCTTTCTTCTTTTCAATTCAAATCCCCTTCCAAAGAGAAAAGATGCCCCCCAGGAGAGCCTCCACTCGGAAGATCGGCGGCCTCCGCGGCCCGATCTCGTTCGAGTCCATCCGCTCCAGCTCCAGCCCCAGTGACTCAGGCTCATTCTGCAGCCCGACGATCGGCGGCCTCCGCGGCCCGATCCCGTCCGGGTCCGTCCGCTACCGCTCCAGTCCCGGCAATCCAGGCCGCGGTAGACGCTGAACAGTTCAACCTGCTCGTCCAGCAGGTTCGTGGCCTCACCGAGGCCGTTCAAGCGGTGCAAGCCATGCACCAGCAAGCCGCCGTACCAGTCCAATCGGTCCCGGATCCTCCGGAGCCGCGTTGTCCAGTCCAGAGGCAATCGACATGGGCTACCCGACCTCCAATTCCCGGAAAAAGGAAAGCAACGGAAGGAGAGCCCTTGTTCGGACCGCAGCTCATCCCAGGGAGAAGCTTTTCATCCGATCAGCAAGAAGACTTTAGAAATGAGAGACCATGAAGATCTCCTGGATAGAAGGCTCTTGGAAATGAGTCGTCGGATCGAAGAACTCCGCCACGCTCCTCCCTCATATGGTAATGAGATCCGAACCGACCCTCCATTCTCACAGAAAATTATGCAAGAACCAGTCCCGCCGAACTTCAAACTCCCACAGTTTGAGAGCTATGATGGGACCACTGACCCGGTCGACCACCTGGAAAGCCTTCCGGACGACGATGTTGCTTCATGGCGCGCCAGACGCCATCCTGTGCCGGGCTTTTCCCTCTACTCTTAAAGGAGCCGCCAGAAACTGGTATTCGGCACTCAAGCCGAGTACCATCCTGTCATTCGACCAAATGAGTCAACAGTTCGCGGCCCACTTCGTCAGTAGTCGGCGTCCACGCCGAAGCTCAGACTCCCTAATGGCCATCAGGCAGAGAGAAGGGGAATCCATCCGGGCTTTCATTTTTCGGTTTAATACCGCTGCGTTAGAAGTCCGAGACCTGGATCAATCGGTCGCCATGGCCGCGCTCAAGAGCGGCCTTCAGAAAAATGACCTATTGTTCTCCCTGAAAAAAAAGTATCCCAGGGACTTTGCCGATATGTTGGCTCGGGCCGAAAGTTATGCCCGGGCAGAGGAGGCCTTCGAAGCTAAGGATGGTGAAATCGGTGGTAAACGGCTGATCGGCAGGCTGGATAGACCCTCCGAAGAAAGGAAAGCGAATTGAAGCTCGGCCACGCTCCAGGACTCCCCCTGGTCGCGAGCAAGTTCGGATTCCCTCTCAAGCTCGGAAGCGGGGAAGCTCTGACGGAAGGACGCGCCGAAGTTCTCCTCAGCGCCGAAGTTCTCCTCCGTCTACGATGATTTCACAACTACACCCCCCTAAACATCCCGAAGACTCAAGTTCTGATGGAGATCCGGGAACGGCTTCCAAGACCAGAGAGAATGCGCTCTCACCCTTACAAGCGTAATCCCAACAAGTTCTGCCTCTACCATCGCGATCACGGTCATGACACGGAGGAGTGCATTCAACTCCAGGACGAGATCGAAGAGCTCGTCAGGCGAGGCAGACTAAGCCGGATTTCTTCGAAGGCGGCCCGAGGGGGTGGAAGATCGGCCGAGAACGCTAACGCCAAGCGGGAAAAAACCAACAAGAAGACCGGCCACCCGTTGGCGTCATCAACACTATCTTAGGGGGATCTCAGCAAAAGGAAACCAGCAGGCTTGAAGGATCGATGAAGAAATGGAAGATTTCGGAGCCTATAGTCTTCACCGAGGAGGATGGCCAGGGAATCCAACTTCCGCATAATGACGCGGTTGTAGTTTCGTTGAATATTGCTGACTACGATGTACGCCGCATCCTCGTAGATAATGGAAGCTCGGCTGATGTATTGTTCTACGGTGCCTTCTTCGAAAATGTCCCTACCTGATGATCGATTGAGCTCGGTGAATTCTCCGCTAGTTGGATTTGCTGGCAACACCGTACCAGTCGAAGGTATCATAACTTTGACCGTAACAGCAGGGCAGTACCCAAAGCAGGCCAAAGCTCAGGTCGACTTCCTAGTCGTAAAGACGCCGTCCGCCTATAATGCTATCCTCGGTCGACCTGGTTTAAATGCCCTTCGGGCGGTTGTGTCGACTTATTACTTAAAGATGAAGTTCCCTACGAACTATGGGGTTGGAGAAGTCAGAGGAGACCAGGCCCTAGCGAAGTATTGTTACTCGATCGCCTTGTATAAGGGAGATCAGCCCGACCCCTGTCTGGTTGATGGACTGGACGTCCGTGACGACCTCGCTGAAGAACGAGCTGAGCCTGCAGAGGACCTCGTCTCTGTGTCATTAAATGATGGAAAATCGGACCATGTGGTGCAGATCGGCTCCAACCTGGCGACCGAGGTTCGGGAGCAAGCTCGTCGCTTTTCTCAGAAGGAATGCAGACGTCTTCGCTTGGACCCCAGCGGATATGCCAGGAATCGACGCCGAGGTCATGGAACATCGGCTGGCCGTTGACTCGAAACACCGGTCGGTAAGAGAAAAACTACGCCAACATGCCCCGGAGAGGCAGAAAGCGATCGCTGAAGAAGTAGATAAACTCCTTAAAGCCGGACTAATCCGGGAAGTTCATTACCCGACTTGGGTTTCGAACGTGGTTCTTGTCAAGAAAACAAACAACAAGTGGAGGATGTGTGTCGACTTCAAAAAGCTAAACAAGGCTTGTCCAAAGGATAGTTACCCCTTGCCCAGGATCGATCAGTTGGTAGATGCAACCTCGGGTCATGAGCTCCTCAGCTTTATGGACGCCTTTTCTGGTTATAACCAGATACGTATGGCGCCTGAAGACGAAGAAAAAACAGCCTTCATCACTAGCCGAGGTCTTTATTGCTATAAGGTCATGCCTTTTGGACTCAAGAATGCGGGAGCAACATACCAGCGTTTAGTCAACAAAATTTTCAAGGAGCAGATCGGCCGCAACATGGAGGTGTACGTAGATGATATGCTCGTCAAAAGCCGAGCTTCAGCTGACCATCTGGCCGACCTTGAAGAGACCTTCAATGCATTGAGGAAGCATAAGATGAGACTGAACCCTACCAAATGCGCCTTTGGCGTAACCTTCTGGAAAATTTCTTGGGTTCATGGTGTCGAGACGTGGAATCGAGGCAAACCCCCTGAAAATCCGAGCTATTCAAGAAATGACCACTCCAAAGACGATTAAAGAAGTTCAGCGCTTGGCCGGAAGGGTGGCATCCCTAAATCGCTTCGTCTCGAGGTCGGCTGAACGTTGCTTGCCCTTCTTCGAGGTTCTCAGGCGACCAAAGGACTTCAGCTGGACGGCAGAGTGTCAACAAGCATTTGAGGAACTCAAAAATTACCTCGGCACGCCCCCGCTGCTGGCAAAACCTGAACCTGGGGAAGAGTTGTTCTTGTATTTAGCTGTCTCCTCGGTGGCCCTGGCGGCGGTTCTCGTTAGGGAAGAAGCAAAAACACAACGCCCGATCTATTACGTGAGCCGAGTCCTAAGGGACGCGGAGACCAGATACTCCCGGATAGAAAAATTATCTTACTGTCTCGTAATTGCCGTCAGGAGGCTCCGACCTTACTTTCAGGAGCACACCATAACGGTCCTCACGGACCAACCAATAAAAGCAGTTCTCCACCGAGCAGACGCTTCCGGAAGAATCGCAAAATGGGCAATGGAGCTCACGGAGTTCGACATCAACTACCAGCCCAGGCCATCAATCAAAGCCCAGATACTGGCGGATTTTGTATTAGAATGCACCATTCCGGACGAAGCCGAACTTGAATCAAGCAAGACAAACACAAAGGCGAGATCGAGCCTTGACGAAGTCGAACCATCACAGCCGAACTTCCCCAAGGAAAGGGCCGACCTCTCTGAAGGCTTCTGGATTCTACACGTGGATGGTTCTTCCAACTCCATTGGAGCTGGTGCGGGGCTAGTCTTGGTCAGCCCCGAGGGAGTTGTCGCCGAGTTCGCGCTGCGCTTCGAGTTTTCCGCTACCAACAACGAAGCCGAATACGAAGCACTGATTGCGGGATTAAGAATAGCAAAGGAGCTAAAAGTAGATCGGCTTCGAGTCTACAGTGATTTTCGACTAGTGGTCGGTCAAGTTGGCGGCAACTTTGAAGCAAGAGAAGAGAGCATGGCGAGATACCTCGGGAAAGTGAAGAGTTTAACCCCGGCCTTCGGCAGTTTCGTCATTCAACATATCCCAAGGACAGAAAATGCGAGAGCCGATTTTCTCTCCAAACTGGCCACTTCGGCTCCAGCCGAACTACCCAAAGAAGTATTTCAGGAAAACTCTGAAGTACCCGACCACAGAAGAATCTCAGGATATCCTACAGACGGAATTCGAGCCCAGCTGGATTGACCCACTGGTCACCTACCTTAAAGAGGGGGTTCTTCCTCATGACCGAAAAGAAGCTCGAAAACTCAAAAATCAGGCCTCCCGTTACGTCTTATACGAAGGCCAGTTGTACAAAAGGTCGTACTCCCTTCCATTGTTGAGATGCCTTCGACCTTCAGAAGCTAATATTGCACTATGGGATGTGCACGAAGGACTTTGCGGAAGCCATTTAGGAGCAAG